>WAAE01009372.1:0-208257 GCA_013400495.1 Nicator chloris | reverse complement strand
CGCGTGCCGCCCCCCCCGCGCGTGCCGCCCGATGACGCAGCCGCGTCGCGACGTGGGGATTCCGCCGGATTACCCGGCGTGCCCCGCGGCAAAATGGCGGCCTGAGGCGAGAGCGNGGCCCCGGCCCCCGGCTCCGACAGCGGAGCTCGCGTCCCACCGCCCCTCAAGGTGTTCCCAGGTCCCGGGACAGGCAGGAGGGGCAGGAGCGAGCCCCGGCCCCCGGCTCCGACAGCGGAGCTCGCGTCCCACCGCCCCTCAAGGTGTTCCCAGGTCCCGGGACAGGCAGGAGGGGNCGCGTGCCGCCCCCCCCGCGCGTGCCGCCCGATGACGCAGCCGCGTCGCGACGTGGGGATTCCGCCGGATTACCCGGCGTGCCCCGCGGCAAAATGGCGGCCTGAGGCGAGAGCGCGGGGCCGGGGCCGGGCGGGGGCAAAGTTTGGGGCGGGCCCGAGGCGGGGCCGAACCGGGGCAGAACCGGCCGCAAAGTCACTGGGACCCGTGGTAGAGCCGAGCCCGACCGGGTCAGAGCCGGGCTGGGGCTCCGAAGGCGGGGTGCGGGAAACGTGACCGGCTGGGGACGAAGTCCCGGGCGGGGCCCCCTACGCCCCCGGGCCTCTGCGGGCTTCGGGCGGCGCACAGCGAGCGGGGTGGGCCTCTCTGTCCACGTGCGTGGCGAGGAATTGTAGAGTTCTCCGAGGACAGCGGGTTCGGGCGGGTCGCACCGTGGCTGGTCGGGGGGGATCAGCCAGGTGGGACGAGGGCCGGGTGCGGGAGGGCGGCGAGACCACAGCCTCGGCCGTAGGGAAGGGACGGTCTGCGGTGAGGAAGAGTGGTGATGCCACTGCCTCAGCCACCAGGGCATTACGGAGCTCTCCCGCCCGGGGACAGACCCATGATAGGGAGCAACGTAGGCACGGGATGGGCAGGCAGAAGCTGGTTCACGCAGGGCAGCCGTTTCTCAGTGATGGAGAGTTAGGTGGTGTGGGGGATGAGAAAGCAGTATCTTTGCAGGGAGCGTTGCTGGACTTGGAGCTGCAAAGTGGAACAAGTCTGGGCCAGCACGTCTGTTAAAGAACCGGGATGTAACTGGCAGAGGCAGGGTTGGAAGGGAAGAATCAGCATTCCTCTGGTGTCAGACTCGGCAGGGGTTAATGGGAAATTCTCTGCCAGCCTGGACATCCTCTCTAGTGCAGGGATGCTTCCCCCTATAGAAGTAGTGTGAAGCCTCTGGGAACATGGAGAGACTTTAAAGGAAAACAGGTGAACAGTAAATGCTGTACTGGTTCTGGCTCTGAGCTTGAGCACTCTGCATAGAGCAGAGTAAAAGATTGAGCGCTGATACACAGATTGTTAGATGTGCATGAGGTTGCATTGGTAGGCATCAGGGTGTGCAAATGATACACAAATCTGGCAAGGCTGAGAATGACCTAGGTCTGAGAGATGCCAGGTGGATCTTGTCCCCTGAAAAGAATCATCCATTACATGTAGATAGTTCTGTGCCAGTGAAAGCTTTTCAGAGCTATGCATTTCTCTTTTACAGATTCAGAGAAAGAATTGGGATAAAGGGCCTATATAAGATGAAGCAATGAATCCTTACTGAAGCATCAGACAGCAGGTAAGAAAGCCAGGAATGAGCTGATGCTGAGTCAGACTGTGTTCTTTTTGTACCACTACTCAAATTTTTTGGGAACATGTGAACCACATACCAGAAACACTGGCCCTCTCTGTGCTGCTCTCTGCATCACGGTAGGCCCGTGTTGCCAGAATTGAGAGGCCAGGGGTGTCAGTGAAATGGGAGTGACCCTGGGAAATTCAGCAAGAGCTTCTAGAAAGAAAAATTCAGTTAAAGATGTATGCCAGTGCTTACATCTTGACATGCCATGTGGGAAAGCAGTCTTAAATGTGCTCTACCAGTGCCAAAGTAGCCATGCTGTCTGTATAAGTCACAAGGGATCTGCCCAGCCATAATCCAAATGAAATCCTTTCTGATCATCCTGCTCTTGCAATAATGGCAGTGTCAAAGTTAGGTGGTTCTAGTGACCCTCTGTTCTGTCAGGTTATTTGTCCCACCACATTATTTTTCCACAACAATTTTAACTGTTCCCGTGATGGGTGGTACAGGTGTACCTGAACTCACTGTTGAGAACCAGTTTAAAGGAGCAGTTGTTTGATACCCAGCAGCTGGTTTTTTGATTGTACAGTGTCAGATCACCTTTATAACAACTCCTTTCTCTCTTCTTCACTTCCTACTGGATCGCTGCAGAAAGCACCTGTATCCCAGCAGTGCTTTGCATTCAGTGTGATTTAGCTTCTGGATGTTAAATCAGCATTTAAGCTACCCGGTCTTAGCTGTGGTATCGAGAGGGGTTTTTCATTCCTTCCCAGGCACCCAGTGCTCTTCAAATCCTGTGAATGCATTTCAGCAGGGCCAGTGGTGTTCCAAAGTGCAGCCCATGATTATCTTTATCTTTAATATTAACAAAGCATTGGGTCAGGAGGGGATGAGTTACTTGCTAAGACCTGTTGCCTCTTCACTCTCCAAACCAGCTTTCTGAACTAAAGATGACCTTGCATGCTTTTCCACTCTGTTTCAAGTTGTTTGTTGGCTGCTGCTAAGTCACTTACTTTGCAGCCAACAAACCCTCAGTTCTTATCTCTGCCATCCACTCTAAATACAATCATGGTGTAGCTTGTCAGGGGGATAGGCTAAAGCCTTGAAAAAGGTGTAGTCTTTTGCAAGTCTGCCTGCTTCTTGTCCCAGAGCAGAACAAATCAAGTCAGATATGGGACAGATGATTTTTGGTCGACTTGCTGATCTGAATAGTACCAGAGCTGGCTTGGAGAAAGGGCTTGTGGCAGCTGGTGTGGCATATAAAGTGTTTTTAAAAAGGTGAAGAAAGCCAAGCTATTTCATTGGTAGCAAAGTAAACAAGTTTTAGTAAAATGTAACTGTATTTTTTGGTAGTTGATTTCATGCTTATGAGTCTTAGAGGCTGATGGTTTTTCTGAAGGCGAGCACTGTAACCTGTTAAAATGTCTGCTATGTTTTATGGAGAAGCCACTGAAAACCGGATTCTGAGATTGCCGTGTATCACCACATCTGCATTGTAGACCCAAGAAGCAATTCTGGAGATTAGGTCCTGACAAATTTACTGTGTTGTGTATTTGTTGTCACGGTCCTTGCTTCTTCAGCACAGAGTGACAACAGAACTCTCTGCCTTATGTGTTGCTGGGAGAAATGCAACATATAAATGTCTCAAATGAGCCTGCGTGTGATACAGATTGAGGGTAGGATTCCTCTGCTAATAAATGAGGATCTGGCTTGACACCTTTTTGATTCATCTTGCTCTTTTTACTGGGCTTGTCAGGATCTGGAAATGTCATAATAGAGCAGATTTTCTTGACCATTTGACTTGATTAATATTTTGAGAGTAAATTTAAGGTCGTGAAACTGGGTATATTCATCTCCTTGCTTGAGGGCTTTTGTTTGGGAAGATATCTCCTTTCTATATGACACCTTGAGCTTTGGAGAGACAGTGCTTGTTGGCATTCATGCCAGCTGTGTGTATTTCTGATCGCTAGTAACTGGGTAAATATGATCCTCTCGGAGATTCATTTTACGCAGGACTGCAAAGGAACTATGTGTGTAACCTATGCAAACAGGACGAATGCCTTAGGGCATTAAATCATCCATCCTGTTTCCCTGCCAGTTCCCCTACCTGAGGGCTTTTCCTTAGATCTAGATTGGCTGAGTATGTAACTGTAGTACGAAGAATGTTACTTTTTAAAGTTGAAATACCTTTACAGCTGGTTGGAGGGGAAGGGCGATGCTGTGGTCAGAAAGATACCTAATTTCTGCCACAGATTTATTGTGTTCAGATCATTACTGTGTCTTACTCTTCATTGTTTGCTTGGAAAATATGATTAACACCTGTCTTACTAGGGATTTGAAAATAAACCCGTAAGTGTGTAGATGCTTAGATACTGTGGTGTTGAATGCTTTAGTAAAGCAGGGTGGAGGAGAAATTAAAAGAGTATTTCGAGCTGTGACTTCAAAATGAAGCAGACCCCTGTGTGATCCATTGTCCTGTGTATTCTGTAGCATGATCAAATTGCTATGGAGTGCAAGTCAAGCCCTGCCTTGTTCGAGACAAGTGGGCACCCTGAGACCTCACCATTTTTGCCTTCCCAGGAACTATTTGCTAGTTTTGCTCATGTCTAACTTAGCCTGCATTCTTTTGACTTCAAGGACAATTTTTTCTTTTTTAATTCGTTGTTTGTTCCATTCTCAGAAACTGTTCTCTTCATTGTCAGGATGTTCATGTGTGGTTTTATTCCAAATATGCTCAGCCACAGTGGGCCAAAAGCAGCAGCTTGCACGATGTTTTGTAGTTGGAATGACATGAGCCAGCCTCTCCGGAGTGTCCTCCTGGGAGCTGCTCTTAGGAAGGAAATGGCATGGAAAACCATATAAGAGTGCGAGAATAGTTTTGCAATGGTTGGAATGCAGTATAAGCATCACTTGGGTGGGCTCAGTTTTCCTCTACTTTTCAACAATGCTGGGTGCCAAGCCTGAGGAAGACTGCTGTGCACGGGTGAAAGAGCTGGAATATGTTCTTCAGTTGAGGTGAATGCAATTCAGTGAAACTGATAGGCATCAAACTGAATAATGATTTTAAAGTATTTTCACATGATGTCTAATCTGTGGAAATTCACTACCACATAATAGCGCTGAGGCTAAGAGCTGAGTGGGATTCAGAAAAGATCAAGCACTTAGGAGTGGAAATGTTCAGACTTGCGTTAGTTAAATAACTTGTTTTAGAAGGTGTATTTTTCAGACCTAATCCAATCTCTTAACAGGTAAAGGTTTGAAGACAGGGCAGTGTGTTCCATAATTGTCCACTGAGGCTTCTTGCTCTAGCTACTAAACCACCTTAACGTATTGGTCTGTGTCAGGGGCAAGGTATTGAATCACTTATGTGCTGTGTTAGGTTGCTCACTGACCTTGCTTTTTGTGGTAACTGCATTACGGTAAAAAAAAAAACCAAACAAATCACCAACCAAAGAACAAATCCACGAAGCACTGCAGCTGCTCTGCTTAGTTGTGGTAGTTGAGGATTTTAAGCCAGTGAAGAGCAGGGTCTGTGGAAAGATAGTGCGGTTTGTAGGGGAGGACCGTCTTACTGATGAATGTCACATGGAGACGTGCAGCCATTGTCTTTTCATGCTGAGTGGTCATGCAAAGCACTTGCCTTTTCCCTCTGCTTGTAAGTGGGAAAAGAATGTGTGGAGTTTGGCCTCTCCACGTTGCTGTCTTGTTGTGGACTTTAGTCTGTAAGGTGTCTGAAAGTCAGGGCTTTAAGGCTGTTAAAGTGAGTTCTGGTATGTTGTAGCATAAGCCTCAATGTACTAATGTCTGTGAAGACAAGGTTGTGTCCTGTGCTCATGTCCAGTCTGTTGAGGATTAGGAGAATCATCAGTGCTGCAAGTAGGTATAAATTCCATTTGATGCATAGGCTAATAAAGATAAGTGGCAAAGGCATGAAGGTATGCATAAAAAGCTGTGTGTTTGTAATGTTTGCCTAAATGCAAGGGGAACTGAAGGAAATAGTCTGTATGTGTATTTTCAGAGACAGAAGCTGGATATGTAAACCTCAAGATCCCTGTATGGGCCCTACTGGCTTCTCTGGGAGTAACATGTGCTTTAGGGCACAACTTAACCCTTTTGTGGCAGGGCTAACAGCTGAGAATAAACGGTTGCTGACTTTCATAGAAGTTTTGTGTTGCTGTTAAAGTTAAATGGGTCAGGATTGGAAGGTAGGTTTTCCTGCAAGGCTTAGACTGATTTTTAGGCAGAGAGTATCTGACCAGCTTCTGGTGGCAAGAGAGAACTGGTTTGAATTTTTGATTTCTTAACGATCAGCAAATTCAGACCTGGAAGTCCCACCATGACCTCTGTGTCTTTGGTTGAGTTCTGTATTTGTATTTTAGCTCTGTGATAAAGCTGGCTTTGGTCATGTTGTGGGAGTCATAACTGAATTTTCTTACTCTTGTGTTTAAAGTCTCAGTTGTCCAGCTGTGTTAATGTAACACTCATGCAGAAATGATTCTGAAATCAAAAGGGACAGATGAGGTAGTCTCTCTAACTATTGAGGAATTACACATAGGCTCATAAAAAGCCTTAGGCAAGTTTTACTTTATAGCTTTTGTTGCAAAAGAATATAAGTTATTTTCCCAAGGTAATAATTAGATAATTGTTGTGGCTGTAAGGTTTTTGACCATTATTTTGGCATAGACTGTAAATGGTTTTAGACCTGCATATGTCTTGCTTCGCAAGCTCTCTGCAATTCTCAAAGATGCCTTGCTGCTCTGTCTCCCAAATCAGATTTCTTCCTGCAGCTTTATTGTTCATTAGTGATGACTCTGCTGCTGCCCAACGGGAAGGTTAAAAATATTCTAGGAAGATGAGTTGAAATCCGGTGCCTCTCACATAACTGAATAGTGATTGCAGTTAATGCCACTGTTCTGGGGTTTTTTTTCTCTTGAGTATTTTATTTATAATTTTTTCATTACTGAGAACTCTTTTCCCTTCTCTTTTATCTGTGGGAGATTCATATACAGTGTGTTGTATGAAAAGCATTTTCAAATGGGGGAAAAGAAAAAAGAGGAAAATGACAGGATTTTTGTGCTTAAAATTAAGTTGTTTTAAGTAACCTTTCTTGAGAATGGACCTCAAGCTTACATCCTGCCTTTAAGAGTATTTGTTTTTCTGAGCAGAAAATGTCTGGTGCACTAAAGTATGCAAGATACCTTTATTTCCCTTTTAGAATTTAAGCATTGCTTACACTAGAGTTCTGTGTATACTAGGAAATGAAAACTTTGCTCAGAAGGGTTTTCTCAGATAACTACATTTTGCTAGAGGTTACTCTGTTATTAGATGTCTGTGTAAGCACTCAATCCAATTTCTTCTAGGACTAATGTGGAGAGTCATTTTTGGCAAACATCTCATACCAGTTTGGTTTGATTCCTGAAAGCAAATCACCCTTGCTGTGCTGCAGAATTTTGGTAGATTCTACTTTTAAGTGTATTCATTTTTCCATGATTAGATGATGCCTTTGCAAATCGGTCCCCAGGTGTATCTGAAATGGCTGTAACAGAATTCAGTGTCTTCAAGGCCCCAGCTGGATGGGGCTGTATTACTGTGCACTCTAGAGATGATTTACTGCCTGACTGACAACTCACAATATAAACATTAGTCCAAGCATGATCTTGTCCCAAAACCCCACCTACGCAGGGAGCCAGGAGTCTTCCTGCCACGCGCCATAAATCGTTGACGGTTTGCTCATGCCCGTACACTTAAAAAGCAGCTGTGGAGTGGGGATTAGCAGTTTGCAGAAGGCCCGTGCGGGGCTAAATTAGGGTCTTCTGCTCTGGTGGTGAATACCAGTATCGGAATAGCAGGAGTGCTTCTCAGCAGTGGAAGGCAGTTTACTCTAGGAATGGGGGTGGGTGCAGGGTTTCTGTGAGGGTACAGTAGCCAGGAGAGAGCATTGGATTGCAATGCTCCAATTTGAGCTCTGATGCCTGATTGATAGCTGCCCAGCACTGTGTGGGATTGAACTAGTCATTGTTAGTTCTGTGGGTTTAACATTTTATTTATATATTTATTATTTCTATGTATTTTACACAGATATATATATATATAGACATGAAATGTAAGCCTACCTCTTCTGTCTCCTAGGAGCTGAAGGATGAGAGTTTTTCGGTGTTTTTTTACAGTGTGAAGAGTGATTTCCCTTTTCTAGCCCACGGTACCAGAATCAAATTATATGCAAGGCCATTTGGGGCTTCACAACTAATTTTAAGCTTTTATAAGAAGTTTTACTGTGCCACTTGGATTTATTACAGCTTTGCAACTTCAACTCCCAAAGTAAAACTATTTTTATGCTGGCTACGATAATTTAAATTACCTCCTGGAGCTTCTAATGACTAACTCGTGTTTATAGTGAAAGCTCCCATTTATCCAAACCCTGAAAGCACAATCTGTTTGGTAATGTAACTCTAAATGTCTTGATGCTTTATATCAATGGCAAGTACATCAGAGCCTAAAGTCAATTGGTACCTTCAAGTCTTCTGTAATAAAGAGAATGTGCAGGTTTTGCTGTACAGATGGGACTGGACAGTAAGAGTTCAGAGATCTCCTGTGTGCTGGCTGAAGGACCAGCTGCTGAGTAAAGCAGATTTAAGTAGATAATTTTCAGCTGGTTGGTTACTCATTAATGAATTTGTTCTTGGGTGGGTTGGGTAAGAATACGGGTGGAATGTGTCAGCAGGGTGTCCCCTCTAGATGCATCAGCTGAACATGAATGCTTCCAGATGGTACCATGAGCATCCACAGGGCATGGGCAAAACCAGTGGGCTCTGTGTAAAGCAGGTGATTGTTTCCAAAAGGATACAGTTAGGAGACTCCTTACGATTTTGTTGAAGCTTCTGCATGGGCTTCTTTCTCAAATAAGACCATTTTCCTGGAGCTTTCCACTGTGCGCTCTTCTGTTGGAGGTTTGGGGAGCGTAGCTGGAAGGGCTCATCCTAGGCTTATTTGAGTTGGCCACCTTGGAGTTGCCACCATTTTTCTTACTGCTTTTGGCAAAAGACTGTATAGTCTGATACTTTCTGCTCTGCTGAGATGGAGGCCAGATAGCGCCAAATATATTTGTGGCTGGCTGTGTGGGCATTTTGAGATTTGGAAGGCACTTTGCTAATAAGCTGTTGGTCATTTCATGTCAGATTGGCTGAGTTTCCATCGAGCTGGTTCTTTGTTGCAGCAATGCATGTGGACTGTATATATTTGGGGATTCCTATTACCTATCTCAGATGGAGAGGGCTTTCCTCCTTTTTGCTACCTCCTCTCTCCCCACAAGAAAAAAAATCATCACCTGGAGGGCTGTTAACCTCCAGATTGAATTAGATGTTTTGCTGTTACTTATGTAGACCTTTCAAATGTATACAGAGGTGGGAGAGGGGCGTGGATATGTGATCGTATTTTGAGCTTTCCCTCCTTCTCCTTGTTTTTGATACTGAAGTTGGAATTCACCCTTCCCTTTTCCTGGGAACTGATGTGAAGGAATTGCTGTCACCCAGAGCAAAGCTCAATCCACTAGCCTCGAGGCCTTGCCTCTCCAGGTTAGGACTTTGCCTGACTTCCACAGACAACAGTTTGTTTATGAACTTTTGTTACCTGAATCTCGTGGGGTAGGTCTGAGGAGTACTACTTTTCAGGGCAATGGAAATCTCAACTCAGCCAGGATAGGGAAGGAATAGAGTTAGTACAGTTAACTCTTCCCCCACACACACCCTCCTTTCTTCCCTGTTTCCTCACCTGCCCAGCTGTGTAGTAGGTTAGCAGTACGTGTCTGTTCTTATTCTTATGAAAGTAGACTTTGTTCTCTGAAGACTGCTAATCATGCCCCATGGGGGTGTAATCAGTTATAAGGTATTTAATGCAGTGCAGGCGGGAACAGGCTGCCTGGCCGGGCTGGCAGATTGCAACACTACAATTATAAAGGGCCCCTTTCCCCCACTCATCCGCCCACCGGTGGCAGGATGAGGGTACCTTGAAACAGTATTGAGTCTATGAAAAGTAAAGATATAGTGGAGGAAGGGAGAGGAGAGGCAGAAGAGGCAGCTCCTATTCTGGGAAACAGGCAGACCTACATTCTGCGAGAGCTGCAGCTATTGCAGGTTGCACTGTTGAGACTTGTGGAGTTTGGGTGCCGTCACCGTCGAAGTGGATTGCACAGGGCTGGCCCTTGGCAATGTGTGGAACAGCAGGGCCTTCCGTCCTGTCTGAAATGGGTTTTCTTGTGGTGGCTGGGGTTGGAGAGGTATGGAGTGGTTAGAAGGGGAGAAGCCCATTCTCCTGCTTGCAGTGATTTAGACACCTAATCTGTAAATCCTGACAGGCTTCTATTTATATCTTTGGATATAAATCTATTGGTAAATTTGGCCTTTCATGCCTCATTTTTCCAAGTACCGGAGCTACTGCAGCTCACTGAAGGGAACAGGTAGCGTGAGGCCTTGAATTTCAACAGGCGTGAGAAAGTCTATTGGACCTCGGTCTGGTCTGTTCTTGTTAGTTAATATCAGATCATTTCCCTCTGTGAGGACCTTGAAATGCACATATGGGGTGTGGAGCAGCTGGGCCGCAAGCCTTATAAATCATCCCTGCTCCAGCAGCCTGCTAGATGCATCGGTATGTCTCTGGAGCTTATGGCTACACTGACCTTTCCCCTTTCAGGTTTCCCAGAGGTTACGGTGTTTCAGCCCTTAATTGGTTCGTTCTGAATTTCATGACACTGTTTTGTGTCTGCTACATTCAAGGTGGATATATTCTTGAGCATGTTTGTCTTCCTAGTTGGTGCTGAGAGAGCACAGGGTATTGAGTCTCAGAGTTAGCCCTTAGCACCGAGTGGTGGATTTGTAAGGTTTTCAGGAGTGGGTTGTTGTTTAGTTAGGTTGCACAGATTAAGTGCAGATTCACAATGTGGGGAGTTCACAATATAGACTTGAGAATTCTCCTGACAGTTTCACATCTGAGGCATCCTTCAGAGTAACTTCATATCTGAGAATGTGAATTCTTTGGAAAGCTTTAGGATTTGTAGGAGTGCCACATGAAGGAGGAATAATGGTTTTTTCTGACTAGAGCACAGAGTCTCTTTGAAACGCTAAAATGGTGAGGTTCTGAGATAAGACATTACCTGATGTCTTGGGTGTTTGTACATTAAGTTTTTCTTCTCTTGATCACTGAAATGACCCAGTGTCAGTGCTGTAGTGGAAGAATGTTGTACAGTGAAAGTCAGATCTGTGTGTTTGGGCAGTGGAGACAAACATTTACAGAAGGATTTTGGGGTAATGAGGAAGTGCCTCTGTCCCAGAGAAGCTACTTGACTTAAGGTAGGATGGTTTCCTAGGCATAGAAAAAGACCTGGATCCTTCCAAGCATCCCTGTTGCCCAAAGTCAACTTCTTATTCAACCCTGCCCTCTCAGCTCAAGAAATCTCAGTGTTATTTGCCCCTTGTCTTATAGGAAAAGTCAGGGAAATTCACTTCCCAGGCTAGTGTACAGAGCTGTTCCTGCCCTGGACTGTGGCTACTTCCCAGCCCAGGCAGCAGCTCTTCTCCCTGTGGCTTGCATGTCAAATAGAGAACTCTCCTGCCTTGCTCTGTTTCTCTTGTCCCATGGGCTCAAGAAGTTGCCTGGAGAACTTGACCTGGACACAAATGAATTTGGGGCTGAAGCTGTCCTTGGGGTCCTGACAGTGGCCATGCTGGCAGGTGTGGGGAGGGAGCATGGTGGGTGTCAGCAAGGGTGGGTGTGTGGGCTTGCTACTTGTTTTCCTTCTCTGCCTGGTGAGGAATGCAATGTGTTTGCCTTCCTTGGCCTGTGGTTGCAGCCGCATTCCTGCAGTGGGAGTCAGCACGGCGGCGGGCGGCGTGCTGTTCATGCCCCGTGGCTACATGCTTTCAGCTCCACATCAAAGGTGTATTTAGTGTGTAGCTTGTGCCATTCCTGGCCACACCTGGTGGCCTGCAGGCATGCAAGAGGTGGAGTCTGGCTGTGTTTGCAGATGGCATTCAGGGTTCAGACTTCTTGCTTGTGGAAAGGCTGGAGCTGAATCCATGCTTAACAACCCCAGGAATGCACCGGGAGAGCTGAGCGGCACAGTCACTCCAGGGGCATGTCCTAGCAGCAATGTTTCCTTTATAGCTGCAGCAAAATAACTCATGCCTGCTTCTCCAAAGGAACTCACTGTTTGCTAGGGTGTGTTGTACGGTTTAACTTACACCGATTAGGCCAAGTAAGGTTGGCTCGTCCCCCCTGCAGCCTGCGTGCTCTTGGCAATCAGTAGGTGATTGAGTGGTTCATGCCATCCAGCTCTGCTCAGTACACAAGATGTCTGCCTGGAGATGGAATGGCTCTGGGATTTAACCTGGGCAGGACTGCTTCCCCCAGTCGGTGGGTAAATGTTCGCTTCCAACTCCTTTTTTCTAGCTGGTACCCCAAGAGCTGAGGACGGGAAGCTTGCTGAAGGATGACAGATCAGGATGTAGCTGTTATTTTGGGATCCTTGACATTGTATCTGTTTTGAGAAATTGTTACTAGTTTGCTATGCGCTCATCTTGCAAGTCATCCTTGTCCTCTATACAAATCTTTCATTTGCTTGGCACAGGGAAACATGATCCCATTTGGTAGCTTCATTATGGGCAGCCCATAGGGAAGGCTTGTGGGAGTAACAACAGACCATCTTCTGTGTTTTGGATAAGCCCTGAGCTGTTCGTCACCCAGTTTGCTTGGACCTTTTATCAGTTTCCCTTTTGGCCATTTCTACTAGCCTGAAATTCTGTGACCTGCCAGTCATTTCCTTATTAAAGTTAGTCTTCTGCAGAAGACCTCCCTACTGCCATCCTTAGATAGCAGCAGGAATGAAAGAATTTGTTCTCACAAGTACTCTGGCTTTATAGCGTAGTTTTTGCTTTTTAGCTGTCGCCACGCTCTCCACATGAGTCACTGCAGAGCTCACCACAAACAGGTCCCTACCACCCTCTCTCCAGAAGGTTGTATCACTTTTCAAAGCAGGATCTCAGTGATAGGTGATTAAGGGAATGTTACTTGTTCTGAGGCTGTTAGCATTGTGAAACAGTTGGAAATTATTCATGTTGGGCTCTCTTCTCTTTTGATTTCATGCAAACTGTGCATTTTATTTCAAACTAGTTGCCACCGGCTCCATACGTAACTATCAGGGCTTGCATGCTGAGAAAGTGTGTTGCCTGAATCTTTATTTTCACTCCTCTGTTCTGTAGTGGCAGAGTGGACAATATGCCCTGCAGCAACAGGAGGTGGTTGCAAAATATAAGTAAAATTGGATTGTGTGGTAGGTTAATGATAGAACATTTAAGTGTGTATAATCATTGTCATACTGGCTGTTTCAGCTTTGTCATGCTATATGGGCTGTGGCTGCAAAGATGGAGATCTTGTTTTGGATTACATGCTGCTTCTGCTGACACTTTTCAGTTGCCAGGAAAGGAGTGAGGGAATAAGAATGAAATGGATGTGACATTGGCCAAGGAGGAAGTACGGCTGATTATTGGCCTTTTTCCATCCTGTCGTTGAGGGTTAATATGTTGTGGAGAGAAAGTCACTAACTCCTTGTTTTGGCTTCCCTGCTGGCCTTCAAGACTGTAGGAATCCAGGCCTCTGCTCCTGTAGCTAGTCCCACGCATTGTGTTCCTCTGGCTAGAGCTGTAACCCTCCCAAGTAGCCAGATCTCCCCCTGGTGGAATAGAGAGCAGAAGGCACGGCTACGGCTGGACGGTAAAATTGGGAATTGGTCTGATCCTGGGGCACCTTAAGCTGGCAGCAGATGTGGTGCTTGTCCAGTTGAGACATTCCTTAGTCCAGAGTCACAGGCTCAGCAGAGCTGCGCTGGTGCAGCTGCTTGGAGCTGAAGGCGTGAGTGAACAGCTCACTGTCGATACTGAGCAAACACCTTGTTTGTGCAACATCTGCCTGGCCATATGCTGGCATTCCTCCATGGTCTTTGCCCTTAGATGAGCAGTGAGCTGCTAGCTCTTTGGGTTCTTGTCTGACACTTGACAAAAAGAAGGTACCTGGAATGTGGTGGTTTGCTTTCTTTAAGATGTCTGGGGTTTATTAGTCCTCAAGTAGAGCCCCTTTGAGGATAGGTGGCTTCACTTGTAGCTCAACTACTTCACACTCCCTGCTTGCTCTCTGAAGAGCTGCATAGGGTTTACTTACGGGGGATCTACAGGAGGGAGCCCTGTGCAGGGAACAGCTTGTCTGTTTTGCATTACTAAAAAGGAGTGCTTTTCCTTAACCTTAGAATAATTAATGGACTTACGCTATCTCAAAGGACAACAGTGGTAAAGGCATTTCAGTTTTACAAGAGCAATGCCAGGCAGGGGATGTAAAGTAGTCTGGAGAAGCTGACCTTGTGGTAAAACTGAAGAGATTGGCCTTTGCTGCAATTGTCCCTTGAGACAATTGATGCTCATAATTACCTCCAGCTGAAGAATAGCACTGGTGCTAGCAATGATGACAGATGTGGAAGGAGGTAGTTGATGAGAGCTCTCTCTGACTCATCTGCCACAAAGAAAAGTTGTATCTGAGGGAAGAGCTGAAGCAACCCAGCTTGGTCACAAGTGGGGAATCTGTGGTTATTCCCCTCCAAGGGAGCAAGGTGAACCTAGGAGGTACAACGCAGTATGTACAGAAGGAGGAACAGTGCAGCCCATGACTGCTGGTGACAAGCAGCCTCCCTGTACAGGGCAGGGGATGGAGGTGTGAGTCCCCTCTGCTGTGGCTGGGATCCTGCTGTTAAAAGGACTGTCTGGAGTCCAGGGGAACAGGGAGAGAGGAGCCATAATCAGTTGCGTGCTTTACACAGGTCATCAGTGAAAAATAGATGGGTGGATTTGTTTGTGTTTCCTAAGCTGGATTAAGCCATGTTATATTTCTGTGACTGAACTCAGAATGAAATCTCTCAGTAGTTCCATGGTGCTGAAGACTAAGAGAATCATTAAAAAAAAAAACCCGAACCAAACAAATGAGGCAAACTGAGGCAGATTAACTACAGAACCACCCCACAAAATAGAGAGAAGATGCTCCAGGATTACTTGCTGCTTCAGGAGCCATGCTGCTGTATTGTTTACAGAGTTGAGACAAGTTTTGTGCCTGTTCCTGCCCCTGGCTCAGGCTCTGAATCTGCTAGGCCAAAAGCATGGATTTGAAAGCTGTCTCCTTGTTCTGCCTTTGTGGCCTGTTGAGATGACTACTGCCAGTGTGTACAGGAGTGGATGCTCTAACACTCAGCATTGTGCCTGGATACAGAGGCTGCGTGGAAGTCAATGAGGAATACTTGTTTTAGTCTCAAAAGTAGGGCAGTAGCTGTGACATGGGTTAAGATCTCTGTGCCTGGTAGGAATCCTGCTTTGCAAAGGAGTCAGTAGCAACACCACTTGTAACCTCTGGGAAGAGAAAGGGCCAGGATATAATCAGCTTTGGGAAAGGGCTGTGATGACCCTTTTTCTCTTCCATCCCTTTGGCTGGATAGTTTAATTCCTCAAGCACCACTTTTCTTCTCTCGGTGCTGCTCTGCTTTTCCCTGCCAGGTTACAGCAAGTTATAGCTCATTGTAGGTGATGCGAGGTGCAGGCAGCTTGGTTGAAGAACACCCCACTGCTGTCCTCACACAACACTGGTGTCACTAGTTTTACTTCATTATGCTGACTGCTGTATATATTCAGTGCTGTAGAGATCATAAAATATTTCTGTGCTAGATCTTCTCTGATGAATAGCACAGAGGATGTCTTGAGTTTCCATGGCAATGCTTCTGAATGTGCTTTGTCACCAAAGAAAGAAGGACTTCCAGTTGATTAAGGTTTGAGGATTTTGTGAGAAAGGGGATGGTGGTGAAACTGTGTGCGAGTTGTTTGCCTGCCTTTGGATGTGCCTCTGACTGATATATAATCTGGAGAAAGAGGAAGCTGAAAAACATTTGGCTAATGGCAGAGACGGCCTGTGTTGTGCAAACTACAGCTGGACCCCTGGACATGCTTAACTGTTCAGCTACAGATGCAGCTGCACAATCACCCAACAGTTAAGCCTGTACCATTCTCTGCCTCTCATATCTGACCATCTGCTAGGGAAAAGCTAATTAAACCAAAATGATTCTTGCTGGGATTAAACCCCAGCAGCAGAAAAAATTTGAATATAGTACAAATATTGTTCTACTACTGGATCACAGTTGCTGCTTTATTTGTTCATATAAAGAATTGCATGCTATTCAACTCAGTTGTTGTCAGGTAGGTGTTTAGCTCATGCACACTTTCTCTTTTCTCTCCAGATCATTCTTGTTTTAGGTGCAAGAAATAAGACTGTCTTGCTGAATTTTTGTGCAGTTCCTTTCATATGACAACTGAGTCTGTTTTTCTTTAACTTGCAACTTAATGCAAAACCAGTGCACAAAACTACTCTTTTGCCCTAGTGCCTCAATTTCTCTACTTACGGAATGGAAATTGTTCCTGCCTTCTTTGCATGTATTTATAATGAGAATGAATCCTAGAGTTGGTGCAGGGAAACATAACTTTATAATTGCACCAGTGTGAATCTGAGACTTAAGAACAAACTGTTTATTGCAAAAATAAATCTGCAGCCCTTTGAGAGTTGAAGTTTAAATTTTATAAAATGGAAAATGTGTGAGTGTGGTTCCCTTAGCAGCTGAATTCTTGTGTGCCTACAATCTTTAATGCCAGTGATCTGGGCTTCAAAATAGCTCTTTCAAAAAAAAGAGAAGAACTTACAACTCAGGTTGATTTCAGAGATGCTGTGTGTACTCAAGTGACAGGTCACCACTTTATTCAGAGTTGTGGCACAATTTAGTTTCCTTTAAGGGGCTCTGGGAGGATTCTTCATAATGTCTTTCTGTGCTAAACTTGGAAAACTTGCACTGAAGAGGAAGTTAGTTCTGCATATGGTAGCTCAGAGGCAGCAGTAGAAGATGGCCCCAAGGAGAGAGAAATGGTTGTGTTGCTGGTATGGATGTAAGGAAGACAGGTAAGCTCAGAGACACACAATTGAAAAAGCAGGTAGAGATGGAAGAGCGTCAAGAGAATGAAGATAAATTTAATCTTGATATTCAGGAGGAAGAGTTTGAATAGTTTTTAATGAGGAATGGAAAGAACACTACTAATTTTAGAATTGTTGAAATTTAATTTTGATAGATATTTTTCCTGGGGAAACTCTGTGGAAACTGAGGAGATGAGCGATGAGTGTGGGTTTGTAGCGTGTTAGGTCTGTGACCTAGGACTTGGTTTGTGTATGTGCTTATCCCACAGTTAACAAGAGAACATATTTTGGTAGAAGAGGGTCAGTAGTAATACTGTGCCTGGGGGCAGTTAGATAACGTGCTCTAACTCCACACTCCAGTTTGCTCCGATAAACTCTTGGTGAGCCATACCCTTAGGAATGAGCAAGTGGGGAACATTGTCTTCCCGGAACTGCTCCAGGTACGTTGGACATCAGCAAAAGCTGCGTGGGAGTATGGAAAACAGTGTACAGTGTGAGTATTTGTGATCACCCTTCCCATCTTGCTTGGGGAAAGTAGGGAAAATACTAAGCTGCACTGGTCTGAGCATTGTTATGGTGTTTATTTGGCATAGGATTAATAAAACTTCCAAGACATATAAATGTCAATACCTTTAGTATCTTAATATACCTTGTGTAGTGTAGTTAGCTTATTTTGATTCTGAGGGAGGCTACACTGTTGTGGGTTTGTGGTTTTTTGGAAGAAAAAACTCCAAAACAAACACGAAAACAGCAAAACCTTTGGAAGCAGAAAAGTGCAAAAAAGGGTTAACGTCAATATCAGTAAGGATTTTGCCATTGCAGGGAAGTCGTACTGATTTAACGTAATCAGATTAGAGACAGCTGTGATTATATTAGTGCAGAATTCCTGTATAGGCATCCTTAATTTAGTTTGTGTCTTGTATCTATCTATTTCATTTAAGTTGTTTCAATGTAAAGTGCTCTTAAACTAAATTAAGAACATTTGCCCAGGAGCGTTATACTGCTTTATATTATTTTCTAAGTCAATTTAATTTAGTACAGTGTATGTGTAGACAAGACCTTGGGGAAAAAGCTGATCCTTTTTATTGCTTGCTGAACAGTCTGTCATGTTTGGCTGCAGCCATGTGATCATGGAATGAAAGAGCCTGTTGTGGTGTGTTGGTGGAGGATGGGCGAACTGATCATTGTGAGCCTTTGTACAACTTGATCATTCTTAGTTGTAGTGTTCAATTAAAATAGGTTGATCCTCCTTGTAAATGAGGCTTTTTTCTGTCTAGAGCAGATGTAAGACCCCTGTAATGTTATTTTAAGTTTTGTCCTCAGCCTACCAATAAAAGTGCCTGCGACATGGTTAATGTCCTGTTTAGGCAGCAAAAGTAACATCTTAAAAACCTGGCACAAATGTTTAATGTTTGAAAAAAATCAGATGGCTGAGCAAGTTTGAGCTGGGTTTTGCTACTTCATCCATAGCTTGAAATAAATGTCACCCAATTTTGATGCTGTTTCCTTCCTGGTCTGTGTCTCCTGACAGTAGGTGCCACCTGCTATATGTGGTGACTTACACACATACAGAACTTATGGTCAAGGAACAAGTTAGTACTGCAGATGTCAGTTCTCTTTCTGGTTGAAAAGGATAAATCTAGTCAATACATCTTGTGTTCTGCTTGCTGGTAAAGGCTCTGTGGGAACAAAACTGGCATGTGAATTACTCTGCAAGCGTGGTTGTAGTGATAGCATTTCAGAATAAAGCTGACTGCTGTAAACAGCCGTTCTATTTTTTGAAATTTGTTTTTGTCAGCACCTGCAAGCATTAGGGCTGGACTTAGCGCCTCCTCAGCATTGCAGATGCTCTGTAGGCTAGATCACTGTAGCAACTTGTCCATCTGTCCTCTGTAAATAATGCAAATAATGTGCTCTGCTCCATTGTCTCACTGTGTAGATACTGCATAGTGTGTCAGCCATCTGTGCATCACTGAGACTCTCGGACAGAGGGCATGTTTTGGAGGGTGGATTGTGGCAAGTGTATAGTTGAATGCTCCAGCAATGGAGCATTCTCTAGCATTATTATATCTCTGCTAGAGGGACAGCTCAGTGACATTCAGTTCCTGGCATTGGAAGAGATGGAGATTGCAGTTTGCCCAGAACTTCTGAACCAAAGCTTGAAACAAGAGGACTGCTGATATTAATTGCTGGGGGTTGTATGAGACTTAGGGATTACTTAGAGGGGCTGACAGTCTGCCTTTCAGTAGTTGAAAAAATTTAAGCTGCTTCTACCTTGTCCTAATTAAATGCCTTTTGATTTTATGCTATAAGAAGGTAATGTATGATTTTTCCCCTCTTCTTCCCCTACTACACAGCACAGGATATGGCAGAGGTCTGGGAAAGGAATTCCTGCATGGTGATTTTCTACAGAAATCTCCCTCTTTCACTTCTCTTCAAATGTTTGCTTGTTGTAGCCATTCCCTTGCTTGTGTTTGAGAAAGTTTAAGGCCATGACTCCCAAATTTCCCTGGTGTGATCTATCAGCTTTATCCAGATACATGTTGTTAGAGTATCAAGATCTGCTTTTTCTAGCTGGGTCCAGACACTTCCAGAAACTTTTGAGAATTCTCCTAATCTCTATGAGTTTTTTATCTAATGTTCTGGTATTTCTTTAAATTTCTGAGCAATATACTCCAGATCTTAAAAGAATGGGTAAGAGGACAAAGTGAGGAAGGACATGAAACCCAGGGTGCCAAGATGAAGAGACTCTGAAAGTTTGTAGCCTAAACTAACTTGTGAGAGTTGGAAGGATCACTGAACAAACTAAACATATTTCTGGTGTGTCAGCAGTTCTGAATGAGAAGTTGTCATTAGCCCTTGATGTAGCTGTCTGTGCTAAACGTAACTTGGTAAATGACCTTTTGCTGAGCTGTTTCTGGTGCTGGTTCAGGTGTAGCCATTAAAGGTGGTTCTATGCTTTATACTCATTAAGAAGCTGGTGCCCATTTCCTCGTCAAAATCTCCCCTGGGTATTTTTATTCCCCATTAACATTCCTTCTGGGGATTGAATTCTGGTCCTTTGCTTCCTGTTCTGTTCCTGTTCAGATGTTAATCAGCTGTTGCATTCTATTCTAGTTACATGTTAGTGATGCTAGCATTTCTTGGTCAGTGTTGACCAGTCCTGGCTTCTAGAAAAGAATTAGGGAAGCTGAGCTACTCTTAACACAGCAGAGAGTAGGTAATAGAATGCACACTAAAGAGTGTGGAGTGCAACTCAATTACAGGGACTGAGGCCTTTGTATTGTGGAAGGAGAGAACAGGACTGTAAGAAAAGTGTGATTCTGATAACTTTTGAGAGAATTCTGCATGGTGCAGTGAATATGACTGATACATGATATGTCCTGTGGTATTTCCATTCAGCAAGAACTGTGTATGATGGGAGTCCAGGGATTTAATTTTCTTTGGAAATGTGTTAGGTGTTAAGTAGGGCTTGTTACATGGACCGTTGTTCAACAGCTAGCCTTATCCCTTTTTCTTGATAGCTCTTGGAATTGTTCCCGTGCAGAGAACAGAGGTTTTTGCCTAACAGTCAAGGTTAATTGGTATGGAAAAGCAGGAATGAGCAATAATCCTCCTGAAACTCGATTTTAATCCAAGAGTCACTATAATGCTATTATTCAGATCTGAATTGTGAGCATTAACATACAAGCAGAACTGACATGTGAGTCTGTACTTGGAGCTGTCATCCTTTTATTTTAAAATGAGCTTCAATGTAGCCAGCAGTAGAATGGATCTGAACATTCTTTTGAGATGCCTTCTCTGAATGAAAATATTTCTCTCATTAAATGTTAAAGGACCCTTTAATAACCTTGCAGTCCTTTTAAATTGTGCTTGGCACCAGCAGCCTACAGTTGCTGCTTTTAATTTCACACAGCTTGTTTTTCTGTCCTGGACAGACATCCCTTGGTGTAGTTATTGCATTTTCCATCTCCCTGATTAGTTGTCTTGGTCAGGATTTCTGCAGCAGTTTCTCAGATAGTCTGGCTTGAGGCTTTTGAAAACTAAGGTGTCCTCTATCCATAAGCACAGGAAGGCAACTAGACAAAACTCTCTTGCGTTTGCTTTTCATGAAGCTGGTCAGGAGATATTGGTACCTCCTAAACCAGGATGTGCCAATATCCTTTATTGGATATGCATGCAGAATATAGGTTGGCCCACAGAGAGCAAATATTCCTGGTTAACTGTGGTGGTCAGGTATGTGTCACAGGACATTTGGTTTTGTTACTTGTGGGTATTGTACCTGCAGGTTTTTGGAGTGTGTTGACTCTGATAGCCACAAAAAATCTTTCTGAAGTGTTGCATTAGAAACAAATGTGACTGTGTTTGTGTTATGGAATGTATTTTTTCAGTAATACAAGTTTATCTTTCTGAATAAAAAGCAGTGCTAAAGAAATGCTGCTGTTAAGAGGAAAAAGTTGGAAAGGTGATACAGTACCTGAAATAAGAAACTTTACCTGCATCATAATCACTGTATTTCTCTTGAGGAAGGGACACTGCTGACCCTCAGCACTGGTAAGAAGGCTGTTTTATAAGGTCAGAAAAGGCAACACAAGAGAAGGTGATGATGAGGAAAGGCCTGCAAGTCCTCTGCCTCTTGGCAGGGAATGTTCAGCTGCTGCAGCTATGATCAGGCAGAAGTTGTGTGCATCCTAGAACCAAAGTGTTGGCTACCTCAGGCCTCAAGGGACTTGCCAAATATCAGGAAGAGACACTAGGTGCCTACAAATGTTGCCTTTTTTATTACTCTTGTTCTTTCCCTTTTTGTCCAAAGCATTCCTGTTTGAACTTTCTCTGCTAGGGACTTGTTTCTTGTTACTGGAGATAAAGCAATGCTCCTGGGTGGTGGTGTGGTTTTGTATGCATGCCAAGTGGCTGTTTATTCTGTACAGGGCCCACAGAACTGTCTTAAGCAATTCAGTGCGAGATGACTTCTATTTGTGGTGTGTGGTAAAGGTTTTGCCTTTGTCAGGTCACACACAGAACAGAGCTACCCTGCTAGTGGATTTTACACTGAGGGATACTCTCTGCTAAAACCAGCTAGAGTCAAGCCTGTGTGCTGCCCGTGCAGCTGCATTCTGTCACTGTGTTGTGGTTAATCCCAGCTGACAACCAAGTACCATGCAGGCAATTGGTCACTCTCCCCTCTGCTCCCAGGGGGATGAAGAGGAGAGCTGGAATAAAGTAAAACTTGTGGGTGGGGATTAGAACAGTTTCATAATTGAAATAAAGTAAAATATAATAACAATTGTAATGGAGAGAGGAATAAAACCCAAGAAAAACAAGTGATGCACAATGCAATTGGTCACCACCCATTGATCAATGCCCAGCCTGTCCCTGAGCAGCAGTTGGCCTTTCCCAGCAATTTCCCACAATTTATGTACTGAGCATGATGCCATTGAGAATGGAATATTCCTTTGCTTGGTTTGAGTCAGCTGTCCCAACTGTGTTCCCTCCAAGCTTGGTCATCTGTCCTGACTATGCTTCCTCCCAGCTTCTCATGCACCTTGTCACTGGCACAAGAAACTGAAAATTCCTTGAGTTAGAGTAAGCACTGCATAGTAACAGCTTAACCATCAGTGTGTTACCAACATCATTCTCATCCCAAATCCAAACCACATCACTGTACCAGCTACCAGAAAGAAAATTAAATCTGTCCCAGCTGTAACCAGGACATGATGTCCCTGTGAAGAAAGAGCTTGTGTGTGTTTTGTCAGTGTGAGCCTTGTGGCCCTTAATAAGCCATTCCAATGAAGCTGTAACTGTCAGTAAGCTTAGAAATCAGACTGGAACAACAGTGGGTAATAGCTAGAAGACAGTAGAATTGAAACTACTGCACGTGATAGACTGGTAGAAAGAGGACTGTAGATGTTAAGGAACATTACTGATGAGAGGTGGAAAGGATGGATAAAAGGAACCAGGAGTTTAGGTTTCCTCTTGTATTACAGTGCTAATTAGAATAGCCAAAGAGCTGCCTCCTGCTGTAGCTCCAGGCTAAAATTGAGCTTCTGCAGGGTAGTCTTGATGTGGACTTGACAGCAAGCTCCTTCAGAGAGAGGCTTGTGTATGGTGTGATGAGCAGAATTAGTGCCTTCTTCTATTTCTGGATATTACCTATATCCATTTCTGCTTTGGAGCACGAGGTCCATCTGTGCTGCATAGAATATCTGTTCCTCTCTCAACAGAGGTATGGTGAATTGAGCCACTTCGGGATTCTCACCCTGTGGTAGCAAGAGATGCTCAGGTGTTGTAGATGAGGAGGCCTTTGCTGTGCTGTTCACTGCAGAGATGCCTGCAAAACAAAATTAGGTTGGTGTGGCAGAATGGTTGGAGCAGAACGGTGGCGAGTGGATTCTTGATGGTGAGCAGGAATTCAGGTGGGGAAGCAGGGACTCCTGGAGCTCTGTGGAAAAAACAGCTGCCTTTCCGAGGTCAGTTACTGGTCTGCACAGGCATCCTGCTTGGTGGTGAGATGGTTAAAAGACCTCTGCTTTCTGGGATACAGTGAAGACATGGAGCTTTTACAGTGGAGGGACCTGACATTAGATAGTAGTCTGATGGTGCAGCAGTTTGCTGTTGACTTCTGCCCTGGCACCTGGCTATGGGTTGCTCTGAGCATGCCTGGTTGTTTCCATGTTTTGTGCTGATAGGTGACTGACACCAAGTTTCCCTTCTCGTGTTTCAGGAGCTGTTGGCCAGATGCTGCTGAATGCTGACAGGAGAAAGCTGATTCAGAGACAAATGACCAGAAATGTTTGGACACGTCGGCACTTTGGATCTGTAAGTCCTTGTTTGAGGGAAAGTTGCTTGGCAGCCCTGTGAGTTTTTGAGTATCTATGGAAATTCTCAGATCATGAGGGTAGATTTCAAATCCTGGTATCTTTTCCAGGTAAGTGGGGATGAGATGGCAGGTAGCATAGCTGCTGCCTCTAGGGTAGGAAGCAGGAGAGTTTTGTTTGAGCCTGAGGAACTGTGTGCGGAGAGACAGGGAGGCCTTTGGCATGTTTGTTCTGAGCACAGCTGCAATGCAAACATGCATAGACCCATGGGTGCAGCTGTTCCTGGAAGCCTCTGTCTGTCTGCCATGTGGCTCGTGGTTATGCCTTGATGCTGAACCAGCTCCTGCTGGGAGCTGATGGAAAAGCAGATTCAAACTGTGCTGCCCTGATCCTTCCTGGAGGTGCATGTTCTCCGTCTCTTTCTCCGCTCATACTTTACAGTTTGCCCCACAGAGCAGTTCCACTGTTGTGAAGCTGTTTTTCCCTGTCCTAGTTGAGACCCGACTCCAGCATTGTAGCAAGGAAAGGAGCCAGACAGCTTGTTGGGGCAGTGCCAGCACTGGGGCACCTCTTCAAATTGTTTTGGCAAAGCTTGATTTTGCATGGTCCTGGTTGCCTGCTTGTTCCATTCACCTTCACTCTGGCTGTCCCTGCATGTGTATAACTGCTCCACACCCTGCCTCCTGTCCTACCTCCCAGGACTTCATGCCACTGACATGAGAGAAGCAGCACAACAGCGATAGTGCTTCAGGGAAAGGAAGGCTTTACTGAAGTCTCTCATGGCAGCGGCAGAGTGATGGCCTCAAACCTATTCTCTAACTGAGAGACTAACCCAGCTGACTAACTCAGATTAACCCAATTCTCTTCTTGTAGTGATGGGTACCTGTTGTGGTTTGGTTTCCACTGGCAACTAAGCACCACACAGCTGTTGGCTCACTTCTCACCCCTCAGTGGAATGGGGAGAGATTTGGGAAAAAAAGTAAAATTTTGTTTGTTGAGATACAGACAGTTAAATGGGACGGAAAAGGAAGGGATCATAATAAAATAGTTAGAATGTACAGAACAAAAGATGCACAGTGCAATTGCTCACCAGCTGCTGCCCAGTGCCCAGCCAATCCCCAGGCAGTAGCCCATGGGCAGCTTTCCCCCTAGTTTGTGTACTGACCATGATGCCATATGCTATGGCATCCCTTTGGACAGTGGGGGTCAGTGGTGCTGGCCATGTCCCCTCTCACCTTCTCCCCAGCCTATGCACTGCTGGGATGGGGTGAGAAGCTGAAAAATCTTTGCCTTAATGTAAACACTGCTTAGCAACATCTGAAACATCAGTGTGTTATCAACATTATTCTCATCCCAAATCCAAAGCACAGCATTTACAACCTACTAGGAAGAAAATTAACTCTATCCCAGACAAAACTAGTTAAATACCTCAGGCTTTTACCAGAGAGGAAGGTTGTTTCTGAACCTGTTTGTATCCCTGGTTGGCTGGATATTTTACAGAAGCCTGTTAACAGCAAGGTAGAGTATGATATGCTGCTTGGTGGAAGTCAGAGAGTAGCTTGCCTTCCTCCCTTGTGGAGGTGTGGGTTATCACAGCTCTAGCCACAAATGTTTTGGCTCAAACAAGAGCCTGATAATTGCCAGCTCATTTGTGGGTGAAAAGCACTGACTTAAAAGGATGAATAAGATAATTGTTAGCATCACCAAACTTCTGTACTGAAGGCTCCACAGTTAGCATCCCTCTGCAGTGGCTGGGAAGATTAGCTGGGAGGATCCCCTTCTAAAGGAGGTTTGTTTAGTCCTTTCTGGAACCACTGTTGCTTTGAAGCCATTGCTTCATGAAGTTTGAGTTTATGTGATTCCAGGTGCCTGAGTGCCTCAAACATTTCCTTGCCACGTGCCTTTTCAGCTCTTGCTGGCCTATGTGGCCAAGCATTTCCAAGTTCATTTTCTTTACTTTCAGAAGATCTGATGTGGGTTGAGGCGGGTACCTGGAATGAGGTGGCCGTCCCAGTTGTCCTTGCCTATAAATATTCCCTCTGCCTTACATGCTGGCTGTTTTGGTGGATGCAAAGCTATTTGTTTGTCTTCTTCAGGTCATCTGAGTGAGTGTCCTGGCTTCATGAGGCTTTGAATTTGAGTCCAGGCTGGTAAGTGCTCATGTCCTTATGAACTAAAGAAATGATGGTGATTTCAACTGGGCTTATCTTCATGCACATCTCCTGTCCTTAGCCTGGCAGAAATTGAGAGAAGAGTCCCCTAGACCACCTGTTTGATAGTGGGCCATTTACAAACCTCCTTCTGATCAGGTTTTCAGTCTTTCTCTTTGAAAAAAAGAGAAATGTCTTCCTAGCAAATCAGACCTATCTGTTTTGCTTAGGGATGCAGTGAAATGTGCATTCAGTATTATGGATGTAATTTTTCTAAAATATTAGAGATCTATGCATCTACTTGAGTCTTTTTAGGAGAAGGGACTTTGAGGGAATGACTGCAGCAAGGGGAAGTTCCCAGCATTCTGATGGGGGAGATTTATAGGTTAGTCCTAGGAAGTTGTTCGTGTCTGTGGAAAGGTGCAAGAAACTTTTGTCAGCTTGTGTTTATAGCAGAGTGAAGGACGGTTTGCAAATGTACCTGTGAAGTCTTAAAGCCTATTAGGGCTTGGGACTGCTCTGTGCTTGGTGCAGACACCTCCCACTTGCCTTCCTCTCAGGGGCCTCAGTCTGGGTGTCAAAAGAGGCAGCTAGATTAGAGCTGATAAGAGTTGGAGAGAATTCTTGAGGCTCCATTTAGACTCCTACCATGTAAAATGCCACTGTCCAACACACAAAGCAAATGAGGTCTACTGGGTCACAGGCCTGTGGTAGCCATTGACTGCAGCTGTGTGAAGGGGAGTTGTGTGGCCCTGCTTGTAGAAGTGGGGAGAGAGCGTGATCTGAGTGGATGCAGGCCTTGCACTTTGGAGGGCTGCAGGTCAGGTGCTGAGGATTGCAGATATGCTAGGCTTGCTGGGTGTAAGGGTCCCGCAAGGGGAATGAGAATTGGGCACTTACTCCAAATATAGGACAACTATGAATGATGCATATGTTGTCACTGAGGAAAGTCTGGTATTAGGCCCTGCAGCACCTGCTTGATAGCTGTGAGACTTCTTGTCTTGTGTACAACAGGGTGGTTGACAATCTGGCTGCTTGTGGGAAGTCTTCCTGCCCTCAACTGCAGACACAGAAGATGGAAAGGAAGGTGTTTCTTCCATGTGTACAGGACAGCTGTTTTTCTTCTACGCTATTTTTTGCTCTTATCCTGCTCCTGCAGCAGGAAGAATCCCAGCATAGCTAGGGTGAAGGAACTAATCTTGCCTCTAGTGGTACACCTGCATGTCTATATATTCTGCACTTATTCACTCTAAGGATGGTGAGGCACTGGAACAGGTTGCCCAGAGAGGTTGTGAACTCATCCCTGGAGGTTCAAGGCTAGGCTGGATGGGGCTCTGAGCAACCTGGTCTAGTGAAAGGTGTCCCTGCTCATGACGGGGGGGGTTGGAATGAGATGATCTTTAATGTCCCTTCCAACCCAAACCATTCTGTGATCCTGTGTTGCAAAATATGGCCTTAAGTACCAAGGGGTCAAAACCATTGCTCCCTAATTTGATGCCACCTGTGACTTGGGGGTTGTCTTTGTGTTTTCTGCCAGAGTAATCAGTTCTCCTTTGACAAATCTCCTGTGGTCTGCTGCACTGGGGTTCCAGCGTAAGCCAAAAAGTTCTGGGCTCTTTAATGGCTGAAGTCTCCTCCCACATAGTCCCTGCTGACAGTGACAGAACATGATCAATAACTCCTGCTCCAGCTGTCATTGCTGCCTGTAAGGCTTGCAGTTTCCATATTGAAAAAGGCCTTTCCTAAAGAGCCTAATCAATATGCTGCTGTGAGGTCTGTTCTCATTTGCTATATATAATCTGGACACACACAAGTACGTGAGTGAGCCTGTGTAGAGGGGGGAGAGGATGTGCCAGCCCTCTGCTCTCACTGGCTGGGAGAAGGGCACAGCTACCTCTTACTTTGCTCCCTCTTCTGCAGCTGCTGCTCAAGGCTTGTGGCTACATCCTTTACCTGCTCTATTAGCACTCTGCATGGGGACCTGCTCTGGGACTCCAGGGGAGCCGCATTCCTGCTGGGTCACTTCCAGGGTTCGATGGAGCAGCCGTGACTCTCTCTCCTATGCACTTTCTGCTGTTGGTAGGTAACCCGCTTTCGGAGCCACGCAGGTGGGAGGATGTCGAGCACAGCCCCGTCAAAGAAGCCTTACCGCAAGGCGCCCCCGCAGCATCGCGAAATCCGCCATGAGGTACCCATCATTCGTGACGACCAGGATGGAGTGATCTTGGCTGAGCAGAGTCAGGTAACAACTTGCCGGGTGACAAAGGGCTTAACACCATTGCACCAGCAAATAGGGTTTAGTTACACCGAGGCAGGCCAGCTCGAGCAGGCAGAGGGGTTTGAGGTTTGCAACCTGAACTTCTCATCGTCGTGGTCCCTGGAGTCCAGCAGTGAGAAGGAAGTGGCAGGGTGCAGAGCAGAGCTGAACATCAAGAGCCAGACTGTCTCTCCAGCACTTCAGTGTGGCGGGAAGATGGGGCAGCGAAGTGGGAAGCGGTGCCCAAACCGCAGTCGTGGGCACCGCAACAAATTTGTGAGCCGTAGCATGGAGACAGTTCTGGTGTCTGGAGATGAAAGACACCATCCCACTTGCTCTTTCAAGAGCAGAAGCCTGGAACGCTCACTTATATTTAAAGAGCCTCCTGAAGTCCTGACACCGAGGAAGTTTCGTGTCTCCTCTACACACCTGCCTCTCAAAGGGATCCTGAAGCAGACCAACATGACTGGCTCGTGCCCTGAGAGCTTATGCAAGGCCCGCTCAGTAGAGACACTTTGCCGTGGTCGTGGCTCACGCAAATACAGTGATCCTCAGCTCTGCCTCAGCCCTAGGGAGAAGCGCTCCCTGGAGCAAAGCAGCAGCGGGGCCGCTGACTCTGTCAAGCGCAGGGAGAAGATCACAGAGGAAAAACTGCAGTTCTCCAAATTCCTGGATGAGATTACCCAGCGGGTGCTGAGTCCCAACCGCTTGCGCTCACTGGGAGAGACCAGGGGAGCAGAACAAGACCAGGACTCTCCCCTTTGCCCCAGAAGCTCTGTGCCAGAAGGCCGAGGGGAAGGTCGCCTGAAAGGGGTCAAAACCAAGCATGCAACTGAAAGATCCCCCTGCCCAAGCAGAAGAAAAGCAGAAAAGAAAAGTGAGGGCCAGTCTCTGGCTTCGGGCCAGAGAAAGTATGCTGAGGAAGCTGAGAGAGTTTCCAGACTAAGAAAGAAACCTGTCCTTGGGAGGAAGGACAGTAAGGGAAAACTCCTTTCCTTGGAGAGAAGGGTAGTAGATCTGTGTCAGTATGAGCTGCAGCAGCTGGCAGACCTGGGGCTGGCAGGGACATCCTCTGGGCAGCAGCATTCACTGTCTTCATGGAAAAGCAGTGCAGAGGGCAGAAGGGATGAAAGCAGTCCCTGTTCACAGCTATTACAGCCACACCATCAGTGTGCTAAGCTTGGGCAGAAGCGTGCAGTGGAGCCGAACTACCCAGAGAAAGGATCCTGCTCCACTCCAACATGCTGGAGTCGGGAGGAGGGGCCTACCCCATCTAGATCCTCCCCTTCCTTCAACCTGGCACTAAACAAGGTAGGTGCCAGGGTCACTGACTGGCAGGCAGGGCTCTCACAAAGGCCAAACCCCTACCTGGATTTCATCTAGTCTGTAATACCAGGGCAGAGAGTGAGAGCAGGCCCTCAGACCTAATGCTGTGGGTGCTTAATCACCAGAAGCTGCTCTCTTGTGGGTGCCACTCATGGCTGTGCTACAGGTTGGGTATATCTTCCTGGGAGTAACCAGCTTCCCTTTGGCCCTAGGAGCTAAGGAGGTAGAAACTGGTGCTGTTCTCCCCACTGCAGACTTCCCAGGTGTTAGCTGGTTGGAGGCCCTTCAGGCTGCTGGGCAGTAAGTGTGTGCAGAAGGCAGGCAGCTCCATTGTCAGGATGTGCTGGGATGTTCCTGGTGCTTTGTGTGTGCCCGGTGCCTGGCTCTCTCAGGGTACTGGATCTTTGTATGATGGACCTGTTTCAGGTCCTTTAAGCTTCCTCCTCTTTTCTCTAGCGTGCTTTAAGGCAACGCCATTACCTTGTATTAATAAGAATCACATTCCCCTTTGCCTGGTCACTATCATCTGCTGTTTGTGTATTTGTAGGGGCAGGGGAGGCAGTTGCTAGATAATTCTTTGTGAATTAACTGATTGCTGTGTGGAGTCAGGAGGTAAGAAAAGAATGGATTGATGCTTTGCCCTTAGGAACAGAAGTGTATGCAGGTGTTCAAGGCCATTCTTTTAAAGTGTAAATTAATTAAGGAAGCAGCCCCATGAGGTCTTAAGGCCAGAACTGGGGTGGTGTACCTTATGGAAGTGTTAGCAGCTCAACAGCCTCGTCCTTGGCTGTCTGACATGGTCTCTCAGCCCAGAGCTGACTGTGACACTTAATGGACTATCTAAAGCGTGGCAGCACTTGGGTTTGTGAAGTGCTCTTGGTATCAAAAACCAAAAATAATCCATGGGCAGTTTGGACTTTGTGAGAATGGTCAGAGTCTTGGGCTTTCACAAAAAATACAGTTGCTTCTAGTGCTAATTAAATGTCTCCTCAGCTATCCTGGCAGGCAGCAGCCATCTCATGGGTTAGCACAGAGAGTTCAAAATAGCTGAGCTGTGTGCTCTTGTCACTGCTTTCTGTCTCCTTTTTCTGCAGGGCCCTGCTCCAGCTATCTCTGGGGATCTTGCCCATAACATTTTCTTTTACAGGCTTTTCTGATCTTTAGTGTTTCTTCTGCTATCCTAGAATAGTTACAGTGGTTGGTTTCAGGTCTGCAGAAAGAAAACTTTTTTGCAGCACAATCTGGGTGTTATAATTGTAGCCACATTTTTCAGCTCCCAAATGATTCTCTCTCATGATTTTTGTGGGGCTTCAGGGGCCCCACAAGTGATTGCTGGGGTGACAAGTGAATCCTGCATATGCTGGCCTGTGACATTCCTGCTGCCCACCAGCTGTGGATGTGGAGGAAGCTGAAACACCTGCTAAGGTGGTGATGTTACAAGAGATGCTGAGATTGCACCACAGGAGGGTAAAGTTACCTAACTTGTGTGGTGGTTTCTAGTCCAGCTCTTCTATCCTGAACCAGAACACACAATATGTTTTGGTGTCAGACAGCTGAGTAGTGTGTACAAATCCTTGTAGCTCTAAGCTTCCCTAGTATGAACTGTCAGAGCAGGGGAGGAAGAGTCACAGCTAGGGTCTAGCAACCAAGATTGCCTTTTAGGACAGTGTGAGAGACCAACTCCTCTTCTAAAATAATCTCACAGCTGTTTTCTTCCCTGTGCAGGAACCCTTGACGGATGCAGAAAGGATGAAGTAAGTGTCCTACTCCCCCTTTATGCCTGTCATACTGCAACTGTGTGGGTGCTGATTCCTCACATCCTGCCTGTGCCACCTGCACAGTAAAGCTGACTGGCCCTACAGGCTCCTCTCAGATCTTCAGTCTTCTTGGGGCCCTGTGGGCAGAGCTTTGGTCTGTGCCTTGCCAACCTGTGCCTTGCATGTCAATCCTGCCAAGGAGGACGGGACGTGGACCCAGAGTGCAGGTGCAGGCAGAGGAGTTGGTGGGTGTGAAAGAAAGTAGATTAGGTCTTTGACAGAGGTGGAGAGAGGATTTTTCCCTTCTATTCTTCTAACCTGGACTGGGATAAATTATTGATTGGTTTTCATTCATCAGTGAGGGACACTGGAGCTGTGCAGCTCATCTGTCTTTATGCAAACACTGAAACCTGAGAGGGAGCTGGGAGCCATGGCTGGCCAGCTGGCAAGTGCTTCTTTGCTCCTGCTCCAGGAGTGTTTATCTGTCTGTCCTGACAAAGATGAACCTCTTTCTTCATGTGTTGAAGTCTTCTGAGCATTCAGTTCCTGACTTGCTGGGGCCCCTGTGAGGGCTCTTGGGCTCTAGTGCAGGGCAGCGGGGTGGGGGTGCTGGTGTGGAATACTCCTTGTGCACTCAGGGGTACCTTGCTCCTGGTTCCTGCCCCAGGCTACTGCAGCATGAGAATGAGGAGCTTCGTCGGCGGCTGACATACGTGACTAACAAAATGGAGGCAATGGAGAGGGAACTGGAGTCAGGTCAGGACTACCTGGAGATGGAACTGGGCCAGAACCGTGAGGAGCTGGAGAAGTTCAAGGACAAATTCCGTAGGTATGACAAAGAAAATGAGAGGGGTAGAGTTAGAAAGATCCCTCACACCGAAGACTCCTTCAGCTGGCGTGAGCAGGCTGTACCCTGTTGTGCAAATCAGAGTTGTGCTGCATCCTTGAAAAGGTTCACATCCAGACTCTAGGGGAGATAAAGGCTCTGCAGCCATTATTTCCTCCCAGGTCCAGTGTAGGAATACTGCCAGCATGAAAGGTTGATGACAGGGAATTCTTCATCTGTTGGATGTAAGCGTGTATGCACAAAAAGCCACTGGTGGCTGCAAGAAAATACATCATTGCTTTACCTGAAAAGTAGCTCAGTTAAAAATCAGTGCCAGTCACTGGTCATGTGTTTAGATGTGACATAGCTCAGAGGAGTCCTCCAAAGTCATCTACATCCCCTCCTGCATGATCCTTTCAGCTCGCCAGCCTCATCTTGGCTCCAGTAACTTGGGGTCTGAGAGCCATCACGTGTCAGAGGTGAGGCACAGTTAATATGCCTGGTTGTCTTAGTAGGAGTCTTTCTGAGTTCTAGAGTTGGTGGTTTTCTTGGCACCTATGAAAGCAACTTGAGTAGGTGCCTGAGATCCATTCCCAAGCATACAATCTTGTTTCTGTAGGTTGCAGAATAGCTACACTGCTTCCCAGAGAACCAACCAAGACCTGGAGGAGAAGCTGCATGCCCTGGTGAGTGCCCTATTAAGTCACTAGAGAGATGAGGTGGAAGAGACCAATGTGTGTTAAGAGCAGATGGGGGAAGGGGCCCTGTCTTTACCCAGCAGATGTGACAGTGGGTGAGGGGTGAGATTCTGGCCATGACCATCTACTCCCCATTTTGGCTGGTGTCATGAGTGGTTTTCTTGATTAATGAGCCCATACTTGGTCATGCATGAGAGCTTTGGTTCCTCACAACATAATTGCATAGTATTCCGTCATGTTGCTTCAGTCCCTCTCAAAATGCCAGAGACGTGTCAGCTAGTCTTGGGGTGGTCATCCTGGGAGGACGGGGCAGTCAGGGCAGAGCCAATGTGCGTGTATGTCTGTTGTGTGCATTCATAACACTCATGGCTGTTTCTTTTCTCTCCCTCCCCCTCTCTTTCTCTTTCTCCTCCCCATGCTGCCGCTGGCACACTCTGGGCGCACTCACCTCTCAGGCCTCTCTCAGCCAAAGCTGGATTTTTGCAGTTGCGTCTTTTCGTTTGTGTGTTTTTCCTTTTTCCTCTTTACGTGTCTCAGCCTGTTGGTCTCATTGTCAATCCCACATAGACCATCTCAGATGGAGGGGCCCCAGCCCTCGTCCAGCCAAGGGCTCACCTGGTATCCAGCAGCTGCCCGCAGATGCAGCAGGTCCTAGCTTGCAGGGCTCCATCTTAGGAGTGTTTGACTCTGAGCCAGCTGGAGCATGGCATGTTGGGAAGTGGTGCCCATAAGCTGCGGCACTGCACAAGGTGTGGATGGCTGTGAGCCTCGTTTGCTCTCTTTCTTTCCCCTTCTGAGCTGTGAGCAGGCAAGTCAAATAGCTGAGGTGCTGATTGCCTGCATGTAGCCCAGGATGAGGTTTCTTTGGTTCTAGGACTTGAATTTCTTGGGTTAATATTCACTACCAGTTATTCATTGTGCTGGTGCCTGAAGAGACTGCATACTGGGGAAGTACTGGCTCCCCTATCCCCTTGCCTGTTGCTGTGCTGTACCTGTGATGCACAGCTGGCCCTGCTGCTCACAGCCTCACAACACCCTTGGGCAGTTCGGAAGAACTTCTTGAGACAGGGACAGCTTGGTTGTTCTGAGCTGTTGTCCCTCTTTGCTGTTACATCTGGGTCTCTGCTGTCAGCCCTGTACCCGAACTGTTAGGGAATCTGAAGAGGCAAGGTTACCCGCTTTGGGGAGGACATTAGCTGAACTTCAGATGAAGCGACAGGTCCTTCTACTTACTAGAACAAGGCTTAAACTCGTTCAAGATGGTGCCTTCCCCCTTTCGTCCATTCAGTATTGACTGCTGGATCTTTTCAGGCAGTATTCTTGTTTCAGTTTCCCCAGGAAGGAGGGCTGGGTATCACAATCTCTACCTCAAAGAGATCTTTGCTACCAGTGGCAGGTTGAACCTGATTGCTAAAAACCACTAGCTTTTCTCAGGCACCATGGGAACCAGGGGCAGAGAGGAAACCTGCCAGTGCTGCAAGAAGAGCTACTGCATTAAGGAGGTTCAGATGCAGCCTGTTGTCTCTGTAGCTAGCAGTGCGGCTGGTCCCATTTGGCTTTTGGAATCACCTTCCTTTGAAGAGGGTTGTCTTCCTTGTCTGTCTGGAATTTTTTGTATCCCAGCTGAACATGTCATTGTGCTATGCTTGGGTTGAGGTGGGTGGTGAAGCCAGGTTCTGAGCTAGGGAGTTTTAAACCTGATGTTCTTGCATCCCAGATTAAAAAGGCAGAAATGGACCGCAAGACGCTGGACTGGGAGATTGTTGAGCTCACTAATAAATTGCTTGATGCCAAAACCACCATCAATAAGCTGGAGGAACTCAATGTAAGTGTCAGTCTGCAAATGGTTGTTAAAGTGTGTGAGGTATGGGCTTTTCCTTTTGTTCAAAGTCGTTAGTGTAAAGGAGCACATGAATGACTCCAGTGTGTATGGAAGTGCAGGAGCTGTACATGATAGCAGGGACAGACAAACAGAAGAGTGTCTAAGGGGTTGAACAGGGAAGAACGGATCTTCAAATTTGATGTATTTGCTCTTCTCAGCTTAGAGTTTGACCTGAGTCTGGGCTGTACTTACGGAGGGGTCATTCACTCCAGAGCTGGGAGGGAGCTGATGCCTTTTCTATACTGTTAATATAGAATTTTCTGGATCCAATGCTTGACTCTGTTAACTGCTCTCAACTCCCTCCAGTCTGTCTGCATCATCAGATATGACTGAGCTGTGGGATGGGAGAGAAAATATGGTGGGATTTTTGGGGATGATTAAAATCCCCAGAAAGAGAGGGGCTTGATACACTGACAGAGGATATGCTGGCAACAAGGACTGGAGTTGAAAGAGACACCTTGGCTGAGTTGTAAGAAAATACACAAAAGTATGGGGAGGAGGGAATGGCAGTGCCCTCATGAGCAAATCATCAGATACCTCTTCTGGCTTCTGTTCAAGCACTGTCTGGTCAGGTGGTGCCTTTTTGGGTAAGAGTTTGGGCAAGTCTGACAGTGTTACACACCTGTGCCCTCTCTTGCAGGAACGCTATCGACAGGACTGTAACCTTGCAGTACAGCTGCTCAAGTGTAACAAGTCTCACTTCAGGAACCACAAGTTTGCTGATGTGAGTAGTAATCCTGCTGAGGTGGGGAAGAAGGGCTCGTGGGCTTTGACCGCATTTTGCTTTCTCCAGCTTTCTCCACAGGGCTGCTGGCCTGTCATCCTTCAGTCTCAGAGGTGGGGGGAGGTTCCTGTTCCTACTCCCACTGAGAAGACAGCACAGAGCTTCTCCCAGCTCCTCTTTCATGACAGCTCCATTTCACAGTTCAGCCAGGAGCTGTTATAAAAAGCACAATAACCTTGAACTTGATAGCCTGCTGAGTGCATGCTAGTAGCTGGCAGGAGGACAGACCTCTCTCTTACTCTGCTCCATCCTTTCTGCTTCCTCAGCTGGCCACGTGGAAGGGCCATACTGCCTCATAAGAAGCAGCTGTAGTCTGACCTGACATCACTTATTACTCTGAGGAGAAATGTGTGAGGCAGCATTCAGGATTTTCTAGGCCTTCTGAGCAGGAGAACCTGGTACCAACTCACTCCCCCTTGTGGGGAGGGATGAGGGTGAGGGAGTTCAGCTCGTCCTGCTCTCATCTCCTTTCAAATTAGTAGCATCAGTTGTTTGATTGAAAGTATTGTCCAGGCCCTTAGCCGAGCTCTCTCTTTGCCATACCTCTAGTCTCTGTCCCTTCTTTTGTTCCTCTCAACGAAACTACATGCTTGTCTTTTTTAAGTTAGCAGGTGACCACTGTGTCGCCCTCCCCCATTGTCTCAAATTAGCACTCTTGAGGTCAGTGTATCAGTTACTGCTGGGGTAACCTTGACCTCTCTCCCAGCTGTCCCCCCTCTCTGGAGCTTTGAATTCTGCCCCCCAGAGCGCTGTGTTCTACATGGCTGCCACTGGAGGGGGTTTGGTGCTGAGCAGCTGCGCAGACAGCCTGCCTCACAGCCAGCTGTTTTTATGCAGCGAGCCCTGCATGCCCAGATGTGGGTGCAGTTTCCTTCTGGCTGTGCTGAGACAGATCTCGCTGTGCCACTGAGTGGCTTGGGGACCTCTGCTCTCCACTTCATGCTTCACTTGCCTGTGGTGACCCAGGTGAGGGCAGCTTGGCAGGGTAATGGGGAGAGCAGTAGTGCCCATTTGCAGGACAAGGGGCAGTGCTTACCCCCTGGTGAGACCTCAGTCCAACAACTTTGGTAATAAGCCCTATGTTTGTCTCTGTGAAATGGAGAGAGTGAGGAAGCAGGGTGACGTGTTGCAGTTGGTAGGAACACAGGAAGGCATCGATCCTGGTCTGCGGGCAGGCTGCCAAGGCAGCATGGCTGCAATTATACATTCAGGGAGCACGGTGGATCTCAGCAGTGGGGGCTGTAGAGTCACTTCAGTGCAACCACCGGCTGATTTTCCACAGATCAATAGACCCCTTCCTGGCATGTGCTGGCTGGGCCTTATCTCTCTGCTCACAGGCATGTGGGACTGAGCCCACGTGCTGTCTTTACCTGTTCACTTTGCCAAATGGGGCCTGTGAACCATGGCCTAGAAGCATGACTGCTGTGACAGCTAGAGAGCCTTGTTAGTCACTTGTGGGGCAGGCTTGCTTTGAAAAAAAAGACCCTTCTGAAGGCAAGGTAAGTGAATGTTAACATTAAGATAATGACTACAAAATACTCATGTAGGTTGGTTGGAAAAGGCAGATTATATGAAACTAAATGGCTTGTATGGCATCCCCCTTCTAATGTCCTTTTCCATCTCCCTAGCTTCCCTATGAGCTGCAGGACATGGTGAATAAGCATTTGCACAGCACGCAGGAGTCTGCAGGCCCTGGCCAGGAGGCAGCCCACACCTTGGCTCCATCTGATGTTGTGCCCACCTCAGTCATCGCCAGAGTCTTGGAGAAACCAGAATCTCTGGTTCTGAATTCAGCCAAGTCTAGCAGTGGCAGCTGTCCCATGGCTGAGGATGTCTTTGTGCATGTGGACATGAGCGGAGCCCTTCCTGATGCCTGCAACAGTGCAGGGCAGATGGGGAAGGAGGGAGGAGATGCGGGGAAACAGCAGAACGGTGGCTGCAAGCCACAGAGTAGTGTGGAAAGTGTGCCTGAGGAGATGCCTGCCTTTGAGAAGCTAAGCCCATACCCTACTCCCTCACCTCCCCATCCTATGTACCCAGGGCGCAAAGTGATTGAGTTCTCTGAGGACAAGGTAAGGATCCCAAAGAACAGCCCCCTGCCCAACTGTACGTATGCTACGCGCCAGGCCATCTCCCTCAGCCTGGTACAGAGCGAAGATGAGAGCTGTGACAGGCACCGGACACTCCCCAGCAGCCCTGCTTCAGAAGGGCGCCATTCAGCCTCCAGCTGTTCCTGTCAGCAGTCCCCGAAAGCAGCCAGGGCTCACGGCTCTTCCCAGAGCAGCCCATTCAGCAGCCCTCCCCAAATCCCGAGCGCCTTTGCCAGCTCTGCCAGCTCTGAGGAGGACCTGCTGGCTAACTGGCAGCGTATGTTTGTGGATAAGGCACCCCCCACCTCGGAGCGAGTGCTGATGAACCGCACAGCCTTCAGCCGTGACACAGCCCCCGAGCTCCAGAAGAGGTTCAGCCGCTCCATGCAGGAGCTGGGTAGGGCAGCCTCGGCTTACTCGGATGGTGAGGAGTCTGCACAGAGCTGCAGCTGGACCGTGAGCCGGGACTCAAGTGTGGACACAGACAGCACTGAGTCCAGAGCCCGCAGGAGCCATTTCTCCTCAGACTATGGTACAGATTTCTCCCAGGATGAAGCCCAGAAGCTGTTGCTTGAAAGTGGTGGAGGCACTGCTGAGCCTGAAAGCCCCTCACGAGAGAAGCACAAGGACTATGTAGACCTTGGCTTGCCTGAGAGCCCAGCTGAGGAGAGAGAAATGCTGCTCCAGGGAAACAAGGAGAGCAGCCAAGCAGGTGTCCAAGAGGAAAGCGGAGAAGGCAGGGTCAAGCCTCCTTTCAGTCGGCCGCACCGCAGCCCTAAGAGGATGGGGGTACACCACTTACATCGCAAAGACAGTCTGACACAAGCCCAGGAGCAGGGCAACCTTCTCAGCTGAGGCAGAGCAAGAAGCAGTCACACTTAGCGGAGCTGTGGGATGCCCCCCTCAGTCCACCTGAGGGAGAAGCCTCCCTTAGTACCCTCCTCCCAGGTGAAATCTGCTCTGAGATTTTATATTTATTCTCTTCTTTTACTGCCTGGAAGAGCTGGGATCTCCCTTCCCCAGCACCTCAGACCCACAGTACAAGCACATACAGTGTGCAGAAGCACACCCACTGCCCCGACACACTCGCAGCTCTCTTCACAGCCTCACACTGGTGCCTGTACCAGAGCTAGTTCTTGGTACCCCTCGTCCTGGTGCCTGTGCCTCTTGTTGCTCTCATCCCCCTTCCCACTCAGGTACCTGAGGGCCTGTTTCCCTGCAGCTGCTCTGCTCTCTTTTAACTTGTGCCAACGGGGCAGAGTGCCTATGTGGTGGTGTCTGATTCCCTGGGAGCCCCAGGGGCTGTGAGTGGGGCATGAGGACTCTCCCAGCAGATGGCTGTGTGCCGTGGGGATGTGCTGGGATTGCTGGTGTCTCATTTTCCTGCTGGGTTTTGTTTTCCCCAGCCGCCCACTGGGTGAGTCTCCTCCCCAGAATCTGCCTCTGCAGGTTGCTGTCGTGTGTCTCCAGGGCTGGGCTCAGCACGTGGTCCCCACTGGGGCAATGCACAGGGGCTGGCACTGTGGTGTGGGGCACGGGTGCTGCCTGCTGAGGTGGTTCGGGGAGGCAGTGCCTGCTGGGCGCTGGGGTTTGTATTTGTCTCCTCCCTCACACCTCTTCCCCTGCTCTCTGTGCTGTTGTTTTGTTTGAACGGTGCTGATGCTTTGCTCTTGGGTGGGCTTCTTTCTTCTTTCCAAGCCTTTGTTTTTGGGGTGTATTGTTTTTTCTTTCCCCCACCCCGCATAAACAGACACAGCCGTTGGCAGCCGGTCTGATGCCTGCACTGAGGGTGTGTTGAGAAGTCTCAGCTATCAGAGCTGCGCTTCCCTCTGATCCTGGCCTCCAGCCTGCAGAAACCCCTCCAGATTTAAGAACAAGGTCTTGCCCCAGGCAAGCAAGGCGTGGAGGATGCTACCGGGCTTTTCTGGGAAGGGCTTGGTGCAGGGCCAGCAGGGATGCGAGGGCAGCATGCTGAAGAGCTGCTCCCTGCAGATGCACTACCTCATGGCTCAGCAGCAGCCCTTCACCAGGGTCTCCTTCCACACCCCCTTCTCTGGGAGGCTCCAGGCTCTGGTGCCTCTCTGGGGCCTCCCTTTCTGGGTAGGGCTCTCTGTGTGTTTTTCCTAGTGTAGTGTGATATTGTGTCACTTTTCTTCTCAGTCTTGTGTGCTCAGTGTCTTGTTGGGGGGGAGGGAAGGGGAGAGGTCTGTAGATGTAGGTATTTTTTTGAGGGCTTACAAAGCCCAGGCCTCCTGTTTTAATTTTGTCCTGTGCCCTTGTCTGTCTGGTGTTTCTTGGCTTCCATGGGGGTGTGGGGCAGAGAACAACCCAGTTCCCTTCATCATACCCCCTTCAAACCCTACCCTCAGCCTGCTGTCTGGTTTTTGAGTTGGTTTTGTGTTGTCCTCCCACCCTACATCATGTGAGCTCTTCATTGGGCTGGAGGAGAGCATCCTTCTCTCCAGGAGGGAGCATCTGTTCATATGCTTACATCAAGATTTGCAGCAAAGAGCTGTCTGGGGGCCCTGCTCCCCTCCCCAAACCCCTGTCTCTGTTAAGGGCCTGCAGCTTGAAGCTGGGGCCAGCCAGGGCTTCAGCTTGAGCCTGGAGGCTCCAGGGCCAGTGAAAGGGAGCTGCAGGCCTCTCTGGCAAGCTGTGTAGGTTGTTTTATGTACCCTGGGCAGAGCTGCTGCCTACACAGTCACCTTGTTTCCCACCTGGAACAGTTGTGGAGCTGGATGCCACCCTGTGGTGGGCAGGTGGGACTCAGTATTTCACTGCAGTGTTTCACTGTGCAGACAGGCTGGTGTTGAGAGTGGGTGCCTCCTCTGAGCCTGCAGAGTGTTTATCTCCCCTGTCCCAGTTGTGGAGGGGTGGGGGGATGTCCTTGTGTTTGCTGCCATCAGCCACTCCACTGCTGCATTTCTTTTGTTCTCCTGCAGCACTGCTGAGGGTTTGCGTCTGCAGCAGCTGCCAGATCCTGCCTCACAAATGTCATCTGGGGTTGGCTGCTCACTGAGTGAGCTGCTCTGGCTCTGAGGCTGCTGGTGGCCTGCAGCAGGGGAGGCATTACCCCCCAGGGCTCAGCCCCATCTCCCCTGAATCCTTGCATGCTGGTCAGTGGACAAAACTTTTGCTGAGGCAGCTGTTAGTGATGGTGCTGAACAGAACTGGCCTCGCTCTGCTTTTGGTCAAGGTAGACTGAAAAGCAAAACGGTGGAGGGGTGGCAAAGGTATGCCCAGCACCTCACCAGACACTTGTGCTTTGCAGCATTAAGCTGCTGGCAGAGGTTGAGGGGGAGTGGTGGCCTCAAGCAGCAGAGCCCTCTCTTTCCCTGTGGGCATTGTGTCCTCTGCACTCCTGCCCACCTCCAGCAGTATTGGCTCTGGGGCCTTGAGCCCATCCCACTTCCAGTGTCCCAACTCCAGACTGTTAATCTGTAACTAATGTGTTTTTTTCTGAGATTTTCAAACTGATGTATATTTTAAGACCAGAAATAAACTATTTTAAAAGTAAAGAGCAATGGCTATATTGTACTTGAAACTAGATAAGACCTGGACTGGAATAATCCTAAGAATGTGAGGGGGTAGAGCTACTTATGGTACAGTGTCCCAAGTTTGTTCAATTGTGTGTCCCACCCATTGTCTCTTCCAGGGAGAGTGATCCTGTGATCTGTAAGCACCCCTCAGTGTTACTCGTAAGATTCTGCCTACCCTATTTCACATATTTTACTGGCTGTACTGGGTGATCTGTCTTGGCAGACCTCCACATTGCCATCTAGTGTAGGATAAGGTGTAGCTAATCCTTTTAATAGGTGTTGGTTTTCTTGGAGTCCCAGCTTTTGGAGTCATCTGAGAGTATCACTTCAGAAACTGAGTGACATGGGACTATGTAACATACCCCTTGCTGGGGTTCCTAAATCGTTTATAATTCTGGATTCAGGAGGGAGGACTGGGGGTGACTGGACATACCCCATCAGGAGGCCCTCCAAACATGAGGCAGAGAGCTCCTGCAGGATGCTGATACAGCCGATTGGAAGTGTTTCCTTTTCACGTTGAAGCGTGCTGCAGAGGTCAGAGGGTTGTGATGAGTTTTCTTCCATCTCCCAAGTTAGGCTGCCTGTGTCTTTCTGACCTGGCTGCATGCAAGCCTAACACTGGAAAGAGTGTCTTGTTTCTTTGTCCCCGTAATTAATGATTTTATTCCTTGTTCCCTTGAGTAGCAGCTGCTGCCACAATTTAATCTTCTAGCCTAATCTGAGCCTTGAAACACGATCTTCCTTGTCAGCAGGGGACGCTTGGCCAAGCAGCGCAACCCACGCTACCGGTGCGGGCTGAAGCCTTCACCAGGGTGTGCACGGCTGGTGTCAAGCTCCCTGCAGAGCTAGATTAGCCCAGCCCGGTGCCTCGTGGCCCGAGGGACAGAAAATGGGGCTGTCACCGACCTGTCTCCAGGTCCGGGCTCGAGTCCTGGAGCCTCGCGAGGCGCGGGAGAGCCCGTGAGGCGGCGGGCGAGGGGCTGGCGCCCCCTGCCGGCGCTCCGGGCCCGTGCCCGGCCTGGCCCACAGCGCCTGGCCGTCCCTGCCGGTACCTCCCAGCCCCTGCCCGTGTCTGCCGCTCTCTGCCCGTCCCTGCCGGTACCTCCCAGCCCCTGCCCGTGTCTGCCGCTCTCTGCCCGTCCCTGCCGGTACCTCCCAGCCCCTGCCCGTGTCTGCCGCTCTCTGCCCGTCCCTGCCGGTACCTCCCAGCCCCTGCCCGTGTCTGCCGCTCTCTGCCCGTCCCTGCCGGTACCTCCCAGCCCCTGCCCGTGTCTGCCGCTCTCTGCCCGTACCTGCCGGCACCCGCCCTCTCGGGGTCGCACAGTGGCGGAGGCTGACGCTGCCGTGTGGTGCCACCACATCTGTGACCTTTATAAAAGTCTCATCGCGACAGCAGTACAAGCGATAGAAAGGACATCTCTTATACACATCTGAATAAATACAGCCTGCGCCCTGCGGGCGCAGCCGGGCATGGGGGTGGCAGGGCGGCGTGAGCTACACATGCGGCGACGGGGACAATCACAAGCGGCCGGCGGGGCGTGTGACGACACAGAGTCGTGTGTAGAGATTCCCTTGGACCAGGCTCCTGCTCCGAGCCGAGGGAGGCGTCGACAGGAGGTGAGATGTGTGAGAAGGCGGCTGGGGAGCCCGGCGGAGTCTGGGGCTGGCGGGTGCTCGGGGCTCTCCTGGGCAGAAGCAGGCAGGGTAGCCCAGCTACATTTCTGTTTCTGCTAAGAGGCTGTCACCGAGGCCTGACGTCATCAGGACCATCTGGGAGCTGGAATCTGTGTCGAGAGAGGGAGAGAACCATGAGCCATTCAGGCTGCCAGACAGCGCAGGGCTGTACTCCAGACCCAGAGGTGAGGATGAGGAATTAAAACACGGCAGGGTGGGAAGAGAACTGCTGAAGAGAAGTGTAAGATTAAGTAAGAACTAGGCCTGCTCTGGCCACACAGCAGAACAGAATCGATTTTTGGGGAGGGGAGACAGCAGCAAGAGGCCAGAGGAACAGCAGGTCTGAGTACCCACAATGTGCAGGTGATCCTGGTTGTGCTGGCCCAGCCGTGCCCTTACCCAGCCCTGCACAGGCCTTTAAATCTGCACTTACCGAGTGTTTTTCAGTAGAGAGACAGTGTCCAGGTGGGGCAGGCTTCCGGATGTAAGCCAACCAACACCACACAGGGTGGTGGTGTTGCCTTCCCAAGAGCATTTTTTTATGATCATCACGGCTGATGCTGTGGGCAATCAGCCATGTTACAGCAGCAGAGGCCTGGAAATACTGACTTTCTGCACTGCATGAATGGAGGGTTTGTGCAGCCCTCCCCTGCCTGCCTTGGGGAGGTGAGGGCAGCTTGCTGGCTCTGCCATGGCTCAGAGCAACAGCCAGGAACACTGTGACTCTCCCCACAGCAAGTGAATCACGTGCAAGGAGAATGGGCATGCATAGCAAGTAAGAAATGTAGCAGGGTACCAGTTTCCCATCAGAAGCCTTTTGAAACTGAAAAAAAATCTGTTTTTTCCTGGATGGGAGGGAGGAGATCTCTAGTGACAGTCCTGCACATTCAAAACTACTGCAGGGGAATCTCTATTTCAGGAATCAATTTTTGGAAACTAGATCCGAAACTTGGCCAAACTCACTAAATATTTTTATGGGTTTAATAGATGAGGATCCAGATGTTTTGAGGCTCAAGGATTGGTTGTGCTTGTCTGCTGGTAGTATGATATGAGAAATGTGAAAGGAGAGGGACAAATGAACATAAAAAAAGCAAACCCTCAAACCAGCTGGATCACAAGGTAGGCATGACAAAATACAACATCATATATGCAAACTACACGAAACAGGCTACTGCTATCTCCATTATACACCTTTTTTCCGTTACAAGCAACAGACAGACAGTGGCACCTGGCTAACCCTTCACATGTTTGGGACACAGAGATAGGAACAGCTGATGCTGTGCAGATTGCAGGGAGGTTCTGGAAACAGTGAGGAATGACACAAGTTTTGGCTAGGATATCTGGCAAAGGCTCCCAAGATCTTTAATATTCCTGCCCTTGAGTTTTAAGACTTTCAGATTTTGTTCCAGCAGCATCAGGAAAAATGCCTCAGAGGTACCATTTCCACTCTTTGCAGCAGCTGCATTGTCCTTGGGGGCTGCCTTTCCAAGAGCAGCACAGCCCAATGCTGTTTAACATGAAGGTCATGCCTGGAGGCGTATGTATTCCATGGAGGTTGTATGTATTCCAATTCATGGGGAGAAGAGACAGACCCATTCACCAACCCCACTACAAGAGGCCAGTGGCACGGGAAACACCCCAGACACCCCAGTTCCTGCCCCCCCGCCCAGTTCCCAGAGCTCTTACTGTTCTGGCAGATCCAGGGGTTCTTCTCCCTGGCTGTGACTTCGTGGGCCTCTGTCTCCTCTTCTTCCTCACCCTCAGAGAGAAGATCAGAGATCTGCTGCTGCAGCTCGGGACTAATGTTGTTCTCCGCCAGGATGAGTGTCCGTAGGGCTGTGGGGTAATTCTCTACCATGTCCAGCAAGGTCTGGGGGGAAGAGTGAGATAAACAGGATGACAAGCATCACACAAGCTGAGCAGAAAGAGTGTCGGTGCTTTGTTTCCCTGCAAACTCCAGCCCTCTCTCCTTACTTCTACCTTCCCTTGGCCTTGACCTCCCTTCATCAGGCTTTACGAGAGACGGGACTTCCCATCTTCCTGTGGGAAGAGCCAAGCTTGGATTTTTTGGCTCTGTCTAAAGAAGGGACTGCTCTACACTATTGCTGTCACACATCCAGGCTCATTCCCTCTTACCACTGGAAGCTGGAGATCTGAGAGGAGAGTCTGTGGAACTGAGCCTTGGCCTGTGTTAGTCCACGGAGATTTAGTTCTGATTGTCAGCCAAAAATCCACCCTCATTTCTTCCAAGAAAATGGGGAAAGCAAGAACCTCCCTGGGTGCAGGGAGGGACCGGGGTGTGTGTGGACTCCAGTGTGTGGTTGGAGGCAGGTGTGGGTCCTGGGGCCTCTGCAGACACCCAGACCTGTGCCCTTGAGGTGTCAGTGATGCTGCAGAGTAACACTGGGCTCCCATACCTGAGCTGACTGGTTGGTAAGTCCTGTTCCCTCCAAGTCCAGCACTTCGAGGGTTCGACTGGAGGCCACAGCGACAGCGAGCATCCCGGCCACCTGGTCACCTGTGGGAGGAGCAAACCAGGGCTGTCAGCAGTGCCTGCCTTCCCTCATGTAATGCCACATGCCCTCATGCGCCTGGGGCTGTCATGGGAACATCCTCTGAGTATTTCTGCCATCAGACAACCTTCCAAATCTGTTACCTAATGATGGAAAAAAAGCTGGTAAGTGAAAAAAGAGACAAGGAAAGCTGCACCATTTTGTGGTTATGGGAGCAGTCACTGATTATCAGGGGGAACACAAAGGAACACTGTGAAATTGGTTATATTCCCCAAGGAACCATATCTTCCCAAATCTCCTTCCTACTCAAGGAGGCAAGGGCCTTTAACAGTCCCTGTAGGGCATCCCAGACACAGAATAGGAGATGAATACTTCAGTCTAGGGAAAGGCTGGAGTCAGAGGACTCTGCACCAGCTGGCAGACTGCCTCCTTGGAAAGGGGGTAGACTTTGAGGGGGGATGCAGCAGGATGAGGAGCATTGAAGATTGATGTTGGTGAAGAGACAAGACTCCAGAATGCATTCTGACATTCTCTGTCGAGTGCCAAGATGCCATACAACCGTGATACCTTCTCTTGGAACAAAATTCATACTGCTGTCAAGAAACACCCTGGGACTTTTCCTGTCCAAGAGGAGGTACCTGGTCAGAGAAGAGAGCCTGGGGGAGGCTCTGCTTGCAGACAGGTTGAGGAGGGGAGTGTCATCCTGATGCTCAGAGAGGCATGGCCCGATCTCCTCCTCACCACCTTGCAGCAGAGCTGGAGAGAGTTTGTTTCTATGGCAACGAGTGCCAGGCTCTCCTCCTCCTCCTCCCTGCTCCTCCAGGAAGATGAAGGGGGGAGCGTGGGGACATACAGCATCTGCCAAGCCAGCTTCAGTGCCCAGGGCTTCAGGAAGAAGCGAGACATGGAGGGCCAAACATGACGACAAAGATGGTGGAGTGGGCAAAGCACAGCCTCCTTTCTGCACCTCCCCGCAGGGCATGTGGCCACCTCACACCAGCAGAGCAGTGAGGGTGGCTTCCTCTACAGCTGAAGGTGCCTGGCAGGGTGAACTTGCTGCTGGAGAACAGAGGGCACCTATGCAAGGAACTGCCCCATCCTACTGTTGATGCTGTACCGCCTTTCCAGAGCTTAGTCCCTGGCCACCCACTGGTGCAAATCACACAAAAATCACACACGCTGAGAGGCAGGAGTGCTCCTCCTCCCCGGCCCCCAGCTTACCTAGGGGGTTGTAGTCCAGGTTCAGCACGCGGAGCTGTGAGCTGTGAGCCACTGCAATGGCTAGGCGTCCCCAGCCTTTACTTGTGATGCCTGGGTTGGCACTCAGTGTTAGCTCTTTGAGGCCTGGAGAAGAGAGAGAAGCCAAACCAGAGCCTTAGGGTCCCCAAAGCAGGCACAGGAGAACTTGTTCAGCTCACCAGAACAGCTTTGGGTTGTATCCCCTGTACTCTGTAGGGCTTAAGGGCTTGGTTTGCTCTGTCATCACGTATTTCAGTGATCAGTGAAATATTTCACTGCCTTCAGCTGTTACCCTTCATTTAACTGTGCTGCAACTGCCCCATTTATCTGCACTCCCAACCTGTGTCCTGCTTACCTAAATAGCAGACACAACGGTAACTAAGAGGTGTGTGAGACAACTGACTGGGCAAAGAACGTAGCCTGAGGAGACAGGCTGGAGAGAGGATAACAGGGACAGTAGGCTCTGAAGCCTGCTCCTGAGAGGGGTGGCCAGCAGAGATAACAGCATCAGTGGCATTGTGCACACGCAGAGGGGAGGTGCTGGGAAAAGGTGGAAAGCACTTTGAGAGTCAGAAGAAAGGAGTGGTGTTACCTCAGCACATGCCAGCTCTCAGCTTGAGTGGGTCACTGGCCTCACACCACCAAAGATCATTCCCTGCAAAGGCCTGAGTCTTGGCACAGAGGCTGTGACCATGCAGCTACATACTCATGGACTGCACCCACAAGCACAGACAACTTCCAGACACTGATAATAAAGCTAAGTGCTGAGGTAGGGGCGCACACTATATCTATCTATGGTGATTATCAACACACAAATGCACAATAATAAATTCAAAGTCCAAGCTGTCCTCTCCTCCAGTTTCAAATGCTGCTGACATGAACCAGAAGCAACCTGTTAGTCCCTGAGCTCCAAACTGCCAGCAGGACAGATCAGTAGCAGAAAGCCCAAACCTGCCCAAGGGAGCACTCATCTACTGCTTGGCTTTTTATCTGCTGTTGTTAAGTTAGGGGAAAGAAATCCTTAGCCCTGGCAAACCATACAGCCTGCCTCCTCCAGGACTGAGAGTTTAGTGCTGCATACACCTGATCTACGTGAAAGCTCCACCAGTCATTGAGCAGCCCGCAGCCCCTGGTGCTTACCAGACTTGGCCCCATCAGGCGGCAGGAGCCCACAGATAAGGTTGATGCCTTCATCACCCAGCATGCAGTCTCCTAGATCCAGAGCCACCAGCGAGGGGTGGATGGAGAGAGCAGGGTTGAGGAGGGCCAAGCCTGCATCTGTCAGGGGACTCCCATGGAGGCTGTGCAGGTAAAAGGGAAAATTACTACGGAGCCTTCTTCCTGGGGACTAACTAAGCTGACAGGGAGGAAGAAGCAGAAAAAATGAGGTGGATGACAAATACTAACCCCAAGCGGGCAAAAGGCTTTGGGAAGCCTCTGTCGCTAGGGTCGGCCGGCCCCTACGGTGGCCCTCCTCTCCCGGCCAGGACGAGGGGTGCAGAGGATGCCCTCGTTGAAGGGGCAGCCCCACCACCGGGGCTGGAGGACCGGCACTGGGAGGCAGGGCCGTGCCCAGCCGGCGGGGGCAGAGGTGGCTCCCTCCCAGCCAGGTGACGGGCAGGGCTTATCCTCCGCAGCGTCAAGGGCATTTTCACTCCGACAAGACTCAAATTCAGGGGCTAGTCCCGAGCTGACAGTCCCCCGAAAGAGCCGTTCCCGCCCGGGAGGGAGCCGGGCCACCCTCGGCAGCCCCCGCCCCACTGTACTCACAAGAGGGACTGAACGGAGCGGTTCGTCTTCAGGGCCTCGGCCAGCTGCTTGACGCGGTTGATGTTGGAGACGATGCCCAGGTTGAGGTTGAGCTGCGCGAGGGAGCGGGACTCGGCCACCCCGCGGCAGACGTGCCCGAAGTCCCGCTCGGAGAGCTGGCAGCCCCGCAGCGACAGCAGCCGCACCGAGTTCTCCCGCAGGCTCTCGCAGATGTCCCGGATCTCCGCCCCCGACAGCGTCTCCCCGGAGATCTGGATAGACCCCGGCAGCATCTTCCCCCGGCTCGGAGCGCCGCCGATCCCGGGGCCGCGCCGCCCGGGCGCCGGGGGAGAGCCGCGCTGCGCNCGCCCCGCTCCGCCCGGCGGGGCGGCGGGACCCAGGGCAGCCATCGGTGGGCGCTGATCCGCACCGGGGCGCGGAGTCGCACCGCCCCGCAGCGCCGGGCGGGGGCCGGGCAGTCCCCGGTCCCCGCCCCGCTCCGCCCGCACCTGCCGGGCCGCCCCGCCTTCCCCCGGCAGCCGCTTCGAGCCCTACTCCCCGCCCGGCCGGCACCTCCCCGCGGAACGGAGCAGGCGTGGAGGCATCCCTCATCCCACCCCGGCATTCCGCCCGGCATCTTGGGCCCCGACGCCATTCAAAGCCCGCGAGGGGCGACGGCAGCGCCCGCTGGCACCTGCCCGCTGCCCTGAGGAGATGGCGGGGCCAGGGCCGGCCGGGCTAGGTCCCCGACACTGGAGGTGCAGGAGGGGAGCGAGGGTGGAAGAAGCACCTGGGAAAGGCTCTCCATGCCAGCTCCCACCTGGGGAAAGGGGGCCTGAGGAACTGTGGTGTTCCATGGCTTCAGTGGCGTTTAATACTTAAACCTACTGAACCTGAATCCTCAACCCATGACTTAGTGGCGAGGTCAGTCTGATCTGCTCCTCATGGCCCAGAGCTTGCAAGAGCCAGTGCTTGGAGGCAGCTGCTTGGAGGTGAAAGTTAGAGGGTTGGAGAAGGGCCACAGACTTCCTTATCCCTGAGCACCCAGCCTGTGCCCTCAGCCTGACCTGAGGTATGCGGGGCACACCCCACCTCCTGCTAATTCACAGGTGTGGATCACAGGGATTTGTCCCCTCTCCCTCCATTGAGTAATCCTGTACTTGGAGAGAAATAGGAAGCAGGGCCCCTGCGTTTTCAACTTCACTGAGCTGAAAAAGGAAGGCAGTGATGTGGAAATTAGGTTAAACCGCCTAAGTAGGCAGCTTTCTGCACGTAACTAATCTGGCTGCTGCATATAGCAGTGCTCAAGTGAATTCCAGCCCAGTGGGTAACACTGGGACAAAACCAGGCTCCTCTGCTTGGTTTGCAGGCCAGGGCCTGGGAGAGGGGATAGAAAGTGAAGAGAAAAATAGGTTGTGGAGGGGGATATGGAGCACTTCTCTTCCATTGAAATGGAGAAGCAGATCACCTGAGCTGAGGATCCATGTTAGGTCCTGAATGAAGTAAGGGGAGCAGCAGCTTTAAGACTTTGGCTTAAACTCCCAGTGTGGGTATCACCACGCCCCTTGAGTAATCCATCGCTGTTCACCAGAGTACCTACACACCCCTCTTTCTTTCCCTGTTGTACAGAGATGCATGACCTTGATTCCTGCAAGATACACCAAGAACAGACCACTGGCCTCACAACTCATCTGTGCTGCAATATGAGCAGCAGCTGCAAGCATCCAGCTGTGGTACTGTGGCTTTCAGAAAAGGAGGAGCTCATCTCTAAGGTCACATTGAAAGAATGAAATCCTATGTATTGCAGGATGGTGAGGGACAAAAGACCGGATTTCAGAGTTATAGGCAGGGGTGGCCAAGAAAGTCCCAGCTGTTGCAAGCTACTGCATGCAGGTCAACTAGAAGGTTACACTCAGATTCACCTCTCAATTACCTTCAGGCACTACTCAACCCATGCTTTTTTAAACAGATTATTATTAGAGAGGTGCTTGGAGGAGAGCCCTTGGGACATGTCCCACTTCCATTGACAGCAGCAGTCCCGAAACACTGATGAAGATGCCCTAGTGCCTCTTCACTGCCTGTTGTCAGGAGCCAGAGCACATTGAGGAGACAAGTATCCCACCTGCTTTAAGCTCAACTAATTGAAAAAAGTGGCACAGAAGCTTTGGCTCACCAAACCTAATGCAGGGCTATGCAGAGGGGACTTTGGCAATGCCATTTTGTGTAGAACTGGGTATTTCTTCCTTGTCATGTGCTGTTACCCAGCAGGTATGAGGAAGGTCATTTATTGTTTACCTGCTGGAGGTAGAGTGATGCCATTGAGAGTTAACACATAAACAGAGAAAAACAGTGGATGAATAGCAACTACAGTGAGAGTAGACACAGGAAAGGAAACAAATGGGAGAAGAAAGAGCCTACCTGTAACCCAAAATCACAACTAAGGTGACCATTGGTGCAACAAGGATAGACTGTAAGAATACTTGGACTCTTGGGTACTGCATAGGAGAGGAGGAGGTCATAAATGCTTTAATATTCATTTTCAACTTTAATAAACAGGTTTCTCTTTCTAATCTGACAGCTTTATATGTTTGTTCCATATTTAATAAAGAGGGGCTTACACAGAGCTACCTTTACTCAAAAGGGGGAACTGATGAGTGGGCTATTTCAGACTTGCTGCAAGGAGAAGGGAAAAAATTATTTGAGGTTTGCTGCAAGAGCTGTGGCAGGAAACAAAGGCAGAGATAGTGCTGCACGACAGGGGCTGTAAGGCTTGTTCTGATAACTAGAGGACTTGAGTAAGCATTGAGATGCCCTCCCACAAGGACTTTATTAAGCCTGCGTGCTCAGCATGCTCCCTGGAACTGCAGCATGCATGCATTTCCCTGAAAAAACGTGTCCTTCTCTGTCAGTGAAAGGCAATGCTGAAGCTCTCAGCTGAGTACGGAATTTCTGGCAGTAAAGAACAGTTCAGCTTCCAGCTGCTGCTGCACAGAGAATTAATCAGGGCTGAAGAACTGGAGCACAGCAAGCCCCACAGGTTCCAAGAGGGTGGTTGGTTGTCACCCTGATCATGTCCCCAGCTGACACAACACACAAGCTGCTCAGAGGAAGCATGAGGAGTTTGCTCACTGCTCTCCTCTGTGCTTTGAGTGAACACACAGGGCACAGCTTCCCCCTCTGGTTCAGCTGAGTGGCTCAGTGCAGGAGGGAGCACAGCTGTTCTCCAGTTGTGTCGTAGATCAGCAATGGTACAAGTTTGGTGCAGAATGATTTTTTCTTCTCTGCTGAACTTACTCCAGTGACAATTGCTTTTTTCTCTTTTCCTTCCCCCCTGCCAGTACTTCCAGAGTTTGCACCAAGAGAAACGGATCCATTCTAGGCTGCCAGGGCAAGAACTTGGAATTAGAAACAAACCTCCCATGGAGATATAAAGAAGGAAATACCAGAAGCAGCATTACAAACTAACACTTCCATTTTGTCAAGTGTTGAAGTAATATAAATTCTAGGAGCTTAAACTGGTTCAATTGGTCCAAAAAACCCCATGGAGACCACTAGCCAAAATAATTAACAACTCCCCCAAGTAGCTTGCTCTGAGTGCTGTTCTTCAGCCAAAATGTTTCCCGAGAAAGGGGGTCAGGAAGGGAGAGGAGCGTGAGGGAATCTGTCTGTTACACGTGATTGTTAGCAGAGAAGCTTTTTGCTCTTGAAAGGGGAACAAATTATAAATGTGGGAATAGGCAAATACTAGAAAGTAGGTCTGTGACTGAAAATAATCAAGCCCTGTCCAGTGACATTTTTTTCAACTGAAGCAGATGACCAACCTGATTACAGTGGCTGGCACTCTCTTCCTGTCTTTCATTGCACCTTGGCAATAGTCTGAAGGCCACTACAGCTGCATCCTCTCCCATTAATATAAACAAGGGACCAAAGAGTGCGGTTCTGACATACTGCCTTGTGCACTTGTGGGCACACCAAGGAAGAGCAATATCCTGGGATTTTTTCTGCCTGAATTTAAAGATAAGCTTCTCTGAGGGGTGGCTCCTCTCCCCCAGACATCCAGAACTACAGGGAGAAAAAAGATGAAAGCCAGTTTAACAGCTTCTACTTGTGGACCAGTAGAAGTTTGAGCAGTGAGGGAAGGCTGAACTACTCAGGTGTGAGTGCAGGTAAGCCTAGACTGGGTGGTTCTGCTTACACATCCTTACTGGAGCTTTCCTGCATCAATACACTGGAGATTAATATGCCAACTCTATTTCCATTACACACTCTGCTATTTCTTCCTTTGTTAAATGGAAACACCAGAGAAAAGTTTGCCAGAGACCCTCAAGGCCCCAGGAGTCCTTTCAAAAAAAGGCCTAGAGTCAGGTTGAAAAGCCAGGCAGTACACAGCAGAATGGGTGTCTGGGGAACAGGATGCCACTCCTGCCCAGAAGTGGCAGCCTCACGGCTGGGAGACACGAGGGCCAGCAGCACAAGGGTGGGCTGAACTGGCCTCCTAATAGCAATATGCACTGAAGACCATGCACAAACATGCTGCCCTGCATGACCCACAGAGCAACATGGGCAGAAGGGTGGCAGGAACAAAGGGTACAGCTAAAGCACAGGGACAGATACATTTCTGACATATAGAGCAGAAGGGATGGTGAGGTGAGATAGCAGCTTGGACCAACTGAAGAGAGAGGGATGAATATGGAACACGACATGAAAGAGCATGTGGTTAGACACTGTGCTGTTCCTGAAAATCGCCAGATAAAGTGAAGTTCCTGCGCCTTTTGAACTACTATGCCTTTGGAAAAAGTGCCCAAAGCACGAAATGTATCACAGAACATCTGAAGAAGGACAAAAGAAAATTGCAAAGATTCCTGCTTTGAGTCTAGGACAGGACAGATGAAGGCGCAGAGACCCAAACACCACGCTCCCATTAGACAAGCAGGCTCCAGCATAAGACATCACTCAGCACCAACATCAATTTAATTCTTCCCTCTTCAGGACAGGAACAGGGCAGATACTCCTGGAGTTACATCAGCAAGCGGAAAGAGGGCTAAGGAACAAACTGTGCTGGGAAATCCCAGCTAAACATGCAGGCAACAGAACCACTCTACTCAAGACAGCCCAGACCTGGATGGGGGAAGAGTGTAGCTCTTCTGAGTCACTGAGGTGCAACTCACCTCTGCTGAGTCCACTCAGCTGCCCAAAACTGTAACGCAGAGGACAGGTCCAGGAAAACAAAATCAAGTTGTCTTCTTGCTGTTCTGTCCTGTTCCTAAGAGGCAGCAGATTACTGTGGCCCTATGCAGCCCCAAAAGTAGTGAAGGAAGCAAGTCCAAGTCTGTAAAACTACAAGGTCAATGCAATGGCTTTGGCTGTTGTGTTCAATACAGCATTGGAAACAACTGGAATGTCTCGGGCAACTCTCTGGAAAGGCGGCATGTTGGGTCCGTCCAATGTGTCCAGAATACCTGCAGAACAGAAAAAAGGGGAGAGAGGCAAGAGATAGTTCAGAGGATAGCAGAAGGCACATTTCTTCTTGCTTTTCTCTCTGTCCAGGTAGTGGTTGATGGTGGCAGGGCCCAGAACATGCGAAGCACTTGCAGGCAATGGGAGGAGACATCTAGCCCCAAAGACTGAACAGGAGTAAACACTTCCATCCAGAGACCACAGGGTACACACCAGAGCTTGTGCTTGAGGCAGGAAAACTGCATGTTCCCAAGAGGAACAGAAATCCTTCTGCTTCAAGGGTGTCAGATTCAGTCCCCTGCCATTTGACCTGAATGCAGGTACTGCTAGAGATGTTGCTCTGCTGAAGGAAACTGATAAAATCCTGTTTCTACTTCATCCCAGCACAGATCTTGCTCTTAGACCAAGACTCTCTGCTTTCATCCTGAGATACACTGGCAGACTCACATCAGGAGCTGCAGCTGTACTGAAATATGGAGTTTTTGTCACTGCAATGCAAACAGACCATGCTTGGCAGGAAATACACAGACCAATGCAAATGTTCAAGTCTCTGTTAATTATCCTCTTAAGACTGATAATCAGTTCTGGAGTGCCTTGAGGAAAATTGCTTGGAGTTTATTTTATTCTATTTTATCTGCCAAAAAGCTGCAGATCAGAACCTTTGCCATAAGAACAGATTCAGGAAAGAACAAGATTTATATCTAAAAGGACTTGTAATGCTACATATAACCCTTAATTATGCAGGTTTATCAGAAATAACACAAACGGGTCTGGCTGCCTTAACTCATAGAAGAGACTTGCAGAATTGCGTATTTAGGGATCTGGAAACTCTCTAGAGATGGGGCGAGAGGAGAGGTTTTGTTTTGTTTTGGTTTTTTTTAAGGAGGCTTTGTTAGGAGAAAACAAGAAAAGACATGGAAGGACGACCTGAACATGCATGGTCTGGTTAACAGTACCAGCTGGGGAAGATACAGCTTCTGCTATCTGTGCTATACAATACAAGATAAAAAAAGATGTTAAACAAAGAAGGAAAAACACTTATGACACATTTCCTGATCACAGAAATGCAACCTGACTTCAACAATATTCAGGAAGGGGCTGGAGATCTGCATGCAAGAACAGTCAGTGCTGTTACACTTCACTTGTGGGAATAAGGGTCCTGTCTCACAAACTGGGTCTTTCGGGATAAAACTCAGTGCACAGTAACTATCCCAATGTTTACCTGCTGCCCTACTTGAACAGCTGCTTCTAAAAAAGCTAGTGGCAGACATTTTAGAGCTGGAAACTGGCACAGATGCCCTAAGGACAGATTCAAACTGTCCATCCTTTCTCTCACAGAGAGAAAAAACAGCTTCTCTCCCCCCAGATCTAACAGAATGTCTTATATCTCCCTTGCTTACCTTCTACCACCTTGTGATAAGCAAAGTGCAGATAGAGGAGGAAAAGCATATGCAGAGCAGCAAGAGTCCCACACAGGATGAGCCGCTGGGTGTGTCCCACGGTGCGTGACACCAACACAGCAACCTAAGAGAGAGGAGGTGATCAGGGGCAGGGCAGCTGATACTTGAGCCTCTGGCACTGCAGTCAGGAACACACAGAAGAACAGGTAAGCAGTGAGAATCTGCAGAAATGCTGCACTGAGTCCTTTTTTCGCAGTTTTCACCAACAAATTTAGAGTAATTTGACACTGTTTTGTGTAAGTGAACCTTGCCAAGTCCTGCCGAGAGTGCAGGATGCTCAGGCATGGCTCTCCACAGCAGCAAGGGCTGTAAGGGAGTAAATGAACCTCCTGTAGCTCTTAGAATGGGTGAGGATATTAATCCAAGCAGCACCTCCACACACCAGTGGCCAAATTATGCAGGAGCATAATTTTCTCCACAGCAGTTCGACTGGCTGTGAAAAGAACCACCAGGCCAAGGAACAGAAAGCAAGCAACACTTCCCTCCCTTTTTTATCCCAGGCAGAGGAGGACCCCAGGCTGCCTGTCCCTTACCATTCGTAGCGTAGAGAGTCCACCAACAACCAACCAGAAGATATAGAAGAGGGAGTGGAAGTGGATATTATAGGTGACAAAGAGAGTGATGCAGTGTCCGAAAAGACCGTAGCCCTGAAGAAACAAAAACGTCCATGTTACAAGCATCAGTCCCACACAAAGGGCCATTGATCAAGAGCACGAACAGCCTCTTCCTGCAACACTTCACCACGGCAACGCCTCACAAACCACTCATTCACAGTCAACCAGAACAACAACTTTAACAGCAGCTCACACACAGATAATCTGTCTGAAGGATTCACAGGCACGTCACAGATTGCCTCATGGGAAACGGAGGAAAGATCCCAGAGAAATTTCTCAATCCCAGAGAAATTGGAGTCTCCTGGCTTTTTACCACCAGGTTCTCACATCATGAAGTGCAAAGCAGGAGACCTGCAAGAAGGAACTGCCTCTTTGTACTATCGCTGTGCCTGGGATGGGGCAGGTCAGAAGAACATCCTGGAATTCCAGGTTGTCCCAGTGGAATTACCTGGGACCAGCAGTTTACAAAGACTTTTACTGCTCTTTGGGAAAAGCTTGTTCTGGAACACCATGCAGCCAATGTGCATCATAGGACAGCTCCATGAGTACATACCAACAGTGACAGCATCTGCACCATTGTGATTTGGGCATTGCACAGATATGCCAGGAAATACATGAACGATGAGACGCCCAGCCAGTAACCGAAACAGGTGCCAATGGCTGTGCCCATCAGTGTGCCTTCCCTCTGTGGAGACAGTGTCAGGATGAGGAGAACTCAAAGGAGTGCCCTGCCAGCACCCAAATTAACCCCTGAGAGTCCCAGACCCTTTGTAGGCATTATGAAATAGCTGGCCAGCAGCATTCAGGGGGCCACAGGACCTACACCTCCAACCCTTTCAGCAGCAGAGTGTCAAGACTTTCTGGTACATCCTTCCTCCCATTCCCAAACCAACATCCTCATATCAATCTGCTTCTTAGCAAGGTGCTTATTCAGTTAGAGAAGAGGTTTCCTCTCCTTTTCTAGTGCCACTACAGCAGCCCAGATCCCAGTCAAACCACCATTTATCACCAAAACGCGACATACAATGATGGTGTCTGAGGTCTTCATCCCATGCAAAAGAATGGCCACCAGTGTGAAAACCAGCATGAGGGGTCCGTACAGCTCGCCTGCAATCTTCTACAGGAGGAGACAGGTGAGGGAAAGTTTGGTTAGAGCCCCTGAATATCAGGGGGCCACGCAGCACAGGTGACATGAGAAGTGCACTGGATGGAGTTTATCACCCAGGTTATCACCTGAGGTTAAGTGACAGCACACTGAGGTTTGGAACAACCATGGAAAGGAGCCACCAACATTTTCCGGGAGAAGAACACCTGACAAACTCATTCCTTAATAACATGGATTATTACAATTTTGCAGGGTGCCTGTGGGACAGTCACTTGGCCACAGAGTCTGATTCAGCAGAAGGGAACTCACCTGTGGAAAATTAATCATCTTCACAGGAATCATGGACTCCAGCAGTCTGCATCACAGGAAAGCAGGGAATGACAACAGAAGCACAAAAAACAACAGGACTGTTAACAAAATGCTTCATAAGTAAAAGATCCCATACACCCATTACCAGTGTTTGCTATTGTGTTGATAGGCCTTGAGGGACAGAGGATTCTTTCTAAAGGGTGAGTCAAGGTCACTAAAAAAGGAAAACCTTATGGTCAGTGGGTTAACTCTGCTGAGGAGGGGAAGATTCAATGAAAATGTTTAGGGATCCACTCAGGGGTGAGAGATTACTTTCCTCATAAAGGTTCACTAAACTTTGCCTTGTTGGACACAACTGTGTTGCAAACCCAACAGAAGTCACATAAGGCAGCCAAATAAGAAAAGAGCCCCTTCCCCTGCCCTGAGCAGCAATGCCAAGTGACGGGGTCCCCAGCCCAACCACGGGACCTCACTAAGATGAGCGGGACAACGCATAATGTGTTTGTCCATACGTGAGTCTTCCTGCAGGGCTGCCAGCCCACTCCTGCTCGCTCGCTCGGAGCTGACAGCCAGACTCCTGCAGGCACGGAGCCGCTGCCTCCCCGCGCCGGGGGCTGCCCACCTGGCTCGCACTTGGACGGGCTCCACATCGAAGTAGGGCCGGAGGATGTCGATGTTGGCATAGAGGCTGAAGGCTCTGGAGGCTTGTCTCTTCCCCACCTGCCACATCTGCGGAGAGAAGGGAGCGGGCAGCGGCCGGGCGGGTGGGCAGGCAGGGACCCTGGGGCCGGGGCCGGCCGGGGGACAGCGCTCACCTGGTCAGCGACCTGCCGGCCCAGCTGCCCCCGCAGCCCCTTCATGCCCAGGAACTCCCCGTCCTCCTCCTCGCCGGCGCCCGCCTCGCCCTCCGCCTCCTCCTCCTCCTCCTCCTTCATGCGCTGGTGCATCTCCCCCATGTCTTCGAAGCTGGAGCCCGACGTGTCGTCCATGTTCTCCATGTCGATGACGGCGGAGCCGCCACCCTGCGCCGGGTCAGACACGGTGTCAGCACCCGCTGCGCCCGGCCCCGCCGCCCCGCCGCCGCCCCCGGCCCGGCCCCACCTGCATGTTGTCCTCGAACCCGCCCCATTCGGCGGCGGGGGCACCGCTCCTGCCGCCGCCCGCCGCCCCTGGCGCGGCCATGGTGCCCGTCCCGGCGCCGCCGCGCTGGCCCGGATGGGCGGGAGCCGGATGTGACGGCGGCCGTGAGCGGCGCTCAGGGCCCGGGAGCACCGCCCATCGCCCTCATGGCGGCCCGGCGGAGCACGGACGAGATGCGGGACCGCGTGGTGCTGGGCGAGTTCGGCGTCCGCAACGTGAGCGGGCCCTGCGGGGCGGGGGCTGGGGGCGGCCGGCGCTCGCACCGCCTCACGGCCCCGCCTGTGCCCTCTGCTTGCAGGTCCACACCACCGACTTCCCCGGGAACTACCCCGGCTACGAGGACGCCTGGGACCAGCGGCGCTTCGAGGAGGTGGGTGAGCGGCGCCGGCGGCCGGGGCTGTCTGTGGGTGTGCGGGGCCCCGGGGCTGTCTGTGGGTGTGCGGGGTCTCGGGGCTGTCTGTCTGTGGGTGTGCGGGCTCTCGGGGCTGTCTGTCTGTGGGTGTGCGGGGCCCCGGGGCTGTCTGTGGGTGTGCGGGGCCCCGGGGCTGTCTGTGGGTGTGCGGGGTCCCGGGGCTGTCTGTCTGTGGGTGTGCGGGGTCCCGGGGCTGTCTGTCTGTGGGTGTGCGGGGCCCCGGGGCTGTCTGTGGGTGTGCGGGGTCCCGGGGCTGTCTGTCTGTGGGTGTGCGGGGCCCCGGGGCTGTCTGTGGGTGTGCGGGGTCCCGGGGCTGTCTGTCTGTGGGTGTGCGGGGCCCCGGGGCTGTCTGTGGGTGTGCGGGGTCCCGGGGCTGTCTGTCTGTGGGTGTGCGGGGCCCCGGGGCTGTCTGTGGGTGTGCGGGGTCCCGGGGCTGTCTGTCTGTGGGTGTGCGGGGTCCCGGGGCTGTCTGTCTGTGGGTGTGCGGGGCCCCGGGGCTGTCTGTGGGTGTGCGGGGTCCCGGGGCTGTCTGTCTGTGGGTGTGCGGGCTCTCGGGGCTGTCTGTCTGTGGGTGTGCGGGGCCCCGGGGCTGTCTGTGGGTGTGCGGGGCCCCGGGGCTGTCTGTGGGTGTGCGGGGTCCCGGGGCTGTCTGTCTGTGGGTGTGCGGGGTCCCGGGGCTGTCTGTCTGTGGGTGTGCGGGGCCCCGGGGCTGTCTGTAGGTGTGCGGGGTCCCGGGGCTGTCTGTCTGTGGGTGTGCGGGGCCCCGGGGCTGTCTGTCTGTGGGTGTGCCGGCCTGACCCGCGGTGCGCGGCTCCCGCAGGCGTTCCGCGTGGACGTGATCCGTGAGGAAGAAGACACCCTGGAGTTCGACATGGTGGGCATCGACGCCGCCATCGCCAACGCCTTCCGCCGCATCCTGCTCGCCGAGGTACGGCCGCTCCGGGGGTGCTCACCTGGGGGTGCCGGCCTGAGACTTGCTTGACAGGGAGCGTGGAATGTCCATCCTTGGGTCAGCCCTTGCAGACAGCTGCGGGTTTTGGAAGAGAAGCACACGTTCGTTCCGCACGTGTGCCGGGAGCCCAAAGAGAGTTAGGGCTTTAGCAGCATGGGCGATACCGCATACTGGTCTTGGGGGTGCTGTTGGCAGCGTCTGCGGGTCAGGCTTTTCGACGCAGCTGTGTTGCCAACTCAACAGAAGCCACATAATGTGCCAGGTACTAAAAGGCTGAGGATGCCCCGAAGCCCTTTCTCCTGCCCTTCACCTCTTGGGATTGATTGCTAAAAAAATGGAGATGGGAGTAGATGGAGTGTAAGAGTATATTGCATAGCCTGATTTGGCAGAAATACCACTCAAAATAGCTTGTATGGCAGTTATTTGTGGGAGAGGAGGGACACTTGAGCTGGATAATCTCTTGGCACTTAGTCCAACTATTGTCTTAGTCTGACTTGATCTCTTGTCTCCCTGAGGTGCCAACGATGGCTGTAGAGAAGGTCTTTGTGTACAACAACACATCCATTGTGCAGGATGAAATTCTGGCTCATCGGTTGGGTCTCATCCCTATCCGAGCTGACCCTCGGCTCTTTGAGTACAGAAACCAAGGTGAGAGTCTTGGATAGAATAGAAATATTGAAGGTTTCTCTCAAAGTAGGAAGTCAGGGTCGTGTAAACTGAGCAGAAGTGTGATTTCATGTGCTTCTTCCCAGGAGATCAGGAGGGCACTGAAATTGATACTCTGCAATTTCAGCTGAAAATCAAATGCAAACGAAACCCTCAGGCTGCCAAGGAATCATCTGATCCTGATGAACTATATTTCAATCATAAAGGTGAGATCTCTCCTAAAAATAGGTGCTGTTTTTTCATTTTGGTCTTGGAAGACAGGGCTTGGGCTGTTCCCTTTGTGCTCACAAGGAGAGTTGATTCCATTCTGCTAAACTTAGTTTTTGCTATCTCCAGTCCTGTACAGGTGAGCGACCTGCTTTGAGGCAGCAGCTGGCTGATGCTTGTGGTTTCTCTTTGCAGTGTACAGTAAACACATGACATGGGTGCCCTTGGGGAATCAGACAGACCTTTTTCCAGATGCCGACTTTCGACCTGTTCACGATGACATCCTCATTGCACTGTTGCGACCCGGCCAGGAAATAGATGTGCTCATGCACTGTGTCAAGGGTATAGGTGAGTCGTGGCTCCTGCGGCAGCAGGACGAGGAATGGGAGTGCTTGGACTAGGGCACTGTGGCGTAATGGGGAAGGGTGGAGAACTGGTTTTTCCCCTGGAGCTTGAGGCCCCAGCATCCTTGTTCCCTGAGGCCTGCTCTCATCCTTGACTTGTGTCTCTTCATACAGGTAAGGATCACGCCAAGTTTTCTCCTGTGGCCACAGCCAGTTATCGACTGCTTCCTGACATTACTCTGCTGCAGCCTGTTGAGGATGAGGCAGCTGAGATGTTGCAGAAGTGCTTTTCTCCTGGGGTCATTGAGATCCAGAATATCAATGGTACTTTTTTCCTGTGCTAAGTGCCTTGTGCCTTGCAAGCTTTAGTAGAGACTGAGTGGACGTTAGAGCCAAACTTTGCAGAGGCAAAATCACATTGTGATGTTGCCTGCTGATCAATGGTTTATGCTCTTCTGAGCCTGAACCTTCATGGATGAGTGGCTGCCACATGCAGATGTATTGGGTGATGAACAGAGATGTCCCTGAAATGCATTGGATACCTGTCCCCAGAGCTCTGCAGCTGCTGACTGCAGCTTCAGTTGTGACACTGGGTAGTGAGCTTGCTCTTTCCAGCAGCTGTGCGGAGATCTCTTGTGTCCTTCCAGGGGTGCGTGTAGGCTTCGTGTTTGGGTTTTTCTGTCAGGTTGGAGTTTCACGTTGGGTATATGCTAATTCTTTATATTGGTGTCTTTCCTGCCTTTGGTGAGGAGGGAGTGCCTGTTTGAGGTGAGCATGTGCTGTGACCATAAGGCACCCACCTTGTGCAATTTGCCCATCTAGTTTCATCTTCCTTTTAGGAAAAAAGGTGGCAAGAGTAGCCAATGCACGGCTGGACACATTCAGCAGAGAAGTTTTCCGACATGAGGGTCTGAAAAACCTTGTGCGCCTGGCAAGAGTACGGAACCATTACATCTGTAAGTGCCCTGTTTTCCACAGAGTCCTGACATATGGTTTGTGTGAACAAGCAGTGACTGGCCAGCATGTGTGGCTGGCTGTGTGCCTCTCCCCACCTTAGCATCCATACATTCAGAATGCAGTGGGTAACTACTTACTTTGGCATTGGTGCTTCCTGCTGGCAAAGGTAGCTGCTTCTCTGGCTGTGAAGATCTGGCTTGTTGCAGTGAGGTGTAAGGGAAGGTGGGGGACAGAAGCATGGAGCCAGGTGCATGGAGGCTGAGGCTGCCTTGTGGCTGTGCTGACTTGTGTCTGTGTCTCTATGCAGTTTCAGTGGAGTCGACAGGTATCTTGCCTCCAGATGTGCTGGTGAGTGAAGCCATCAAGATCCTGATGGGAAAGTGTCAGCGCTTCCTCAATGAGCTGGACTCTGTGCCTATGGAGTGACCAGGCTGTAGCTGGGAAAGCAGAAACCTGCACTGCTGTTCTGGGCTTCCTGCACCTGCTTCTAGAGGGGATTCCTCTTCCATAGGCAGGAGGCTTGATAGGGGCTTGCTAAGAGTCCAAGGACTATCTCTGGATTTTTCTGTTGGTAATGACCCTCAGTGAGGAGATGCACTAAAATAAAGGTTTTTTTTTTTTTTTTTAAAGCTGTCTCCTGTGCCATTCACAATTGTGAAACCGTAGTACATGGCAAAGAAAGTGGCAGCAGGTCTAAAGATGAGTAGCAGCGTTTATTTTGGATGGAATGGCAGTGAGTGAGGAGGTGATAGGGCAGTGTAGTAAAGCACTTCACAGCAGGTCAGTGAGGTTTAATGAGTTGCTATCAGGGCACGGCTGTTTTGCAGGTGTTTCAGACCAGCTCTGGGATAGTTGACATGGTAGAGAAAAGGCTGTACTGTCAGAGGACTGGAACACCTCTCCTATGAAGAAATTGAGAGAGCTGGGATTGTTCAGCCTGGGGAACAAGAAAGCTCCAGGGAGACCCTCTTCTGGCCTTTCAGTATATGAAGGGGACATGGAGAAAGACTTTACCAGGCTCTGTAGTGACAGGCTAAGGGCCAACAGTTTTGAAATGGAAGAAGGTAGGCTTCTGTTGAACATGAGGTATCTTTTACAATGAGGGTGGAGGGAAGTTGTCACAGGTTGCCCAGAGCTGTGAATACCCCATCTCTGGAAGTGTTCAAGGCCAGGTTAGATGGGGCATTGAGCAAGGTGGTTGAGTGTTAAGAGTTGAAAATGTCTGGGAGTATTGGTGTGTCCCAGTTGCTGAAGTGAATCCACACTATGGTGCTAGACTTTAGCAAGTAAGTACAATGAAAGTTCTGTTTCCTTGGGGTAGAATTATTTAGAGTGTAAATATCCTGTAAGGATGAATATGCTGTAGGGAGGAGGTACACTTGGCATCCTGGCTCCAACCCCAACATATTCTGCATGTGCATATCACATGTTATCTCTATCTGTCTATCCTTCTCTGTGCTATTGCTTCACATGCTTATGGCACAGACTCTGGAATAGCCTCAGGGTTTTGCTTTGACAACACATACCCCTCAAGCTGTAAGCTGCGACCTAGAATTAAGTAAACTAGCAGTGAGTGATAAATGAATACTTTAAAAATACCATTTCCCCCTCTGTGAAACTATATAGTCTGGGATGGTTCATCCCCTCCCTGACAGTGTCTTGACCACCACCAGCAAAGCTACCTTTTTGGTAGCTGGACTAAGGACCGCTGAGAAATCTCCAGGCAGGCATTCTGGCCAGACCAGAGACCTCAGATCTTATTGAATCAGATAAAAGAATAAAAATGAAACATGACACCATGTGTATGAAACTGGAATAGCTTTACTGACATTCAGGTGTAACACAACCAGTTCAGAGACAGCTTCGGATTTAAACATTCCTACAAAAAAGGTTTAAAATCCATTTTACAAAAAACCCCTGTGTCTAGCATGAAGTCACAGAATGTTAAAAATATCACAACACAATAAATACACCCAGCCTTTGCTAGAGCCAGGAGCCATGTTAGCTCAGAGGTTAAAGTGTGAGGCTAGGAAGAAAGTGGAGGGTGCTGGTGGAACAGCAGGGGCAGGAGGGTGAGTGGATGCCCAAGGCCTGCTCTTCCTATCTGCACTCCCACGCCTCCCAACCCCAGCCTTTTTGTCCAGTCTGTCCACGTGGAGACACCACTTCTCCAGCTACCAGAGTTTATTACTTGTTGTCTCCTGGATTGCAAAACTGCCAGCCAGCTCTGGACAGACCCTCCCAGCTCCTGCGCTAACTCTGGGCTTGATTGTGTAGTATTTGTCATGTAAGAAGAACCAGCTTTGCAGACTGGAGTGGCTTCGTAAGAGTCCCACCACCTCTATAACCCAGTTTCTGACCTGCCTCCCTCCTGTAAACTGCAGTATAAAGCCCACCCCTCCTGCCCCACCATGCAATTCTCTGAGAAGTACCAGACTGCGTAAAAATGGGCTGTTGTCACCTCCACTGCCACAGGGCACGGAGATCCCTTTTGGATTGCAGGTGCTTCAGGTATTGGTCCAGATTTTATTTACCCTGCGCTGGCCAAGTTCTAGTCTACAGGCCATGATAAAATGAAAAAAAAAATTAAAAAAATATGTCCTGCTCCCCCTGAGAGATGTCCAAGAAAGGCTGGCACGAAGTAAAAGCCTTCCATTAGGCTCTGGGTAGAACAAGCTATATGATCATATCTATACATATATATGTATATATATGACAGTGTCTGCCTCTTTCTAGAGAGCAGTTGCACCTTAGAAAGGCTGATCTCACAGGAGATCCTAGAGCATTGCTAGGCTTCCTGGCACGCGGCCCTCAGCCCAAGGCTTAGCATCCTGGAGGGAAACAGATTCAGCAGAATTCCAGTCTGCTAGGGACAAGTGCATAAGCATGACAGGAGTGTCCGACATGTTCCCTACACAGCCTGGCTACTAGCACCCAGAGGAAGATTAGGGTAGCCCCTTTTCACATGGCACACTACTCTGCCTTTTGCATTAATCCTAAACCTCAAGGGATGAAGAGGTGGAGCAAGAGTGACCCGAGGCTACAAGATGATCAGGCTTTACCCTAAAGAGGTCTGTGGACCCAGCTCCCACCTTGCAGAGAAGCAGAGGTCTAAAGATGCTCATCCAGTGGAGGGGAAGGAGTCAGGGGAAGAGCTTAATATTGACTGGTTCAAGTGCCACTGCAGGCCCCATCCCAGTGTATGGAAGAGAAGGGGACAGGACCCGTAAGGGGCTTTATTCAGACAAATGCTTGTGGAGGTGGTGACAAGGAGAATCTAATGTGCTTACTATGAGGAGAGACAAATTATAAAGTAGGGGAGGAGATAGTTGCAGCATCCCAGGCTCAAGGTTCAAAGAGTACATTGAAGCCTTCTCCATCCTCGTTTTCTAGTACATCTGTCTCCAGTGATGGCTTGACCTTTTTGAAGAGAGATGGAAGGTTCCGGATATGAACCTCCTTGCGGAACTGCTCCCCGATGGGCTTCTGCAGAGGACAGACAGACAGGCAGGCATCAGTCATTACTGTCTTCATACCCCCACTCAGCCCAGGGGCAGCTTGCTTGGACATCAGAGGCAGACCCCAGGTGCTGAGCAATCCCTAGGCCTGGACCCTGTGCTTGCATTTTGAGGAATTTCAGGCCTGGCCTTTCCCAGGTGCCAGGGTACTGAGGTAACCTTTAGAATACCAGCTCCCCAGCTTCTAATTCAATGTCAAAGGCCCCAGCACCACCATCTTCACAGAAGTCCAATGCCCACCCAGCAGCTTCAATCAAACATTTGAACACCCTGTTTCCCTGGGAACCCTTGTGCAAGGTACCCACTGCCTCTCAGTGAGAGGCCACTGCCAGGGGGGCTGCTCGGTCTGCTGCGCCTCCAGGGTGAAGAGAGGCAGAACAAACACTAAGAAAATGCTGCAACAGCCTCCTGGCTGAGAAGGGGGTTGGTTGGTTAGAGGAGGCAGGCATCACTTCTGCATCATACAGCTGTGAAATTTTCCTCCAGGGTATCACTTACCCCAATGCAACCTGAGATGAGGCGCTTGAAGTGATCCTTCCTGCGCTTGTCTGCCACTTTCTGCAGTGTTGGGTTGAGAAGCTTTGAATCAAACTGCTCCAAAGAGTCCAGCTGGATGTCTGGAATCTGCTCCATCACTGCCTTCAGCTCACCATAGCGAGGGCGCTGCACAGAGAAGTACCATTAACACAGCTCTGCTAGAGTAACAGCCTTGCCCTCCTTGGGGGCCATAATCTCCTCTGCCCCTATCCACTGGGCACGGGATTAGTTTTCACCATTCCCCTCACATTTCTCAACCTCACGTTTGGATGAAGAACAGAATTTCTCACCAAGGCCTCGTAGATCTGGAAAGCCAGGTGGACAAGAGCTGCCATGCAGCCATCGTGCTGCCCGTGTACCTGTAAGCCCTTCAGCACACTTGTGAAAAACCAGGACACAGCATCGGGAAGGAGGTTTCCTGGAAGCACCTGGGGAAGAAGCACTGTCAGCACTGAAGCAAGATACTGGTATATAACCACCCTTCTGCGGAAGTGTTCTCTTCCTGAGAGAGAAGGTGCCCAGGGTGAAGCAGCCATGCCTCTCACAACATTCAGAGCTTCCTCTTCCAACCCTGCCAGAACTAATCCCTTCTTCCTTCCAGAGGTACCTGTTTGAGCAGTGGCCAGCAAAGCTGTGTTGTGGTTCTTTGGCAAGACAAGGTGTCCTTCCAGGACAGGGATGTGTAGGCAGTGATCAGCACTGCAGTGCAAACATCCTGAAAAGGAGTCAGAGAGGAAAACCAGTCAGAGGAACTTTCCTATTTCCAGCATTCAAACCTGATGGGAGACAAGAAGCAATCCAGGGAATCTGCAGGAGCTTCTGAGAATCCTGCATCTTACTGTTGCTCCAGTGGAATGTGTTTACCCAATGTGCACCATCATAACCATAAGGGACCAGTGTTAAGTTGACCTGCTCCCTTCATCTCCCTGGGAAAGACCCTGGAGCACTCATGGACTCCTCTCAGCTGTTACTCTCAAGTCACTGCAAAAACTTCTACAAGAGCTTCTGAGGCATCCACAGCAGAGAGTACAGAAATATTTGGATAAAGGTACTCTGCACAATAGGTGGTATTAGCACTGTGGCTCCTGTACCACCTCAGGCAGATTTTACAGAAAAAAAGAAAGCTGGATGAAGTTCTTGCTCAGGAAGACTGGTCCAGGATGAAGAGCCAGGGAGCACTCTGGGGTATGAATGCCCAGGGCCTCTTCCCCAGAAGGGCTGGAGCTCTGTAGCTGTGTGTTATAACTGGATCCCAACCCTCAATTGCTTTGTGGCTTCTGCAAGGCCCTTAAAAGCCATGCAGGTTCCTAAGAGGTGATTCCCACATGGGGAATGCTCCAGCAGCCTAGATCTCTGCAGCAGTCTGGCTGCAGAGCAGACAAGTGTGACAAAGAGTACAGAGAAAGGATGGTGGCAGTCAGAGCACATGCTCTTACCTCTTGCTTCATCAGACACTTGCCGAGCTCGGTGAGCTCTGCGTTGGCAGGGGGAGTCACCTCCGTGGCCATGGCCTCATCATCTGCAGAGCAAAGGCTGCGCTGTGAACTTGGCCTCCCAAGCACTGAGGGGGACACAGGGAGGCTGCAAGAACTAAGCTGGGAGCCAGGAGATAGCACACAGAATCAGTGTCCTGGCACAGCTTACCCAGAACATCTCTTTTCAAGAAAAAAGCACCCACCCCTTGTGGGGCAGGAGGGGCATGCAACTGGCTACCATCAGCTCTTGGGAAACTGCTCACATCCCTCTCTGCTCCTCAGCCCACTTCGCAGAACCTTAAGAACCAGCTGTTCCAATATGCCACCTGTGAACCCTACAGCACATTAGTTTCCAGGCTAGACTGGGTTTTTCTGTGCCCCCCAGACATGCTGGGCAACACAGATCTGAAGGCTTCTTACCAAACCTATACCCCTGACACAGAACTTCCAGCATCAGCATCCTCCCCTTCAAGAAACAGGAAAGGAACAGCATTTGTGTACTCCAAGGGCTGGAAAGGCAAAGGTAGACATTTACTTACCATCTCCATCTACAGCAGCAGTAGTGTTCTGTTCAACACTCTTCTTAGAAACACAGCAAACAGCTGCAAAAACAGTTGCAGGTCAGAGGAGCAGAAAAGGGAAGATGCTACTGCAGAACATACAGAGATTATCCTACAGACTCTGATGGGCTCACAGCTGCTTCAAGCTCCCCCAGCTCTTAGAGGGAATCTGAAGAACCAGAAAGCCCAGTATAAAAGCTCAATACTGCACTACCTGGAAGGCTGTAACACCTCACTCACAGCACCTTCCCACAGTGGAACCTGCTGCACAGTGGTTGCTTCCTATTACTGAGAATCAGGAATGTGCAAACCCACCTGAAGCCCATAACCCAAGAACACTGATTTAAAGCAAAAAGGCTAGTCAAGAAAGGAGACAGACGATTGAGATCTGTAATCTCCTTGGAATCAATTTCCCCAGCCTCCCTGCACAAAGCCATGCTGACACAAAAATGATGCTGGAGAAGGGGAACACAAGGGAGACTGCTTTGGGGAAGGGACTCTTCCCTTACATCTGGTTAGAAACATGGCACTTGCCAGCAACAGAACTGCTCTACACTTGGCTTGTCCACAAATCCATGTCCTATACTGGATTTTAAAGCACAGAATGGGAGAACCCAATTCCCTGTAGGACTGGATTCCTACAGGAACAGTGCCAAAACCATGGAGCCCTAAAAGCTAACAAAATGAAGAATCTCTCTTCTGAAGGTTTTAAATTATCTCTTACTAGGTTTTAGCTAAGATTTTGGCAGGGCTGTCTCATATCAGCCTTCTCATGGTTATGTTAAATACTACTGATGGTTATAATTAAGTTTTACTGCACATTGGGAATTCCTGTTGTCCTCTCCAGGGAAAACTTCCCAAATATCCCAGGAGACCTAGCCTGATTTCACTTACTGGCAAGATCCATGACTTCTCGAGTCAGCAGCCTGACCAGCTGTTCCTCAAGCATCTCCTGAGACTCAGGGTTGTCATCTGCAGCATCATCCTCACTGAGGAGAACAGGTTTTAGTTTGACAGGAGCCAATGTCTTCAAGTACCCCTTCTGCCCAAACACAGGGAATGAGTCACCAGCGTGTCTTCCAGCCCTTGCTGGCAGGGCTGTTCCTGGGCAAAGGGCCACGTAAAAGACCAAACCTCCACCCCATTCCCATTTCCCTCTCTGTACCAAGGGGTGGAGGCTTACCAGAGCATGCTTCGCTGGTTGATCACCTGCCACTTCTGGGACAACCTCTGTTCAAGACAAAAGGAAAAAATAAATCTGGACACAATGCAAGGAGCCCCAAGCAATAGCTGCTGGCAGAAGCACAAGAGCTTGAAACACAGCTCTCGTGCCAAGACCCATTTTGAACAGCAGGAGAACTGGTACCAAGTGTGTTGGAATGTGAATGAGCTATCATGAAAATGAGAGGACACAGGAAAAAAAATATATAAACAAATCCAAGAAGTCTCAGGGCTGCAGGTTGAGGAGTTCAAGTCCACAGGTTTGAACTCACAGCAAGGGTTGCTGTGCAACAGCCAGAGTTCAATGCACTTTAAAGCCCCACCCCCCCTAAACATCATCAAAATCATTAAGCATCAAGGCTCTGCCCTTGTCTCTGCTGGCTCTGTAGAGACAGACATTCCCACATGTTGCTGCCAGCTGCTGCAGGGAGCCAGGGCTGTCAAGGAACAGGCACTGAACAAGCTGTGTTCTTACCATGTGCAGATAGGTAAAGAGTGGTCCCAGCATGGGGCAGACAAGGGTTTCGTAGTATTCCGAGGGGCAGGAAAGTACCAAGGGCTTCACAAACACACCTGCACAAACCAGTTAAGGAAGAGATCCAACACATAAAAGGCCAGCTGCTAGGGAGACTGCAGCACAGTGCCCAAGCCAGCCCATTCCACTGGGAGGCCAAGGGACTGACACCTGGAAGCCCACCTTCTCACAGCCCTGAATTAACAAGTGGCATCTCAAGAACATCAGTTATTCAGCTCTTTCCCCAACAATTCAGCTGAGAAAGGGTGCTTAGCACCCATTTCCTAGCTGAATGTCCAGCCCTGGAAAGTAGGTTGGGAAACCCAAATGATCTCCCAGAGCAGCACATTTTAATGTCAAGCTCCTCACTATCCAAGCCCCCTTGTCCCTCAGAAGGCACTACTCACCTCTCACAGTGCCTCCAGAACCACACAAATCCTTTGCATTTATTCTGACCCCATGCACTGCTCTTTCTGCTCCTGTCCTCCCAAGCTCACACCTCCTCCACACCAGGTGTATCCCTTTGTTTACCTCCTCAATCACCCTTCTTTGTCTTGGCCACACTGAAAACAATGCAGGGTTTAAATTTATGTCTTCAGAGCCTCCCAAGGTGGCCTGAGACAGTGATGGAAGGATACGGAGCATGGGACGCAGTCTGTAATCAGGAATGTTGTTGAGGTTGTTGAAAGCAGAGCTGAGGAGCTGGGTGGCAAGACCCTCAACAGTGTAGAAATCCTGTTGCATGGAGGGGCCTGCATTTCCCAGGATGTGAAAACTTCAACAAAAACCAAGTTAGTTACAAGTCTGCTAGGTAACAAGTACCATGTCTCTGATCTGCAAAGGCTACAAGTACTATCATCTTGTGACTACATAGTTGTCACATTCCCAAACAAATGCTACAGAGGAATTATAGTACTGTATCTCTTTTTTGTTTTTCTGGGATACCTGCAGAGGGACAATGAATTAAGCATTTAAGCACTACAAGGTACTTTCACATGCTAATGAACCCTGACACATAATTAGAAGTGGCAAAAGAGACAAACTCCATCAGGAGATCAGGTAAGTGCTCCAATCTGACCACCTAACTGCAGAAGAGCTAAAAGCAGATCCCCATTTTGAGGTACTTTTTCGTGACCGTTCCATGTCTGTGTGGCAGGTTACACCCACTGAATACAGGCCATCACTGCAGCTTGTACTTGGATATTACGGGACACAACTCACATCTGTGTGATCAAAAGTCTAACTCTAAAGGAAGTCAGGACCCCACAATAACCTACTGCTCCAGCTGTGCGGTGCTGGATTGTGCTGAGAGATGTGGTGCTCTTACCAGTTGTCGTAGAGGGTACAAAAGAAGCCCTGCATCCTTTCCAAGACTGTTTTGTAAACAGGAGAGTCATAAAGCTCCAACAAAGGCTGAGGGAGACCTGTGGGAAGGAACAAGCTTCAGTCACGTTAATGAGAGAGCATAGTGCACCTTTAAGAGCACGCTGGGCAGGCCCCAGCCAGCTTGACAGCAGCAAAGGCATGAGCCAAATAGGAAGTGGTACAGCAACCCCGGGGCAGAAAGTCAGAAGTCAGCCAGGTTCAGGTTGGTTGCACCCAGAGCAGAGGCGTTTCCACTGAGGTTGTTGTAGGTGCCTTATTTCTCCAAAGTAGAACTTACTTGAGCTATCAGATGTCACAGCTACAGCTGGTCTGAAGCTGTACAGATAGATTTGGCCAGAACAAGAAACCAAATTTTGCTAGCCTAGTTAGTTAAGGGCAAGAAGTGAACAAGTCCCGGGTGAGGCAATGATAGGTTAGACTCAAACAGGGGACTCCTGCCAATCCCATTCAACCCTGAATGCAGACATGTGGTTGCCCAGTGCACTGGGCAGTGCTGAGACCTCGACCAGTCGAGTGTTCAAGTGCAGGAATTTTGAACCCCCTCTAAAAAGGGGCGTCCATGATTAAACGCTGGCTGTTGTCGCATGACCTTCGGTGTGCTCTGTTGTGTGCCTGTCTCCAAAAGTGCAACCCCTATGTAATAATCAGAATGCAGTCAGCAACAAAGCTGACAGTTGTTGCAGCTCCTCTAATAGCTCATCTCTTCAAGTTTGTATTCTCTGCCAGGATACAAGCTACTGTTGAACTACAATATTAAAAAGTTTAGAGCAGAGATCAAGGCCCTGCTGCTTTATGTGCAGGGGCTCACATTTAAAGTCACAGAAAACAGGTAAAGGAAGCATGTCCTCATTTTATAGATAGGAAATGGAGAAAGAAAGACAAAGCAACTTCCCCAAAATATTTCGCTGTCTGTCAGAACCTGAAATTAAACCCTAATTTACAAAGTCATGAACCACACTTCATCCACAAAGCCACCCACTTCTGCTTGGCTGGAAAGGCTTCTGTGTTCACAAGCTCAAACCTGTTTTAAGAAGGTTCCAAAGGCCTCTTTCTAATATGCTGTCTAGAAACAAATGCCAGGGCCACACTGCACAACTTGGCTCTTGCCCTCCAGGACAGGTCTCTGCACCAGCACTCAGGGCTCCTTCTGAGCACTAATTCTACTCAAAGGCAATTACAGCACCCTCCAGCCTCTGCAGCCTGAAATGCCATGCTGCAGAGACCACCACCATCCCACAGATGGGCTAAGCAGTTTGGTAGCATACCCTTCAATGCTCGCAGAAGAAACCAATACGTCTGAGACCAATAACTTATTTAATGTCTCCGTTTCAGCTGGTTCAAGTCACAGCTGAGCTGCAAATACTATGAAGAAGCTGGTCCTCCAGCCCTATTTCACTTCCACTGTTATGGACAGATCACTAAGTCAAATACCTCTAAGAATCTGCCACACATTCCTCCTGAAGAGAAGCCTCTTACCTAGAATGGCATTCTTCTCCACCTCCAGCATGTCCAAGGCCTTTGCAAATGTATCCCCCAGCCGAGCCACCAACTCTGGCGTGTAGAGGTTGTTGTGAGTCCTGAAACAGAAGAGCACTTGGTTTATACTCATGTAAGTCAACCCCTCTTTGCCCTTGACTGTGGAATCCTCTCCATCAGCTTGTGGACAGCTCTTCTGAGGCAGATGATGAGGAAGGTGAGACCACGCACATCTGCATGGGATCCCCCTTCCCCACCTGCAGAAATATTGGGGAAGCTGACCCAACAGAGACATGGAGGGACTCCACCTCATGTCCTGAATCTCCTGGCTGCCCCTTCCACTTATTTCAGCTCATCCCACCCCTTGCAAGCACCGACCGTAAAAACTCCCAGCAATTACCCAGATGATGCTGGAAACAACGTATTAGCTTGGCCAAAGGGATCAGAAAATGTATTTTTAAAACTGACAAGACATGGATTCTGTCATTTCAAACGATCTTCTGCACCTAAGGCCCCTGCAGAGGGAGGGGCTTCAGCTCCAAAATACACACACTGCTCCTCAGGGATGGGTCACAGTCCCCAGAATGGCAGGTGGCATTGGAGGGACTCTAGTGAGAACATCAGTCTGATCAGATGTTACTCATGGCAGGCACAAGTTCCCCCTGGACAACAAACACATCCAGCTGGGAACAATTCTGCATCACAGGAAGTGGCCACTGTCAGCTGTCTGCAAGGGACACCAATTCAGCCATGGGTGGCTGCTTCTTGCCATCCAGGCCAAAATGGGTCCCCTCTCTTAGCCAGGGTACTGATACTCAGAGCTGGACTTGGCAGGGGTGTCTCTCTCACCTACCTCTCTCCTTTGAGACCTCAGACCTCCACTCTGGGTGTCGCCAGCTGCACACAGCACAAATCCTGCAGCCTCCTCCAAAACTGCAATGCCACTGTACCTGCTGCTAGAGGTGATCAAGGGCAACTCAGTATCTCCCCCTCGAGCAGCATTTCCCAAAGCAGGGGGTACATGGGAATGGCTGGGGGAAGGGAGGGTGGACAGACCTCAGGATGTTCTCCAGAGTCTCAGCTATCACTCACATATTAATTATTGGTTTTGGGGGTTTTTTTTTAGGTCTACGTTCATAATTCTGGCAACCCTGATGCAGCGATGTCCATCTGCATTTCAGAAAGCTCCAAGACTGCAACTATCCTGTTTCTCTCTGCAAGTGTTAAATAATTCCCTGCTCACTGCACACAAGGAAGGCACGTATGTGAACTTCATAAGAAAGAGCTACACGAATGACTTCTTAATGACTCACACTCTCCCTCTGGGCTGGATCTAACAACATGCAACAGGCCTCAAAAGGGCACAAGCTCATTCTGCTTTGCCAAGAAGGGCCAGGAAACAGCCCAGCTTCCACACTGGTAATGTTGCCCCACTGACTCAAAAAGCTGTACATTTCTGCTTGAGGCTATCCTGAAACCTAGCCACTAAAATAATCTATTGTACGTCTCCTGCCCACTCCATGCCAGTGTTAACTTTGCCTCATGCTGGGCAGAAGGCCAGTAGGGCAAATGCAGGGACTGGAATTGCAAAGGTGAACCCTGAAATCACACTGCATGAACTCCAGCAGGACAGGCCAGACAGTCATATCCTGAAGGTGTGGTCATGGTCCTTAGTTGTTTCAGAGTCCTTGAAGCATTTTCTTAAGTTTGAGAGTTGGGAGGCAGATGTTCACTTACAGGGCAAGCTCTCTCAATACTTTAGCAAGTTCCCAGTGGGAATGGAGAGAAAATGGCAAACCACCCAGTCCCCATGGCAGTTAAAAAGGCACCCAAACAGCCCTCATGTATGATGATGTAGCCCCTATGCAGGTTCCAGCTCAGATTTATCAGCACTCCTGGGCACCCCACATACAGGAAAACATAGTAAAACTAATTACAAGAGACATTTATGCTTTAGAAAAGACAAGCAAAGCATATGGCACGACTTGGGGAATTTTCAGTGATGGTCACAGCTCTGCTAGAAAGAGTATCTGATGCTTAGAGAGAATGGCTTGTAAACCAGAAAATGAGTCCCTTAGGACAGTCCATGATTGAAGAATCTTTTTCCAAAGCTGGAGCTGTCTACAGTGAAAACGCCTACAGCATCCATGTCTACCCAAGAATTCTTTCATCAGCATTAATGCTTTGGCAATGTCAGCATCGCATCATCAGGAGTTCCAAAAAGCCTTTGTCTAAGCAAAGCATTTGCTGAGCCTGAGCACTTAATTTGTAACAAAACATGAGCAAATCCCAGCACAATAAAGGCTCTGCACCCATCAGGTCATGCAGCTACTCACTGCAGAAATGCACCAAGGTGGCTGAAAATCATGATTTGGGTTTAAATTCAGCAGTGAACATTTTAAACCGGAAGCTAGGAAACACATAATGAAATGAGGTACCACAGAGGACAGGAGAATCATTACTCTGAAAACTGCAAGCAGTGATTAATAAAGCAACCTCAAAATAATTCCTTAAATACAGCCATCAACACAGAAACAAATACACGTAGGCACAGTAAGATGGCACTCAAAACCACCTTATTTTTCCATTACCTGGACTACCTCATTCTTCTCAGTTCTTTGATCTCACCCATGACCAACCTTCAAGCTACTTACCACCCTGGCAAAGGCCCAACAGCTCAACAGCTTCATTGCTTCTGTCTGCCAACACAGCAGCAGAACGCCCCACATGATCCAGAGAGGAGCAGACCCACCTGCTCAGCCTGAAAACCCCCCTTTGTTAGCACTGGTGCCTGACTTGGTGCTCAGTTCAGCCCCTCAGCAGGGTCCATGCTACTGTTACCTGCAGATCTGCTCACACAGAAACAAACACAGCCTGCAGGGACTTCCATATCTCTGTCCCACATAAGCATGTGGGCAACACTGGATATTGCTTATCCCTACAGAGAGCTGCCTAATGGCACAGATCTAAGAGAAGCATCCATCCCCAGGTAGTAATGCAACTATGTCCCTGAAGGCATCCTCAACACAGGCAGCTTTCCTGCCAGGCAGCCTTCCTCATATCCCCTGCTGACAGGCAGCTACAGATTCCATATTCTCATGTGTGATCCATATTAAAGAGGGATCGAGGAAGACATACCAGGAAAAGGCACCTGAAGTCAGCAAACAACACAACAGGAGCTCCATAGCACAAGATCCAGCTTTGCCAAAAAGACACAAGCATCATCCACACTCGCGCTGAACAACTATGAGCTTGCAGGTGTCAAACAGAGGCCTAGATATCCAGCAGCAGCAATGGAAAAATAGGAACCATAAAGATCTGCTGTTCTTAATACATCATTCCTTAGTTCTTGTTGGAGCATCCAGCCTCAAGAGAAGCCCAGATACCTCTGAGTGAAGTACAGGTTTCTCCATGTATGTTGTTACCATGTACACAGAAACCATTTTGGTCTGCAAGTGAGATGCTTGAACAACACAGATGCATTTTCTCAAAAAAAGCAGCCATGAGCCATTATCTCAAACCAGCCATGGAGCCTCTTCCTTTATACACTGGACAGAGAACATAGCTCGTGTGTTCTCTTGGAGGTGGTAAACAGCCAGGCACAGAGTTTCTGCTTCTTCACAGAAGTAGTGACAGAAGTTGGATGACAGTTTCCTAAGCTTGGTGTAACAGAGATCCCAAGTGATTTTACTAAGGCACAAGTTCTGGTAGGAACAGTGACTGCACGAGGAAAAAGTGTCTGTTGCAGCCCATTCAGACCTTGGGCACTGGTTTAGTTGGTCTCCCACAATATGACACGTGGCAGCCACTGGAAGAAGAGGCATGAGGCTACCACTACTCTGCTCTACATAACCTCTCCCAAAAGCTCATCAATAGGATCTTCAGCCTGCCAGGACAAAAGGCAAAACCACTTCAAGCACAATTCTGTAGGTCTACTTGGTCACTGGCCAAAGTACCACACACTGTGCTACACAGAGTTTAGTGATGAGAAACACTGCCAGCGTGGGCCAAGACAGTATGTGCTTGTCCCAACAGTCCAGCATGTTGCTTCGCTCTGGAAGCAGCACATTCCTGAGCTCAGTGACTACTAAATGTACTTGACTAGACAGAGCTCAGGTGACGGGGCCCCTTCCCTTACAAACCCAGGAGCTTTCTGAAGTAGATCTGAAAATGCTCTTTCTTTAGAGGCCCCTGCCAAGGACAGAGCATCAAGTTTGCAAGCATGTAATGTGTTATCTCACAAAACTGTCCCATAAGTCTGGCAAAATCCCAGTGTCAGGAGTTACCCTGAGAGAGATTTCTCCTTTATAATTCTGGGAACTGTGTTATTCAGGATTTCCCTTTTCTGCTTTCTCTTGCTCCCTGCGCTGGTTGCCCCAGACCTACACAATACTGGTGACATGCAGAGAGGCACTGAGTGGTAGCTACAGCCTGAGAGTATGCATCCACTGATTTCAAGAGCAGACAGTGCTTCAGGAGGCTACTGCTCATGTTCAGCAAAGCCAGCTTAATTTAACACTGAAGAGAGAACAATGCGAACAGGAGGTGATGAGAGCTGGGACTGCCCTGGTGGTGACGGGAGAGGTGGCCTTGTAGGGGGCTGAGGGCAGAGCAGAGACGTTAGTTGAGAAATCATTAACTGGGTGGCAGAACTACAGCAGTGGAGGTGGGGGAGGCAACCCCAGCACAAGCGCCCATTAGCTTTGATGGCCTCTTGCAGGCCAGGCCAATGAACATTCAGAAGGCTCCAGTTTCCCCAGTGCCGTTCCCCCACAGTGAACAGTCAGGAACAGTACTTGGGCACTGGCACCAGCCCGTATTCCCGCTGGCTTCACTGGGCAAACATGCTCTGAGCATTCTACGTTATTTATCACAGTTTGGCTTTCAGAGATTTATAAGCCAACATAAATGATTTCAAGTCAACATGACCCACCTTATGAGAGCAAGTAAATTGTCAAAAAGCTTCAGGACCTGCTCAGTGCAGGGATTACGGTACATTGGAGTTCCACTGGGCAGGTATCCCAAAAAGAATCCTCCAGCTTTTGCCTCTTCAGTGGCAGCAGGCCAACGAGCTCGTTTCACAACTCCCAGAATGGTGTACACACAAAAGCTTATCTGCAGCAAGAGATGCAGAGAAAGCACTTCTTAGCCAGATCACAGTCTGAATCAACAGGCTTTCAGAGAAACATGTCATCATCCCATCTCAAAGGGAATGTTCTACAGTGAGCCTAACCTGGTGATAGGAACAAACTCTGGTGAGTTTGGTTTCAGGAAAACGCAGCAAACGATCATGCCATATTCCGTCAACTTCAGAGAGCCCTGGCCATGGCACGATGGGCTAGGAATTCACTATCACACAAAGTATCAATGCATACCATCTAAGAGCATGCAAGCAGCCAGGCAGGCTGCTAAAAGTAAGGGTCTAGACCATCAGTTCCTTGTGGTCTTCATGTGCTGGGACAGATGCAGGATCTGAGATGACACAACTGCATTAGCTCCAAATCACAAGCACAGCTCTATGGACTGCATTTCAGTGTCTTCTACAGATCTAAGGACAGCAACTCTGTTTGCAGTCCAAGTGAAAACTTTACAGTAATAACACAAATCTCCTCAGATGAATTTTAACTATATTCTGTGCTCCAGTCTGAGCACAATGTTTTCCATACTGCCTGTTTAAAAAGCAGAATTCACTGTGCCATATTTTCAAAAATCATGAAAATCAGCTGCTTCTCCAAAACCAAACTCTATTAAACAAAGAGTAGGAAACAGTGTGCTTCACTCTGATAAATAATGTGGTTTTGCATGGCCTACATGCTCTTTACTGTAGCTTAAAGGGCAAAGGCCAGCCTGTTATTCTGCACTCTGAAAAACCTATTGATCCGCACTCTAAAGAAGTATGTGATCAGGAAACCTTGTGTGTAATCACAAGAGAAATGAGGGATGGAAGGAGGCAGGTCTCCTTTCACTAATGATTACACCTCTCCTGGTAATGATACTCACTCTAGACCGGTTCAGGCCACTAGGATCTTCTGAGAGTGGATCAGCAATTTTGTTGTCTGCACCCACATAAGATATAAAGGCTTCAGGATCTGAGAGGACTCTGGCAGCAGCAAAAGACAGCAATGGGATTATTGTTTGTACCAGGGAATTTAAGCAAAGCTTTGCACTGGCAATAAACATCTAACAAATACAGAGCAGGCTAGAGAAGCTAGACAGTACTTCATCCCGTACATGGCAACATAATTAAACAGCATCAGAGATATGTACACTCTCCAAACATTATCAGTTCTCTTGGGCTGTGCAGATCTAAAAGACTCAAATCTCTTACGAAGATAGCCCTGCTGAGAACACCCTTGTGCATGCCCAGCTACCCAGAGTTGCAAGACATCTCAGCTTTAGTGAGAACTCAGCTTCCCACCGTCTCCTGGGGATGAGAAGGATGTCTTTTATTTCTCATTTTCTGCAAATGCTTTGACCATGCTGGACAATGTTTCTTTATTACCTTAAGCAGCTCTTACCCACAAATTTTCAGCAAACAGCATTTAGTCTGTTGGTGGTTTCTGAACCGTAGGAGAACTATTATCACAATGACTGCCTAGAGCACAGGAGGTCAAGAGGCAGCCCACCACCTTCCTATGCCTTGTGTGTTTCCTTACTGGGCACGGCACTACCTCCTCAACACCTCCAGCTCAAAAGCTGGAGAAGAAATGATCAATAGAAAGAATAATAACCCATACCTCTGCATCTCTGGGGAGAGCCATAAGCCAGCCACAGGAGCCATGAGCTCCTCCAGGAAAGCTTTCTGTCGCTCATAGTCCTTAAACTGGTTGCTGACGAGGACAAGGGCCTCCATAAGAGCACACTTCTCCATCTGTGTCAGAAGCAGCTCATTTGACAGCAGCTGTTTCACGTGGTTGTACAGCATCTCAAAGTTTGGCTAGAAAACACACCCAAGTGGAAAAGCATCATGCATTTGGTATGGAGGAGGGCCATAAAGGAGGAGGGAGGTAGAGAAGGGGTGTACTGTACAGCTGGAGGAGTGTGTCTGCTACCTTTTCTCAACACAGCCATCTCCTCCTCACACTCAAGTTTCTCTGCATGTTCAGTCTAAGAGAACTTCTATTCTTCACTACTCCTCTATCATCCTGCATTCATCTTACTTTAACTCTCCAGAATGACTGAAATATGAAGAGGAAATTTCTCCCTAGGCAGGTACATCCCTTAAAGCAGTGTCACACCTCAAAATAGTTCTGGTGCTTTTACTTGCTCACAGAAAGCACCCTGCTTCTTTGGCCAGACTTAGGATTCTTCCATCTCTTTGCCTGTAGTAAGTAACAATTCATATGGTTACGATGACTGCCACAGGAATTCTTTCATTTCTTCCCTTCTTTCTCCAGTTGGCACCACATTTACTCATAATTTTGTACAATCATTAGCAGTTATTCCCTTCAGCAAAGTCATTTGAACATCTTTTGGGGCAACTCTGGGTCCTTGGCTCTTCTAGTGAGAATGTCTGGGTGGCCATGGGAAAGAGACAGCTACAGCTCAAGGATCAATAAAGTGGAACAAAACCCAACCTATTAGTTCTTAGCAGCAATTGCAAAATGCAGACTGGAACCTCCAAATTACCTTAATTAACATCCTTAAAAATGTCTTTGTTTAAACTAGCAATGTCCTATGGTCCTCCATAATCCTAGGTCCCACTCCACAGAAACACATCTAAAGAATGTTGCATGCAGAGACTGTTTACTTCAACAAAACAAACAAAACACAGCTCATGGAATTTAAATGTATTAGTCTTCTGATCTCCTCAAGCTCATCCAGAAAACAAATACTCTCCTTTTCTCCTATATTATGCTAAGTAACAGAAGAAAACCTAGTGATTAGTTATGCCAGTGTCTTCAGCTAAGGAATCAACTAAGACCAGCAGAGGTGATAACATGGACATTCAGCAAACATTCCCATAAAACCAATGCAGTGCTGCTTGTATCCTCCTCATCTGTTTTACGTTTAATCTGCCAATCTACAGTTTGACTCCTCAGGCAGAAAATTCTTCAGCAGGGAAGAAAATAGGGAATGAACCACTGCCATTTGTGCAGCAGGAATGTCTCTTGTGAGGAAAGCAGAGACTGTAGCCAAGGATGCTGAAGATCCCACAAAATCCAACTGAAACTGAGGTAAGACTCTTCATGACAGTTGCATTTACGTACCAGGACAAGCTGAGGGTAATCCCGGCACATCTTTATGATCGAGGAGCATGCATGCCTTCTCACATTCTTCACTGCTCGAGTTCTAGGAGCCTGGACAGACACAACAAACTTCAATGAAACAAAAGAAAAGTTCAGCCAAAGGCAGGGTATCTTCAAGAGACAAATTCATTATATATAGATTTCTGCACTGTTGAGCACAGATCAAAAAAACATTTCCATGCCTCCCCTGCTCCCTCCAAACAATCATGCAGCAACCAAATTTCCTCCGAAGCAGTAACTCAAGAAGTCTATGTTCAAACAAGCTGTACTTCAGGAGTCAGGATGCCGTGGCTCTTACTCACTATTTAAAAACTCCAAGCACTCCTTAGGTAACTGGTGGGTTTGCAGCCATCTTTCAGAGCCATGTATACCAAGTACTGAAAGAATACCCAGAGCTAATGAAGGGATTTCACTCTCAGGAAGGCCAGCACTGACTAGGGAACTAAGTGTACTGGCCTTAGAGCACACCTGTGGCCTTCTAAGCTTGTGAGCCAAAGCTTAGTAGGCTATGTCAGCCACAGAGATCAGGAATATCTAGACTCCCCAGCTTTTTCAGGAGCAGAACTATACTTGAATAGTTAGAAGAAGCCTATTTCAGTAGAGTCTTCAGACTCAGGATGCACTCTCCACTAGAATATTATTTGATCCAACAGTTATAGCTCACTAGTAGATAATAATTCAGACGTACCTTACTTTCTTCTACAACTTCAAAGGTAACTGAAGCGAACAGCTGTGAGAAAAGGGAGGAAAATCAAAAAACTTATATCATTTGTTAATATTTAGCACTCCTGTCTGAGCTCAAGGAACAGGTAATAAAGATTTTAGTGCAATTTCATTGAACTCAGTGAAGAATGCCTGAGTGAGCTGAAAGATGAATTATCAATACAGTGAGGCCTTGAAATAAAACATGGCCAGAGCATGCACTTAAGATTTAAGGCTATGAACTACAAAATTGGGGTTAACTGACATTACTCTTCTTGTGACAAGCCTCAGTCTCAGTTTCTCCCATCCTTAACATGAAGGATAATCTTTCCGTGACAGCAACACCAGGAGGATTGACTCGGGCAGTTTAGTCCAAGAGCCCTGTAGCACAAAAAGCTGATGTGATTTTAGCACGGTCTCCACCTACCTACCTTGGAAAGTACTTGTGGGAGGTACTCTGGTCGGTAAGTGACAAACGGAAAGAGAGCAGAGACATTGGTGAGCACACAGGACAGGATGAGAGGATCTTTTGTTTCAAAATTAAGGACAAGCTGCAGCAGATCTATGCCATCATTCACTGGGATTTCCTACAAAGGTAGCAAAAAAAAAAGGAAGGAAAGAAAAAGGGAGGCAACACTCAATACTTCAACCTGTAGTATAGTTCCTACAAAAGCTAGGAAAAAGGCTGAGGCAAAAAGGACAACAGCATTGCCACTGTTGATAGGGCAGTCTTGAGACATCAGTCTCTAATGCCCATACCATTGCTTGCACCTCTGGGAAAGGCAAATTTCCTCTCTCAGTCTGTCTCCCAATTCTCCTCTTCACATTGTCCAACAGATTCCATGCTTAACCAACTGTACTGGCCCATATAATTATTCGACTGTGATTAGGTTGATGAGTGCATGAGCAGCTTAATCTAATAAAAAAATCAAGTCAGTCTACATCAAACTGATCCTTCTGATTTGCCTGCTGTTGAACAACAGACAGAGAGAAAACGCTTCTGATATCCTACTCTCTGGGCATAAGTTCCTCCCATTTAGTTTGAAGTTCTAAAAAAAAAATTTAAAAATCTAATAAGAGGATAATTAAATAAACTCAAGAAATTTTTCCTTAAGCAATCTCTTCTCCTCTAGCAAGGCACTATGTAAAAGCATGTCACCTGAGCACTCTCCTGTGACTTCTCGTCCCACAGTGTCCAAAACTAAGACACGCCAGTATGAGTTTGGTGTCATCAAATGAAGGGTCATTATTCCTCATGAGAATGGCTCACCAAACAATGTGGGTTTTGCATGGAGATAATCAGTTACTCCAAACTGCTCAAGGAAAACATAACTGCAAAAACCCACTGGTGTCGACCCAGAAGAAGCCAGGAGAGAAGGCAGGAGCATGGGATACACATACATCTTTATCCATGGTTCGAAACATCTGGCTGATGATGCTCTCCGAGAAGAAGGTCATGGCATCCCACTGCACAAAGGATGGAGAGAAGATGGAGCAGAGACCTTCGCCTGTCTTAGCTGAAAGAAGAGAACACTGGAGCTCTCACCACGCTCTTTAACAGCAGCCTGGTAAGTTCCTGTGCTGCAACACCTTAGCACTCCCAAGTATTTTATTTATATTATCTCCCTGCAGATGCCTGGCAGGGATGCATGGGGAGAAATTAAGGTAATCCGATGTGGTTTGCTTCATTCAAGTGAAGGCTCCTGAGACATAAGTCCTTGAGGTACTATGCAGAGCAGTATGAACAAATCACAGAAGGGAAAAGAAGGGAGACCACATGCCCAGACTCAGCACTGCAGGCAAGACTGCCCTTGGTGTGACTTTGTAGACCACCAAGGAGTCTTCCTTCACAGCAGGGAAAGCAAAGTGAAGGACAAGGGATTTGCCAGATAGGCATAACTTCCCTAACAAAAGTAATCTGTATGTTACAAAGATAAAATGGCCCAATAATTGTAAAATTGTATCAGAGGGACAGCTGTACCTGTTCTGCAGAGATTTGGGGGAAGGAAAGGAGGAGCTAGGGGCTTTACATTACTTATTCCATATGTAGACTCCAAAGAGATAAAATTAGGGAAGGGGTGAGTTTGACTTGGTTTTGCTTTTAAATTGCAAAAACCTTAAAAGCCTGAAAACCTAGCATGAAGTCTTAGCTACCGCTTAAAGAACTCCAACAACATCAACAAAAAAAAAGGCCAAGGAGTTTCTTCTTGGCTTTAATTAAAAAACAAATCCCACATCCCTAATTTTTTTCACCTACAGTTCATGGGTCCAGTATCAACAGGAGCTGTGAGTTGGTACTTCAGCCATTCACCAGCCATTTGGAAGCCAGTTAGAGGGTCCAGACGACAAGCTATCCTCATCACCTCTCCTTGCTGGGCTCGGAAAGCTGCAGGGAAAAATCACACACCAAGAAACCAGCTGATGCTGCAAATTTTGCAGACCTATGAACACTATGGACTTTTGCTTTGGCAATAGGTGTGTAGTAGGTGCAGATGCACATACAGTAAAGTAGGTACAACAGGATGGGCAATTTCTGAAGTGATTTAAATGGACTAAAAAATGACGGACTAACATTAAAAAGGTACAGTTAAAATGCAGTATGAATTATGAAAATCTATACTGATGCCTTTTCCTGGTAAAAAATTTCCTGCCTTTCCTGATGCCTTTACCTCGGTAAGGTAAAAGATGCTGCAATGCACCTTGGTGAACTGGTGCACAAATAAGGATCCTTATTAAAATACGAGGGTGACCCCTTATCCCTTAAGCGTGTCTGGCTCTCAGCTGTTTAAGACCAGGAAAAGGCATCAATGCTAAACCAGATTTACTACAATTAAGCCTCTATTCTTCATTTAAAATATTCTTCAAACTATAAATGTTTGCTGCTTACAGAACATCTTGGGATACTGAGATAAAATACCAGCATTAGATAACTTACTACTTTCTTTAGCTAAACACACTTTTCCTAGATTATTCAACTAATGACAAACAAATCTGAACTCAAAACCCAGTTGCTTTGTTTTCAATTTCAAAGATACTAAAAACAGAGTACAGAACAGGAATTTCACTTGTTCCAAAATATTCCGGTGCATGACCACACAAAAGAATCAGCTCTGCTGACTACACAAATGCAACTTGCATTGTTTAATATAAAGCTGTGTTGCCAAGTAATTTTATTTTGTGTTTCAAAGTAGATATATTTTCTTGTATATGTAATGTCTTCAATATAACTTAACCCTCTAAAACTATTTCAGATTCTGGCTTTGTGTATTTGGCTGCTTTATAGTTTCTACCCAAATAGATTTATTATAGTAAGTAAAACTATCCAGTAAGCAATAAAAAATGCAACACTTAAAATCTTCAGACATAAACATAAGAAATAAAAATTTATGTGATTTATTCAATGTATCCTCCCACCCACCAAGTAAGTACCAAAACTACACCAGCCAGTGAGAACCAACTTGAGTTTTGGGAAGAAAAATACAAAATGAAAGAAAAAGTAAAATCATTAATAGCCAGTGCTGGTTTAAGATCCCGATTAAATTTGGCCATTTTAATTGCTCAACTCTAATTATTGGTACTAAACCAGAAGCTTCCTACCAGGGCCAAGACAGATTTCTTTCTGGAATGACATCTAAAGTCTTCTGTAAGCTGCCTTTCTCTCCTAACCTGAGCATGACTTGAGGCTGTTTGATTTCTCCCTCTAGGTGACCAAAAGACACATTTGCTTTGACACCAGAATGCTATTAGGCCATCTCTCTGACCAGCCAGCAAAACAACAGCAGAGAAAAATTAAACACATGAGCTGCCCCAGGAAAATGCTAACTTAATTTACTCCAATATCCAGACCTAAAAATTTGAGAGACAAATGGAAGATGCCAAGCCAATTTGGTAGGCTCCAAGCTCAGCCAGTAACTAAAAGCAGGAAGAAAGACACAGACAAGAGAATGCACTAAGGGTCACGGCAACTTACAGTTGAAGAAGGCATTGAAGTCCTCATCACTGTCAAAATCAAAACGGGAGTACTCACAGCTGGGGCTGTCTGCTTTGGAAGGAAAGCCCACCTGGAGATAAAGTGGAAAAGGTCAGGAAGAAATAGAAGTCACCCATCACAGCTAACACCAGCTTCAAGGAGATGAAGCCTGGAGGCAAGGGGCAAGATACAACTGTGTGCTCAGCAGCCTGGAGATCACGTCTGGCCACGACACAACAAAAATGTAGTTTCTTCCCCTGTGACCCACAGGCCATGTTCACCAGGCACCTTCTCACAACCAACTGTGATTTCCACATACCTTCACCAGGTTGGTCATAGAGGCACGGAGATACTTGGGAACGACAGCCAGCAACAAAGGGTCATGAGACAGAACTTCATGCCGAAAGAGGGCTCCCCATGTGATCTGGGTGGAAGAGCGCAAAAACTGGGGGAAGAAGAGAGAAAAGAGGAGAGCAGAGGAGGATTTCAGTGCTGGAATTTCCACTGCTAACATTAAGTGTCGCTATCAGAAAGCGACAGCAAATTATACTGACTATTAAGTTGAAGCCAAGGCACCTTGAAGGCACACCCCAAATTCCCAGAATGCCAAAAATCTCTAATACTAGAGCTGGTTGCAAATTCTGCATTTTCTGACTCAGTTCTCTGTGTCAGGAACTGCTCCTGATAGGGTGGTAATGGAGTAGAAAACACCCTGCGTTCCAGGCCTTCAGCTGAAACAGAGAGCCTAGAGAGCAATATTTAGCAGCTGAAGTTCTGCGGTTTTCTACAGGCTAGCTCAATTATGCATTCACACACACAGACACACATGAGACTTTCAGCCCTTTACATACCTGGCTGGGATGGGTTGTGAAGGCTAAAAATGACTCAAGGTATTTTCCAAAGTTGGCTGGCGTTTCCACATCACAATCTGAGCCCTATGAGGAACATGAAGTATTTCAGACAAAATACTAACTTTATGGCAGGCTGGGCTCACAAATGGTATGTTTCAGGGTAAAGCAGGAGCACTACATCCAAGGCCATAGACTGTAAAGGAGCAGAGACAGAAACACTGAACAACGGATTTTTTTTTTCTGAAACCAGTATAGCCCAAGGAGCACCAAGTTCTGTTGACCAGCCTGGAGGTGCTGGAGACACCACCACCCTCATTCAAGAGTAAAGGATGACTTCTCACATAGTGAAGTTCCATTAAAACTGAATTCACAACCACTGTTGCTGCAGTGAGTCACAATTTTACTTCTATTGGGTCAAACCCACACAGCAGTACCAAAGAAGTGCAATTCAAACTGACGAATTTCACAACAAAATACATCCAGATTTTTTTCACTCGACTTTTCCAAACATTTTGTGTATTTAACATTTGGGTATCCATGACCAGTAACTTTCTTGGAAGTTTGTTAAGAAATTAAGTTTTGCCCGGAGCCATAAATTCAAGGTTTTGCTGCTTCTCACAAATTATAACATGACCTGGTGCCCTCAAGATCCCTGAAATTGTGCAGCTCAGTGCTGCTTGTCCCAAGTGAATCTGAATTAGCAAGCTCCATTTCCTTACACCGTTATGGATTAACAGCTCCTACTGCCTAAGAGCAAGTGGAGTCACTGCAAATAGTAACACACTCTGTATGCTGTCCATTCTTTTTAGGGATGAATTCTCAAAGGTTATTTTTTTCTTTCCCTCCCTATGAGACTTTACTTTGCTCTATCACTTTTACGGGGTGGTGGCTTCAAAACAGCAAGCCTGCCCTCCTTATTGTAGAAGCAATGAGCTGAACAGAAGGAGGAGGAATTCAGCACCACCATGGCATGAACAGTATGAATTTGCACCTTCATCTCAACATTGACACAAAGTACTACAAAGATGAACAGCAGGAACAAAACCCATTCCTTCCTTCAGCTTGAGAGAGTCTTGGTAGGGGAACAGACAGGTATACTCTCTGAGTTATTTTTATTGGGAAATTTAAAAGGCTTCCAATAGAAGAGTAATTTCCTGGACTAGATCTTCTGTAGCAGTAGTCAGCTAAAAACCTGACCAATTTTCAGTGAAGCTCAGCGTTTTACAGAGGTTATAGGAAATGGTACTTGATGACAGCAAAGCCCTGGCATCAGTCAGGGTTCCTCCAGTGTACATTCCTGTGACTCGGCAGGATACAGTCAACCCACTTAAAAGCAGAGCCATTTCTGCCTTTTGGAAATGCATGGAGAGAACCCTACAGCTGCCAAATACGCAGAGAGAACCCTGGTCCTACCTTAGATCAGGGTTGCCTCAAGCCCCAGCCCTAAAAACTAGCCCTGCCAGGGTTGCTGTTGGTATTAGTAAAGACTTACTAGCAACGCACATAGCTGGCTGCCCAATGCGCACAAAACTTGGCAAAGTCTCTTCAAGAAAACATAGTGCTTCTCCACCAGGCCTTCTCCGTCTGCTGTCCTGGGAATGAGGCAAGGGGGGAAAAACAGGATCACAGTTACTCACACTTCAGGTGACAGGCACACTGCTGTCTGTCTTGTAGATAAAAAGAAGACTAGAGCAATTTGATTTTATCGCACTGGGATTTTCTTTGCTATTATCAAAAGTACTGCTTTACTGGCATCTAAAACCTCTGAAACTGCCTCTTTGAAAGAGTCCCGCCTCCTGATCAGTTTCAGGATGAAACAGAAAGCCACGGAAGCTGTGATATTTACACCTCTTTGTCTCTGGTTTTCCAGGTTTTGCAAAAGAAATGGTGATTTTGTTCTCCCCTATCCAGGCCCTGCTTCCTTTGCTTAAGCAGCAGTGTTTTTTGCACCTACAAAGCCATTTGTATGCAGTTTTGTGTGAAATCACAGCAGCACCACGGTACTTACTGGGCAGCAGAAAGGATGCAATGCATGGCAACATCTCCAAACAAGACCATCAGAGGCTTCCGATCCTCCAGCTTACCCTATGCACAAAACACACCACATGGGTCAATTAGAACATAACTGTTTATTCCCATCTACATAAATATTTATTTCCATCTGCAAGCAAAATTAGGAGAGTCACAGTTTTCTTTCCATCTGGGGAGGGGCTTATAGAAAACCTATGATTTAAGTAAAAACTTGCCAAAATTTCAATGTATCTGATATAAAAAAAAGTCTCCAAGCAATCCCATCACAAGAACTTTAAACAGCAAAACTGACCCTGGGACATTATCTTTTATTCACAGAACACTGGCTAGCTACTTACAGGCAACAGATAAACACTCAGCCTTGACACTCATCTGTTTGTGAATGAATGGGTCAAGACACCTGTTTAGATCCTGCTGTCATTTCTCTGAGCTGCCAGGTGACACAGCTGATGACACTATTTTCCACTTCACAGTTGTAGGAAGTGGGCTAAAAGGTCAGGGAGGACCTCCAAGATCAAACTGCAAGGAGAAGTGAGCACAGACTTTGGAGAGGGTTCCAATGGTTGCTCCATGTATTGTGATGGCATGACATTCACACCAAATACCATTAACAGAATCAGCTAAATTTGAATTCTGATTCTCAGATAGAAGGGCAAAGACAGCATTGCTCAGTTTCAAGAATTATATAGTAGAATAGGAGAAAAATAAAAGGGAGCCAGAAGAGCCAGGGAGGAAGAACTCACTTTCCTGCTGACAGCGATCAGGAGACACTCTGCTGCTCCAACTTGGAGTTCAGGCTCATTTAGGAGCAGACACAACATCTCCAAGAGTTTGCAGTTGTCTGCTGTAATATGGCTTAGGGCTACCCAGTCAATGTAGCCTGCCAAAGTGTTGAGTGCCGCTATCCCCACACGACAGTTTGCCTGGGCCTGTGAAAAGAGAGGAGGCATGAAGTCAGAGCCAGAGAAAAACACCAATTTCCATCTAAAGCCCCCCACTCCCTGAAATAACTACCAACCCCCCCACCCCGAGAAAGACAGATTTGGACCCTTCTGCTGCCACTCCTCACTTGTCTCTTCTCAAGGGGTTTGCATTAAGAGTGAACCAATCCACCTGCATGAAACTGCAGGCAACAGACTCGAAAGTCTGGGAAAAGCCTAGTTCTAAGTAACCTTCATGTTAAGAATTACTATTGAGCTAACTCCCATATAGCTCCACTCACCTTTGGTTCCTGAGCCAAATCAGTCTTCTGAAAAAGAAAACATGAGAGGGTAAGTGAACAGCTACAACACACACTTCCACCCAGCCACTGCTGGACACACTTATCCTCAAGAGAACAGCCAAAAAAGAGGCTGCATCACAGTTTCCCACTCAGGACATTGCTGCAGCCAACAGTCACCTCTGCAGCCCCCAGCCAGGTAAGACAACAGGACTCTGAACTGCCAAGTTAAGCCACAATTCCCTTCTCATCCAAAAGGTAACACTCCAGTCAGCAAGCACCAGAGAGACACAGGGGACAAGAAGGAAAGGCATTTGGTACTTCCTGGAGGCTTCCAGGAAAGAAACTTTTGACCTTTTAAAAGCATCTTACACCCAAAAGCCAGACTCTGAAAAGATGCTGGTGGCTTTTAAGATTCAGGTCCAAAAGGGTGATTTGTTCATGGTCAGAGAGGCAGCTGGAAAGAGCTGGAGCAACAACTTACAGCCTGACTCCCAGGCCTAGGACACTTAACAGCAACAAAGCCTGTAACATCTATTTGCCTAATGCAAGCAACTCCCTCAGATACGCAGGTTTGATTTGTTTTTCAGATGTAAAGACACCACAAACATTTGTTTCTACTGAAAGGTTTTGGTTTGGACTATTCATTGCAATGATTTTTTAAGTTCATCAGCTTGAGTCCCAAACATTTCGTATATGACCCACCTTACGAACACGTTTATCTATTTATCCATCATACTTATAAGCATGCATATTATTATGGTCTTGGGGACCTGTCCATCATCTCCCCCAGTCTGTGTGCAGACAGGTGAACACCCAACCCTTAGAAATGACCGTCTGCACGAACAGTCCAAAGATCTGCTAACCTGTGGAGTGGTGAGGACTTCTTCTTCCTGGGGTGCTCCAACCTTGCCAATCAGAAAGATTCCACCGTTAGCGGAAGCAGCCACACTTCAGAGCCTCAAGCATTGCAATGCAAACCTTACCTGGAAATGCATTTCAACCAGACTACGAAACACACAAGGGTCACCCTCCCGCCACCATGAACCGCACAGAAAACTGGCTGCTCTACAGGGGGCGTTGCTCAGCCTGACAGTGCATCAGGAAGGTATACAGAAGTCAGACAGAAAATGGGTTTTTAATTTGCTTCCCAGTTTCACATTTAGTATAACTCTGGATTTTAATTCATGGAAAAAAAGAATATATGACTAAGCAACTAGTTTCTAGTTTGGTTTCTTGACTGTGCTTCACTCTCAAATCAACTTCCTTTTCACAGGAATAGACTGGGGTAGGGACTCCCCTTCATCACCCACTGTGACTGACCTGCCCATCTCTGATTCTAGGCAAGAATTCAGGAAAGAAGTCTGTTTACATGAAAATAGAAGAGCATTCTTCACTATAACTTCAAAAAAGAAGGGCTTCCTGACTTGAGCTCTTAGAGAAAAGGACCAGAGGCCCAGAAGCATGCTGAGACATCAGAAACTCATGCATTTTGGTGCATCACCCCAAATGTAGCACTGCAGCATGAGAGAGCAGACACGATTCCCGGATGGCATCTCTTAATCACTGTGTGTTACATGAACCACCCCAAATTACCTGTTTCTGCCACAACCACACCTTCATCTTGCTGAGCTGTACACTCCTGGTGCCAGCATGCATTCCAACAGTGTGGATGAAGCATGTACCCACTCAAGGCATTTACACCAGCAAAATCAAAGTATCAACACTAATGCTATCAGCCTTGTGTCTCTCTGATCAGCACCAGGTTCCCAAGCCACAGCAGATCCCTACCTCAGAGTGGCAGCAACAGATTTCAGTTTCTGCACTTGCTTCCCCAACAATTTGCAAGCTGCATCCTAATTCTGAAATGCCTCCAGCACAGACTAAACCCAAGGGAAGGAGACTCTTACCATGCATCTGTACTTGTTGACGTTCTGCTGCAGGGCAGTTAGTAGGAAGCTGAAGATCTTTTCCATGTTCTGGGTGAGGGTTTGCTGGATATCTCGTCGCCGCTGGGTAGGTACGGTTTGAAAAGTCACCACATCCTCTGCCAAACGTAGGAGGATGAACATCACCAGTTCTGTCTGAGTTTCCTGATGTCCCAAAGTGAAATACACTCCATCAGCACAGTCCAAACATTAAAATCTCTAGAGACTAGCTCAAAGGTGTGTAGAGAAAGCAAGCAAGCATGAAGACATAGGTCACATGTTGAAAAAATAAGACAGCAGGATGGCCCTCTCTCTGCTAAAGTAATCTTACAGGGATTTTTGACTCCATCACCAACCTGTCTCACTTGACCATGAGTGAGTTAGATTTTCCTCAGGATGATGGAAGACTGAACCCTATACTAAGATCAAGCAAAAGAGACCAGACAGCTGTGTTTCATACCCCTTGCTTGGAGAGGGTATCCAGCTCCTTTAGCATGTCAGGCCAGTGCTGAGGCCATTCCCGCTTGATCATTTCCACCACAATGCGAGACAGCACATCCTTAATGTGACTTTCCTCCTCCAGTATATTTTGAGTTCCCTGTGGCAGAAAGGGGACAGTTACACAAAACAGCAAGCATCAGGCCTGGGAAACAGTGTTTGCAAACATTCTAAACCACACAAACTAAAACCAAAACAAAACACAACATTGGGCAGCTCTTCATTGCAGCTACCTTGAATGACACTCCTAGGTTCCCAAGCATCCAGAGCTAATAAACTCTGGGAACCAGAAGGATTCTCCTCAAAAGAAAGTCATTTGGTCACGAGAGCAATCCCAACAACAGAGAAAACATGACTAAGATAACGGCTTTAGTATTTCTGTAAAGGATAAGAACATCCATAGTTACTGATTTTCCTCCTAAGAAAAGAAAAAGCACCTTATATATGCTATACAAGCCTCACAACTTCCTGCCATGTGAGGTAACATGGCTATTCAACTGACAAGACAGAGAAAAGCACCGAAACAGCCAGAGACACAAAGCGAAAAAGCAATGAAATGCAAAACTGAATTCAGGTCCTCTGTGATAATTAACTGGAGTATTTTTTACTTTTGCTCTCCCATTTCAGAGAACAGGCTGGGGCAGCAGGTACTTACACTGGATATGAGGCCCATAACATTGTTCTTTAGATAAACTTTTTCTAGGCGAGGCATATTGTTCCAGCGGTATCTGTTAAAATAAACAAACAAAAAGGAAACCAAGTCAAAACATTTGTAACTATCTCTGACTTGATTCTCAAGGAACCATGGCTTCTTTACTTAAACTAGAGACACTACAGCTCCCTGCCTCTGCCAGCACCCAATCCCTTAATAAAAAGGCTGAGTTAAAACTGCTGCTGGCAAATGGGCGTGCTCCACCGAGGTCAACAGACACCAGAAGCAGCAGCAAAAGCACAAAGCATCAGGTCTGTAGAGGCGGCAGAGAAAGGAATCTCAGAACTGAACTAATACAAAGCCTCTTTGTTAGCAGGGAGCCAATGACAGAACACTGCAACGACCTACTGGTAACCCAGTGTGCTTATTTTCATCTTGTGATGTCAACGTGTCTTACAGCTCAGTGAATTCACCTTCCCAACCTGCCTGAAAGTAACTGTCTCCTCTCCTTTTACAGAAACAGAAAAAAATCCAGAGCAGGACTGCAACTGTCCTCTGCTACAGAACAAACTCCCTGCGTCCTCAAAGTGCCTCCCTGGAGGGGGAGGTGCTGGAATGGGCACAGATACCACGCCAGCGCTGGGTGGCAGCAGGCCGGGACCCTTCCCAGGCTCGGCGGCACGGGACGAGCTGACTTACTTGACCACATGCTCCAGGATCTGCAGGCCGAAGTGCCGGACGATGGCCGTCTGCGTCTTCTCCGCCAGCTTCAGCCCGCAGGGCACGCAGATGGGGCACTTCTCCTTGAACTCCTCGCAGAACTAGGTGAGTGAGGACCGGGACACGTACACGCAGTTACGCACCGGGACAGGAGGTGGCACCCCTATCCCTGGCGGAGCACGCCGGGGGACACGCGGCCGCCCCACCGCGGCTCCCAGCACCTCAGGGGATGCCCGGGACCGGCCCGCCAAGCTCTCACTCGCCCCGGGGCCGTGCGGACGCGGCGCCCGCGTGGCCGGAGCCCGGCGCTCTCCCTCCCTCCGTCCCTCTCTCCCTCCCTCCCCGGCCCGGCGGTACCTTGAGGGCCTCCAGGCGGTACCGCTGCGTGGACGCCGGATCCATGATGACGGTCACCGCCTTCACCAGCTGCTCGCAGAGGCCGCTCACCTGCTCGGCGGACATGGCGGCGGCGGCGGGCGCGCGCCACCGGCCACCCACGGGAGGGACGAGCCGGGCGGCCGGGACGCAGCTCCGCGCATGCGCCTTGGGGGGCACGGGGACACGGGGAGAACGCGGGCGCCGCGCACCGTCGCGGCGGGGACACGCGCACGCTCCACCGCACCCTGGAGAACTACGACTCCCGGCGTGCCCCACCCGGAAAGTACGGGTACCGCAAAGCGGCAGGCCGAGGCGGGGCTCTCCGCTCCACCGAGCGGGCGGTTATTCAATCATTCACCCAGTCGGGCGGGAGCCGGTGCCGGCGGCGGGATGTCGCGGGGCCGGGAGCGCGTGGTGGCCCTTGTAGACATGGACTGCTTCTTCATGCAGGTGGAGCAGCGCCTCGACCCGCAGCTGCGCGGCCGCCCTTGCGCCGTGGTGCAGTACACCGAGTGGCAGGGCGGCGGGTAGGTAGGCGAGCCGGCTTGGCGACCCCGGCTCCTCCGTCCCACCCCGCTCCCCGCGGGGCCGCGCCCGCCCTGCACTTCACCTCCGTGTCTTGGCAGGATCATCGCGGTGAGCTACGAGGCGCGCGCCTTCGGCGTGTCCCGCGGGATGTGGGCGTCGGAGGCGCGGGCGCTGTGCCCCGAGCTGGCGCTGGCCCGGGTGCCGCAGGCGCGGGGCAAGGCCAAAATCACACGGTGAGAGCGGGCACCGGGGGCGGCGGCGGCGGCGCGGGCCTCCCTGGTGGCGCGGGGCGGCGGCTGAGCCCGTGCCCGCCGCCCGGCAGGTACCGGGAGGCCAGCGCGGAGGTGATGCAGGTGCTGTCGCGCTTCGCCGACATCGAGCGCGCGAGCATCGACGAGGCGTACCTGGACCTGACGGGCAGCGCGCGCCACCGGCTGCGCGACCTGCGCGGGCGCCCCCTGCCGGCCGCGCTGCTGCCCAGCACCTTCGTGCAGGGACTGCCCGGAGAGCCCGGCCCCCATCCCGGCGGGAAGGACGCGCGCCGAGCTGATCCCGGCGGGAAGGGTACGCACCGGCCCCCGCCCCGCGGGAAGGGTCCACTCCGCCTGCTTTGTCTCCCCCAAATCGAGAGCGTGGTAAACGGGGTCTGTGTTTTCCGCAGTGTATGGCTTTTAAGGTGCCTGCTTCTCCTCCCTGTGGTTGGAATGCTTCTACAGAAGCCTGCGGCTGCTCTCTGGGACTGCTTGATGCTGCGGGTCTCTTTGCTGGGCTCAGCTAGAAGTGCCATATCGTGTCCCCTTGCCATCCCTTTTGTGTCCCTTTTCTAGAGGAGCTGCGGCAACGTGGTGTGGACGAGTGGCTGGCATCGCTGTCCTTTGAGAACCCTGATTGTCCTGACCTGCAGCTGACCATGGGCGCAGTAATTGTGGAAGAAATTAGGGTGGCAGTGGAAGAAGCTACTGGATTCAGGTGTTCAGCTGGCATCTCGCACAACAAGGTACATGCATAACACATCAGCCTGATTTCTTCTGGGTCACAGAGTCAGAACATGCTGTAGATGCTCTCCTATACTTAAAAGTCTCCTGTGGAAGATGAACCAAGTTGGGAATGCAACCATGTGTGATCACACCTTCAGAGAAATTATAAGACATCTGGAAATGGGAGAAGTTGTTTCCCCAGGGCTGTGGCCTAGGCAGTCAGCAATCTACTAATTTACTGCCTGGATTCTTGGTGTACCCTAATGACTGAGATCACTAGGAACAAAAGGGGTTCAAGTCCTCCAGAAGTGTTTTCTGTAGAAAAAACACTGGTAATCTTCACCTTGAGTTTCAGGCAACAGTCACTGTAGCCAGTTTTACTGACACAAATTCCCAATGACTCAGTGTCAGAAGAACACCAGATTGAGGCACTGAGGTGACCTAGGTTGTTTTTTGTCTTTCTTGTCAGTCAGTGTTTACCCTGCTGGCTGTGGGCATTTGGGTGATGCTCAGCCAGCTGCTGAGAGCAGCCACAGAAGCACTTGGTGCATGACAGCAGCTGCAGAAACAAACGAACTTTGATACTATAGCTACAGAGGGTTTCCTGCTGGGTGAAATGCAGGGTGATTTACTGAGAGCACCCCTTTTGTTCTGCAGAAGAGGGTCTTATTTATACAGGTATGACCTTATAAAGGCAGGCTCTGACTTAAAAAAAAAAGAAAATGAAGACTAAATGTATACTTGGGAGTTCAAGGAAGATATATTTCATCTAAGACTGCTGCAGAAACAGCTAGTACTAGTGCCAGCTGTACACGGGCTGGAACTGGTTCTGCACTGGCTCAGTTTGAAACTAGAGCAGACTGTGAGGCAGAAATGAGCTAGCTGAGGAAGGTCACTGGTGTAGAAGATTCCAGTGGAAGATATGTTCAATTTGCCTTTTTGCTTTCCTTAATCAACAATAATAGAGAACTTCCCTGATATTCCTAGCAGGTTCTTCCAGCTTCCATTTTCTATGCCAGCATATTTTTTTTTTGAGAGAGAGAGAGAGTAAGGACACTACAATGTACTGTGCTATCCTTGAAGAGCTGTGTATCTGTAGCAGCAAGCACAGTGCAGACATCACCACAGCATACTTGTGGTTGTGCAGAACACTGTGCTGGGCTTCCACAGCCAGCTCACCTCGGTGGGTACAAACCTTTTCTGCAGAACAAAAGGGGTGCTCTCAGTAAATCAGCCTGCCTTTCACACGGCAGGAAATCCTCTGTAGCTACAGCATCAAAGCCATCAAAGTCCGTTTGTTTCTGCAGCTGCTGTCATGCACCAAGTGCTTCTGTGGCTGCTCTCAGCAGCTGGCTGAGCATCACCCAAATGCCCACAGCCAGCAGGGTAAACACTGACTCACCAGAAAGAGGAAAAGCAACCCAGCTCATCTCAGTGCACCAGTCTGGTGTTCTTCTGACACTGAGTCACTGGGAATTTGTGTCAGTAAAAACCCTTCTCAGGCTACAGCAACAGTTGCCTGAGACTCAAGGTGAAGATTACCTGCTTTATGCTTGTGTTTTTTCTACAGAAAACTCTCCCAAGGAACTGCTTTTTCCAAGGAAGTACCTTGTTAGAGTACACCAGGAACCCAGATGATGAACAAGACCAAAAAATTTGGAAGCACCTGGAGGATAACAACATGGTTTTCTCAAGAACCACTCATGCCAAATTCATTTATGTGCCCTCTTTGACAGCATAAGTAGCCAAATGTGCAGGAAATGCTACAGATGTGAGGTGTCAACCTTAAAGTTTCTAACACACCTCACTCTGAGCTGAATAACCTGATGATGACACTGTAGCAGACAACATGACTGAAGTTGTCTGAAGGGTGTGCATCTAGCTGAAGAAGATATTACTGTTTTCCATAATGATTTTGTTCAGCGAGTTGCACTCAGATTGGGATGTTTAGAGTGGGATCCTGGGGGGATCTGTCTGAGGTCTGCTAAGAGCTAGTATTTTCACTGAAGCCTACAGAGAGGGAACGGCTGTATGAATTCAGGTGTTGCACAGATGGGGCTCAGGGCCTGGGCTGTGAAAATTCTGAGGTGAAATTAGAGTTGAAAATTCTGAGCTTGAAAAAGCTTAGAATCAGTCTGAAATCATCAAACAGTGCTTCTTATGCTCCTCTTATGCTCACTGACTGTTTTTGTGGTTTATAGAAAAAAAGCAACCAGCAGGATTTTGGCTAAGTCACAGTAAGTCAGGAAGTAGCCTCGAGTTGTTGTGGACAAGCAGCAGAATGAGTCAGTAATAGAAGTGCTCTTGTAAAAATGCCAAATCCTGTTTCAGCATGTGCAGTTTACAGAAAGTGTCAGAAAAAGTAAATGATTTCTCCCCATGAAGTCTCAGCGATTGGTTTGGCTTGCAGCACGTCACCTTATGAGGTGGGTAAACTTGGAAGTCTCCAGCCAGACAAGAAAAACGGTGTTTGGACATCTGAAAAGGGATCTACTTTGTCTAGAAACGAATTCAAATGTATGTAAGCCTGTAAAATGGGCTGTTAGTAAAGGTCATAGCTCAATAGGGAGGCAAGAAAGTTTGCTTAGTTAAAGGATGTGTGGCAAAGCAGTGAAAGAGGAAGTTATTAGAGTTGTTCAGTAAAACCTCAAACACCCAGCTAAACGTACTTCAAACTGGTTGGTGTATTTTTGACCCTGTGGTAGCTTAGAGTGGGAAGGGAAGCTGTATAGGAGAACATGCCTTCCAGGCTAGCAATTCTGCATTTTAAAGGTTTTCTTTTGCAACACTATGCCACTGCAGACCTCACAGAGAGAAAATTAAAACAGTGACATTAAGAAAAAGCAAGACAAACACAGAAAATGAAGGGAAACGACATAGTGAGAGATATAGCCTGGGGAGGACTATGGGCGTGCTGTGGAAGCTCTACCATGGTTGCCTGATGGAAAGCTACAGCAACCACAACAGATGATAGACCTTTATCTGCCTGGAGTAGGAGTCCAGCAATTCGCAGAACTAAAGCCTGGAAGCAGCTTTGCTTTCAGAGTACCCAGCTGGTGCATGTCAAATCCTGAGGTAGATACTGCCTAAGAGCAAGCAGTGGTGCACCCTGCACATATTCCTAGCAGCTGTTCTGAAGGCAGCTCTTAGAGGTGGTGCAGCACAAGCTGTTGGGTAGAGTCACATTAGGCCAGTGCATGGTGTATAATAACAGAGTTTCCACCCTCTTCTGTGTTACAGACACTGGCAAAACTGGCCTGTGGGTTGAACAAGCCCAACCGCCAGACACTGGTGTCTGCACGATTTGTGCCGCAGCTCTTCAGCCAACTGCCCGTCAGCAGCATGTAAGTACCCGGGAGCTGCTGCTTTAGTGCAGCCTGGGGCTGCTCCTGGCCACGTCAGCACAGCAATTTGATGCTCACTGATAGCAGCCAGCAGAGGCTCTCAGCTCCACAGTAACTGCTCATCAATGCTCCTAACAAATAGAGGGAATCCTGCTGGTGATCCCTCACAGCTGTGAGTGACAGTTCAGGGGGAGTGTGCTTGGGAAGTTGCAGCCCCGCTGGTGAAGGGACACAATCCAAAAGCCCACTAGTGGCCTGTGGGCATCCTTTCCCAGGATAAGGCTGTGCTCAGGATGACTGCTGGGGTGCACAGGTGTAAGCCACTAGCAACTGTGGGCAAGGAGGCCATAGCTGATCCCCAGTGTGAGTGACAGCTGTGCTCACAGAGAGCACATGTAGTTTGCTTTTGAGGATCCACACTGTGCACAAGTACTTTTCCTGGTGTAGGGAAGTGTTACCAGGACCACTGCTTCAGAGGAATGGGTCCCTAATCCAGCTTTCCAGACCTGCACTGCTGTTTTCTGCTTTCTGTGTCTTGCTAGGGATGGAGAGGGATGTGTGTGGGAATGGGTCCTGCCTGGGCAGGAAGAAGGAAGCTGTATGTGAGGCATTCTTCAGAGCATGGTTTGGGATCAGATGGAGCTGAGGGAGAAGCACTAAAATTGGGGGAACCAAGGAGCAGTTCCTACATCAACTCCTTATGTGTTCTCTTACTATGAGCAGAAGAGCTGTTATATGCCAAGTGTTCCTTTTGTCCTGCTAGTTCCTAGCAGCTTCTAGCTGTCCTCATGCAGGAACAGCTGCTGCAACGAGACTTGTCAGTCTCCACGTGATGCTTCATTTGTGTTTTCTCTTTTTCTTTGGTTCTCTGCCGTAGCCGTAACCTGGGAGGCAAGCTTGGCACTGCTATCACAGACATCCTGGGAGTAGAGTACATCGGGGAGCTGACACAGTTCAGTGAGACTGAGCTCCAGACTCATTTTGGAGACAAAACTGGGTAATGATGAACCACTAACCACAACTTGGCTCTTGGCAGAAATTGAGACTTCCTTTCAGTCACAGAACCTTTTAGGTTGTTCTGCTGTGATTAGGAAGGTTGGAAGATAAAACTTCAGTGACATCTTTGGGAAGCATTGATTTATCAGGCCCACAGCAGGTTTCCAGTCTTGCCTGCTCCCAGGCACCCTCTCCAGGATAAAATTTTGCTTGGCAGCCAGTGCCTCAGCCTTCCTCTACAGCATCCAAGGATGGAGTCAAAGAGCTGGTTCTCTGCAAGCTGGGAAGAGGGCAGTCTTGACAGTCTCATTGCAGAGGAAATTACAAGGCTGGACTGGAGCCTGAAACACAACTTCTGGGCCCTGAACAGCAGTTGGACTGCCTTGCAGACTGGTGAACTGTTGCCACTTCAGGAGAAGAGGTGGAGGAGTTGTGCTGATAGGCAGTTGTGGCCTGAAGGAATCCTGCCTGTTCAGCTGTGGCTGCAACTACAGAGCTGAGGATGAGAGATGGTCACAGCTTGTAGTGAATTGAAAGCAGGGCTCAGCAGGAGACTGACATGCTGCCCCTGCCCAGTGATGCCTGTCTGTCTGTAGCTGCCTTAATCTCATGCTTTCCCTGTGGCTTTCAGGTCTTGGCTCTATGACTTGTGCAGAGGAATTGAAGAGGAACCTGTAAAAAACCGGTACCTGCCCCAGTCTATTGGCTGCAGCAAGAACTTCCCTGGGAAGTCAGCCCTGGCCACACAGAAGGCCACAGGAGAAGCCTACATCTAGCATAAGGCTTGACTTTCACACTGGAGAAGATAAGAATACTAAAAACTGAGACTAGCTTGCAAAACTGCTGCTTTTCTGCACAATTATGCCCTGAAACTCAGACTAGAGGCTTAGTGGGAGAAGGTGGTTTGAGCTCTGGAAGTCCCTGTTGACAGAAATGCATTGACAAACTCCTGCACAGAGGTCCATCCTGGTTGTAATTTCCATGAGCAAAACTAGGCCTGTGCTGTTCAAAGGTTATTCACAGTGCTAAGCTTCAAGAGCATTGTTGCTAGAAGGAAGGTAACTAGCTCAAAGAAAGAGGCAGGATGTGCTTTAGCTATTAGCTGGGGTGAGGTTCCCACTGAGCTATACGAAGGTGGAAAGAGAAATCCAGGACAGGGAACCTAGATTACTTGGCAAAATCTAGCAGTAACACTGCAGGGCTTGTGTGGTATCTACAAGGCTTGTGTGGCCTTGCCTGCAGTGTTGAATCTCAGCTGGACTGATTTCTCAAGGTCTGCTGTAGGTATGGGGCCTTACAGTAGTCTGTCCATTCCAGTGTGATCCCCCACCAGCATTCCCCAGTGTGCAGAGCATTGCTCTTGTATTGTGGTACTGCTGTGAGCAGAGGCTCAACCTGTCTGTTACGCTTGTTTTGTCCAGGTGCAGCACTGGCTGCTGCAGCTGGCCTTGGAGCTGGAGTCCAGACTGAACAAGGACAGGAGCCAGGTAAGTAGAGGAGGCAAGGAGGGCACATAGTGCATTTGCACCATGAGTTGTTTGCAGGAGGCTGAGGCTGGTATGTGGGAGGGCAGGAAATCTGCTCACCCACAGATGTGTGCCTGTGTGCTGAGGTGTCCCAAGTAGAGAGGTGTGCAGGAGCGTGGCCAGGCAGGATCATTTTTCCCCAGGACACTGCAGGGTTAAGAACAATCTTTGTCCCATGCTTTAGGATGCAGGGATCTGAAAGCCACTGCACCTTCCTTCTGCTGCACTGCTGCTCCCTTGCAAGTCCTTCGCTGACACAGGTGTGCCCACGGGCTCCTGTGTCAATGGTAGGCTGCAGGCCAGGGTGGGAGCAATCCACCAGCTTTGGCACTGCAGCGAGGCCAAAAAAAGTGTGGAGCTGCCTTTGAGGGAAGCAAGGACTAACTGCTTCCCATCCTGAGTGGCACAGCTGTGCAAGCACTTGTTGGTGTGTATCCCATCCCTTGGCAATCAGGCCGGGCAGGACATGTCCCAGCCCACCATCCGGAGATGGCAGCGGGGTGGGAGGGCTCCAGGCAGGGAACAGTCCCCTCGGCTGTTCCTGCCCCTTCCTGCAGGAGTCGCTGGAAGCACAGCTCTGCTTTCCCGGCAGAACCACCGCGTGGCCCGGCAGCTGATGGTGGTGATCCGCCAGCAAGGGGACACCCGCGTGTCACGTCTGTGCGCCCTGTCCCGCTATGACGCACAGAAAATGTGCAACGACGCCTTCACCCTCATCCAAAACTGCAACGTGGCTGGGGCTCACCAGGCAGCGTGGTGAGTGTGGGACAAAGTGGGTCACCTCTGTTAGGACTGGTTCTGATGTGGGAGGTACTGGACGAGCCAGAGACCTGTTGGAAAGGAACTCGAGTTAATCTGAGTGGCAGGAAAAGTGATTCCCAGCACCCTCACGGTAGAGTGCAGCGACCTTCTAGCAGTAGGACAGCTTGGCCTCTTCTGAGCCCCACATCTGGTGAGACACTTGTGTACTTGGAGCTGATGATTGCTACCGGCTGGGGTTTGTCCAGCTGGAGCGACGCTGTCATGGCCCTGCTGGGCTGAAGAAGTTACCTAAGCTTGTTCTGCCCTAAGGACAAAGCTTTCTGTGAGGAAGCCACAGGGGCAGGAAGAAAAATGAAAGTGCACAACTGCCTTCAGCATTTCCTTCCTTCCCTCCCTCCCACCCCCGCCCCCGGCTCTGCAGTGAAGACAAGAAGGTCCTGTCTGCTAAACTCTGACAAGGCTGCTGCTCCCTTAGGGCTCTCTCATCTCACAGCAGCTTCAGCCTGTAGCTGACTGAAAGTCCAGGCAGGCAGTTGGCTGCTCCTGCTCCAATGCCCTTCCTTTGGGAATTGCTGCTTTGGAAAGAGGGGTTCTGCTTTGCCCAGCACAGCCTGCTCTGTCTGTTCTGGAGGTAGCAATACTTACTTTTTGTCAGAGCAAACATCTCTCCCACCCCTTTCCAGATGCTACAGTTCCTCTGTCTGTGGATGTTGTGTGTTGTTTAAAGTCTTACCTCAAAAGATTTCTTGCTTTCCAGGCTGGTGTCTGAGCTGATGTTGGTCTGTCCTTTGCAGGTCTCCACCGCTGATTTCAGTGCAACTCTCGGCAAGCAAGTTCTCAGAGCCTGTCACTCTCTCTACAGGCATTGCCACCTTCTTGACAGGTGATACCCAGCCTGATGGCACTGTCACCACCAGCCAAAACGCCACATCTTGTGGGAGGGCCAGGGTCAAGTTCTTTAGGAGCCCAAGCAAAGAGCTTCGGCAGAAGCCAGCTAGCGCTATTGAGTCATTCTTCCAAAAGGCAGCAGAACGGCAGCCATCACAGGCAGCAGCAGCAACCAGCTTGCCCACTGCTGCCACTGCAGAGTCAGCTGTGCCCAGCTCCCCAGAGAACCAAGGGAGAGCTGCTGTTGGCTTGCCTGTTGGACTTGCCTCTGTGCAGTGTGACCTGGAGTCCCCTGTGAAGCAGAGTCCCAGCGATGCCAGCCCTGCTTCTCCATACAAGAGGCTTCCCTGGGAGAAATTGCCATCAGATGCTACACAAACACCCTCAACTCCACCCAGCTCCAGGACCCTTCTGAAATTACAACCAGCTATGGAGGGAAATGAGCAGAATTTGCCACCCTCTCCTGAGCTCGCCCTGCTGCCTCCTGCCTCTCCAGGTGACCAGCAGCGCTGTGAGAAGTGCGGCCAGCTTGTGCTGGTGTGGGAGTTCCCAGAGCACATGGACTACCACTTCGCTCTGGAGCTGCAAAGCTCTTTCCTGGAGCCCAACCCTCCCATTGCTCCAGAAGCAGCTCCCAATGCAAAGGCTGTGGCTTCCAGGTCTCCTGCCAAGGCAAAGAACAAGCCCAAGACTCCAGCAGGATCTAGTGCAAAACGACCCAAAGAAGGTGTGACAAGAACTTTAGATTTTTTCTTTAAGCCCTTACCTCCTTAACTCCCAGCCACACTGGGTGTTTTTAAAGAATCAGTATTTTTAAAGAATCAGTGTTTTTAAATATAGTTAAAAGTTTTTATACTGCCTGTCAGGTTTTAATGCCAAAAAGTCTAATAAATTATCTCCACCCCAAGTTTTAAGAGGAACTGGAACTCATGAATTGTGTAGATGTAGCCAGTTCAGCTGGTGGCAGCTAAGCCTGCCTCTGCCTGCCTGGTGCTACTAGAAGCTGCATAGTACTCTCACCTACACTTCTTGCCATAGGTATTTCCATGGCATCATTGCCCAGTAATTCTGTTCCTCCTATAAAAGCAGCCACTGTAAGTGCAGCAGCTTATCCCAGGGAATCTCCAGCTAAGCCTTGGCTTGAAACCCTGTCTGATCACTGAGTATAAAACCTTCAACTCATGGTCCTACTCTGGCTGCAGGTGCAGGCCTTGCCCTTACTGTGTAATTTATATGTGGGAGCTTAGCCCTGTTGTTCCTTCTTCCCTGTTGTTCCTTCCACTGATTTTTATTCCCTCCTTCCCGCACCCCAGGATTTATGTTCTACATGATTTGGCAATTCCATCTGTGTAGCAGTCCACTGCATGACGCTTATCAGTAGCTCAGGAGCACACAAGAAAGACTGCTCTTGTCATATAAGATTTGAGGAAGCAGTAGCTGCATATGCATATTTTTTGGTGGGCTTTTTGAAAACTTTGCATTAATTCATAATAATTGCTATTGACACGTAAACAGTCTACTGCTAGAGCCCTCACCAGAAGGGATAGAAACATGCCAAAAGTCACAAAGCCCACTGTGAAAGCTTTTGTCCAGTGTAGAGTGCATAACCACATTTTTCCTCCTCAGACTCTGCGTGATACTGGATACAACTTGCTGACAGGTACCTATTATGACTGTGCTCTGCCAAATGACTTGTTCAGTTCTTTGGGCCACAGGTCACAGTAAAGTGGCCACTCCAGAGCTCCACAGATCACAACAGCCAACAAAGCAGAGTATCATGGGTGGGACAAGCAGGCACTGAGAGGGTGAGACTGGCTCCAGGGCAAAAGAAGTGCTTCCCCTTGGCTGCCTGGCAGGGCTCAGCTCTGCTACTGTGAGCTGCCTGGAGCATGCCAGAAGCTCTATTGCCAATAATTTGAACGTGGCTCTTAGGGCAGGGGGAAAGAATGTGCCACGTCAAGGCAGCACTGGGTGGGGTTAGGAAAGGCATTGCAGGGAGTTTCATCAGCTGGAGGCTTCCCTTCCTTGGGCAGGCTGAAGAGAGCCTTTCAGGCAGCAGATAATGATGCCAACTGTAGCTCTGTATCTATCTACTATTTTCTGAACTGCATCATCCTAAATGCAGCTGTTGAGCTGCTCTTTTTCCAGCAGAGAGCCTGTGCTGGCATGCTGCTACATTACTGTCAGTGGAGTCTAATACTTAACAACCAGTCATGAGATTTCAAGAGGAAAAAGAAGCTCATTCTGGTGGATGCAGCTCTGGTAATCATTAGAGGAATGAATTATGGAGTCACTCCCACTAATGACAGTCCTAACATTGCAAAGTGACAAGTTTCCCATAGTCCTCACGTGAAGAGAAGCAGCAACCAGTCTGGCAGGGTTGCCTCATCTCCTGTGACAGTGGCACATCTTACTTCCTAAGTGTCTGGCAGGACTGGACTCTGCCGATGCCACTCTCTGACACAAAAACTAGTTTAGAAGAGGCAAATCCTTTTGGTCACAAGTCATCTCCACAAGGAAACCTTTCTGCCTCTACTTGTCCCAAGGGAACAACCTGTTCTCATGGAGATAAGGCAGTCACAAACCTCTTGATAAGGTCAAAGCTATTTAAAAAACAAATCATCGGTTAGATGTGTGCCCTAGAAAGCATCTCTCTAATTAGGCTCTGGGGGAATTTGTGACTGTGAGGAGGCTCTCACCGCAGCCTGTTCCGCCCACAACAGCCCAAAGTGCTGTGCTCAGGGTGACGTGGCTGCCTGTGACCTCAGGCTGCACACCCAGGCTTACTCAGATAAGCCGGGAGCACAAGATTGTAAACAGGAGCGCGTGCATTCTTTCCACACCACGGCACGGTATTTATGGCGCTGAATGCAGGAAGCTTAGGAATGGGTGAAGGGTAGCCAGCTCCAGCTGTGACCCAGCTCCAAGGACAGCAGGGTAAGAGCGCAGCTCCACCCTCATTGTACAAGTCAGCCAGCAAGCTCAATAAAACATCTTTATTCTGTACATTTATATAGATGCTTGGAGAATCGGGACAATCCCCAGCATTAGAAAAATTCAAGACGACAAAACAGCAATTATGAAGAGCATGGCACCAAGAACAGTCATGCCACAGATGGCAGGGATGAGGTGAGACCAGCCATCAGCTGTTTCAGAAAGGTCACAGCACCCCCCTTTGGGGCAGAAAACACCAGTGCTGCTGCAAAGAGCTGGAGTCCCCCATCCCCAGGCAGCTTTCTTTGTGACCCACTAGCACCAAAGGGAAGAGCCTGCTGGCAGCTGGGGTCTGTCCTTGCAGGCATTGGTGAAAGACTGTGTCCTTGGAATACCCAGCTCACTGCCAGAATGGGAAAAAAAAAGGGATCCTGCTTGAGCAGTGACCCTAAGCCAGCATATCCTTTCTCTCTGTTGGGGATGCAGCAGTTTTCAGCTGGATTGGTGCTCCCTCCAAGGGACAGGTCACTCCTGCAACTATTAAGCTGCCTTCCCTTCATTTATGCCAGCACTTGACAGGCTTGCCCTCACCTCAGCACGCTCTTGGCAGGGTGCAGCCCCCACCTTCCCACCCCACGATGGCCTTGCCCAGCGCAGAGCCCCATGGCCCCGCACAGCCCCGCAGCAGCGCCTGTGCCAGCGGCCCAGCAGCAGCTGGATGCAGGATGGCAGAAGGGCCACTTGGGTGTCCAGTGCTATCACAGGCCCTCGCCATTCTCTTCAGTCAGGGCTAGCAGGCCACCACACAAACCAGCAGGGCTTGCTGAAGGCCTTTTGTTCACAGCACACACATTTGGTCTAACAGTCAACAATAAAACCAAAAGCCTATGTACAGCTTTACAGACCCTGCTGCACCCTCCAGGTTACCATCCAGCAGAGCTGCATGACAGAGAGTGGGAGACCTGTGCTCCACTCTACATACAGAGTCCTTGCTGGCAACATCAGCTTTCCTCTGACAACAAACACCAGTGGCAATGGAAAGAAAGGAATTCTTGCTCCAAGAGGAATAAAAATCATGCCACTGTCAAACAGAAGTTACCTGGTTTTGTGTAGGTAATGCATCCTGTCCTCCTCACGCATTAAGGCAAGTGTGTGAGGAACAAGGTGGGCTGGGAACAGCCACACCAGGGAGCCCACTGCAAACCACTGCTACCAATGTGCAGATGGCACCTTCAGGTGAACATCCATGGAAACAACCTGCTCACACCAGCACAGGCCTGGGCCATGCTCTGCTCCACAGAATGGCCTCCTGTCCAGCTGCTGCAAGGAACAGATGCAAGTACAAACTCTGTCTTCATGATGTTATGTCAGGAGGCTGTGCCACTCAGAGCAGCCACAGCTTCCTGGGAGTCAGAAAGAGGGATGCTGAAGAATTGTGTACAGGTGACTGGGGAACAGGACATCTGTCCAACAGTAAGACACTCAGATTGGAGTAACGCAAAACCAATGCACAAGTGGACACACAGCAGATTAAAGCCAACCAAGATTCAAAAGGTTAAAAAGTGTCCTGAATACATTCTGAGAGGTTCAGCCAAGCCCCTGCTGTGGGTAGCATGGCCTCTTCCATCCCCTGCCCAGAAGGATGTGCTGAAGGATGACTTAAGAGAACACTGTTATCAGCCCAGTGCTCAGAGAGCAGAAATGGGATCAGACCTCATGTCAGAGATAGAAAAACATCCCTTCACTGCTTGTCCTCAAGGGTGCTGCGCCTCCCAACCAGCAATTTTCAAACAGTAAACAAAGCCAAAACTTGCTTGCCCAGGTCTGCAGGTACCTCTGATCTATTCTGAAGGAGCGCAGGGTAATGAACGCTGCAGGCGATGTGGAGAACATGCTTAACTTGTCCCACGTACAGCACTGAATGCAAGAAACTCTCCCGTGCTCCATCTCACAGTGCAGAGAAGGGACATCCACACTAGAACGGGACAGCAGCAGCTCCAGGCATTGCTCAGAAAGCCACAGGAGCTTCCAGCCTTCTCCCCAGGTGCTGGTGAATGGAGATTTCTCTGACCTACTGGTAGTCAGAAGCTCAGCTGTCCAGGTCCCAGGGACTCCTCCAGGCCGTTTTCTTTGGTGGTGATGGCTTGGAGGTCAGTGACATGCCCAATGCCTTTGGTGACTCCTTCACGGAAAAGTAGTTTGGCTCCAATCTTCAAGTATTCAGGATGCTTGATGAACCTGAAACAGACAACTGCCTTCTCTCCTGTCCGCAGCTTGTCCTGGAACGAAAAATGTGAGAGCTTAGAACCCTCTCCCAAGCTGCTATGTGCAGAAAGAGGTGCATATGGATGGTAAGAAGATGAAGCAAAATGAGCAGCCTTTTTCAGACTGCATGGCTTGAGCCCTTCCCATTACTGTATACATAACAAGAGACAGGAAGATACAAGCTCTGAAGGTGGAGAGTTCACCTCTCTTCTTTAACATGCTTGGAGGAAAAGCAACCAAATGGGCAGGATAAAGGGATACAGTCTGCTCCTAGGAAGGGACACAGCTACTCAAAATACCAGCAGCCCCCAGCTTTACTAGAGGGCATGGTGGAATCCCAACACACCCCATAGGGAGGTCCATCTTCTTTCCCTTTCTTCCCATGGCCTACCTTTCCATGGATCTTCTCTACAATAGCTGTCTGTCGCACATTCCCCACGTGCACCGTCACCTGAAACCCCTTCCGGAAAGTTGTGGCATGGAATAACAGCACGATTTCGGCTTCAAACACTGAGCAGATGGTGGGGTTCATTTCTGGGCTCACCATGACCATGCCCTGCAGAACAACCCAAGGCTCAGACCAGTTAGGGCCAGTCCCCTTGCTTCTCAACAGCCCCCAAAACCACAAATACACCTCTACTCTGTGACTTGGGCTTGCATCCCATTCTTAGCCTTGTACTCATAGTACTTTGTAACCTGGCCATTTCCTCCCCTCCAGCAAGTTTCCTACCAACATTTCTACTTCATTCCCACCCTACCATTGGGGGATATCCAGGGAAGCCTCCAGCCCTGCTCAATACACCAGTGAACAACCTGGCAACAGCAGGACTAACCTTGCGCAGCAGGGAGCGGTCGAAGGGTCCGAGGGCCAGGGTGGCTGCCTGCCCAGCCCGCAGCACACGGCAGGCAGAGCGGTTCCGTTGGATGCTGCACACTTTCAGCCGGAGGAACTTCCCATCATCAGTAGGACCAACCACCAAGTTCTCCCCTTCTCGGCAGATTCCACTGCCCGGGGTAGAAGAGCACAACACAGTTAATCAGGAGACAAAGCCATTTCATCCTCCAAGATTAACCTGAAGAAATTCCCCAGGGCCAAGTCTTTGGACTCTTACCCTGGACCAACTAACAGGGGCACAAAGCTGCTGAGAACCAGGATTTCTTACAGCAGGAGTGAAAGCCATACTATCACTCTTAAGAATCCCAGGTATAGACAGGGTCCACTGCACCTCCAGTGCTCTGCCACACTGCTTTCTGGTAGAGAGACCTCAGATGACACTCCTTCAGTGTGGGTGTGCCGGAGGCCAAACTACTCTGATTGCTCCTGAACACGGAGGGACAGCTGCCTTTTCATGGGGGTAGTGTGCTATTAACCCCTGCTGGAATCAGAGGATCTACCTTTTACATTTCCTCCCCCTACTTGAGCAAGGAAGACAGCAACTCCTTGGGATCATGTCTGACCTCTGCCAACTCTAGATTCCAGCATGCCTTCTTTCAGCATGCTTCAGGACACATTCCTAATCCAGCAACTTTAGAGCAGACTGTCCGCTTGCCACCACATGGCCAATGGTCTGCTCATTTCACTTCCCAACACCCTGTAGGGCTCTGCTCTCACTTGGCTCAGTCATCTGGCAGCAGTCAGGACTGAGCCTCACACAGCTTCCACTTCTGCAGCAGGCGACTCTAACCTTGTGGGAACTCCAGCAACCATTCACATCCACATGTACCTGCCTAGGCTCACTTACCTTGACAGAGTTCCTCCCACAACAGTCCCCACCTCTGGTACTGTATAAATTTCATCAACCTGCAGCAAGACCAACAAGAATAAGCTGCTCAGACAGACAGCTATGAAATAGCACTCCAGATTGAGGACAAAGAGCCTGCCCCTTATGTGGAAGGAGGTGATCTCTCTGCTGGTCATCAGACACCATCTCAGAGCTTCACCAGCTCCCACTACTTTCCCTTTAGAGAAAGCCTCAGCCTTTTAAATAGCAACCAGAGAAATGATCTTATCCCTGAGACAGACATCTCATGGTTAGGACAGATCCAGCCTATCAGGCTTTTCTCAAGGACCAAGTCGTTTTTTTAATGTCTCTCAATAGTCCAGCAGTTCACCACATCTCTACCCATGGTGTCCAAATTCCCCAAATGTCTCTCCCATGGCACAGCAATGAGTCCAGTATTGGAACTGGAAACTACCCATACCCACCTGAAATTCTGTAAGTTGCTGCATTAATTCTTCTTGCTCTTTACTGTTGGTCAGTGGAGGGAGGATGTTGAGGAAGACTTTCAAGAGATCCAGGTTCTCCCCAGAAACACTGGACAGTGTGAAGATTGGGGTGATGCTGTCAGACACAAATTGACAGAAATAAGAAGAAGGCCACAGCACAGCTCCAGAAATTTCTGCGATTCTGAATCTACTGAGACCTGCAGGAAGATGGATACTACACCACTAAGTGGCTAAAGCAGGAAGGCTAGGTACAACTCCAGAGTAACCCCTGCTTCAATGTTTGGTCGAGGCACCAATCCCTTGTCAACACACATTATTCTCATAAAGAGGTAACTCTAATGCAGCCTTTGCTCTCAGAGCCCAGAAAAAAGTTTGGGAGGGGAAAATGCCTTCTTGGAGAATGCAAAGGTAGGGAACTTGACAAGGAGCAGAGATGTTCAAGGTGTAGTCACCTCCTCTGTATTCACCCTCCCCCAGCTCTGCATGGCAGCCCAGCCTGAATTGCCTGCTCCCAACAGAAGAAAGGAATGGTCCCTTACTTGGGAGATTGCGCAAACTGTTGTGCTGCTGTAACAGCATCATCGTCTGAATTCACAAGCAGGGGGAGCTTGTTGCAGCCTGGCTGCTTCAGGATTCGCTCCAGCTGCTTCACTGTCCGTTCCACAGTGGCTTTTGAACACAAGTCGACCTTGCTGATGACAATGAAGAAGGGGACCTTGAGGGCCATGGCCAAGCCCAAGTGCTCTCGTGTTGTGCCCGCTGCAGGAGACAAGTGAAAGTGTAGGTGCAGCAGCCAGTCACCACTGTAGCTTGTTCATGCCAATAGCTGTGTTTCCTGGCTATCCCATGGGCCCGCTCTAGAGATTTCACTGTAACTGCTTAGTTCATCACACATTGAAAAAGCACAATTATTCTTTTAAACAAAACCAAACATCAGTCCAGAAAAAACAAAAACTACCAAGAAATTTTGTGACTGATCTCTCTGCTTCAGAAAGACGCAGTACTTTTCATTCTTTGGCCAAAGTTTGCCAGAGAACAGTCACGAAAATGTCAGAGAGAAATGTGTGAGAAATCTAGATGCCTTTTGACAAGATTCAGCACCCCTAAGAATATGTCAAAGTTGTTTTCTTTTCTGAGAAACACAGCCCCAAATCCCAAACAAAGCCTCTCTGTCCAGGGGACAGTTTAATGTGGTCTACAGCTGGTAAGAGGATCCCAGATTTACTCCCCTCTCAGGCACTCATAGACACTGGCTTACAAGACATCAGTAGAAGCTTACAAATAAATAAACTTTTCTGACAACCACCGACAGCTGACAAGGACCCATTCCCCCCATTCTCCATTCCTCTTCACGTGTTGCAGTAAATCCATGCAGGCAGGGCAACACTCACCAATGCCAGTGTTGGCGCTAACCACCAGCATGGCAAAGTCTGGGCAGTAGCTGGTGAGGCCAAAGATGGTTGTTTTCAGATACTTGTGGTGGCCAGCCAGGTCAATGAAAGTGATCATTTTGGAAGAACTCTCACAGATCTCTTCTGCTGTCCGGGAGTCACTGTAATTTACCACCTAAGGGATAAGGAGCTTGTGAGAGAGGCATCCCCAACAGGCAAGTAAAGAAAACCCAGCTCTTACCTATCCACTTTGATGTCAGAATTACTAAGTAGAGATCATCTACAATGGGTGCAAGAAACAGTGTCTGTTGCAAACGGACAACCAACACTCAGGTTCAGCTTAAGGGACATACAAGTGTGCCACCTCTCTTCCCTCCTGTCCCACTCACAGTTCTAACAGGAGGGTAATCCTATTCTCCTCCAGCTTTCTGAGTTCAGCAACCCACTCTTTTACCTCTCCTTTGCTGTTGAAGCCGAGGATCTCAAAGCTGATGCTTGATGTTCTTCCGGACTGGATTTCATGGAGATGCCGGAAGAGGTTGAGGCGTGCTCTGCCCCGCCCGTTGTCCAGCTCTCCTTGCGTTAGGACACCCAAAAGTGTTGACTTCCCTGAGTCCACATTCCCTAGGACAGCTACTCGAAGGTCTAAGAACTACAGGAAAAAGAACAAAGAAATCACTAAACTTAACCACTGTTGTGGTGAGTGCATGAGCACTACTGGGCAGGGGAGATGCAGCTCAGAGAGCTTCCCTACATCAGGGACATTGTGCAGTTTAATCGTGCTCAGATCCTGCTCCTGCTCCCAGCAAACCACAGCCCAGCAGTCATGATACACTCTCTAGAGTTGAGATGTGATACATCAGGCTTTGATACCACAAAAAAGGCCATTTGTTGCAGCAGACCTCAGAATCCTTCCTTGTTTGCACATGGGTCTGCATCAGATCCACGGCCATAGAAGCGAAATAATTTTTCACCTTTGATCCAGTCGATCTCCCGCACTGACATCTGCCTCAATAACAGTCTTGGAGATAAGAAGCGTTATCATCAAGCCTCCCTCTGGCAGCCCTTTAAAGCATCTGCTATGGGCCAACCTATGACAAAGTGCTTCTAGGGTTTGGGCTCCCATCCCAAAAGGAAGTTGCTTGTACGAAGCCTCCAGGTCTCCAGCAGGAGAAGACAGCCAAACCACAGGTCCCTACCTGCTGGTTGTCAGGCACCTTTCGGACAAGCACCTCCGTTATCTTCCTTGGAACATCGCTGTCGTAATCAACCTCCCTCTCCCGCAGCACCGTAATGTCAGCCCCAACCCTGCCACAAAGACAAAAGGAAGGAGTGACACACATTTGTACTTGACAGCTCTTGCACCTCTACGATAATAGCTGAGAAAATGAACAGGATAAAGGCTGGGGATAGCAGGGAAGGAGCCTCAAGCTTCCAGACAAAAGCCCTGTAACTTTCCTCATGTTTCCAGAGCCTCAGGACTGAAGGAATGTCAGTCATACAGGGGCTTTGTAGGATGCATACAGGAGCTGCCAGCAGTTCAGGGGACTCCAGAGGGGGAGCCTCTCTACTGGAGGCTGTTCACGCTTGTGGGCCCTGCAGGTGAAAGGGAGCACATACTTCTCTGCCATCCGGCGCAGTGTCTTGAGCGAGGCTCGCATCTCCTCCTCCGAGAGGCCCACCAGCAGCCCATTGTCCTCCACGCCGATCTGATAGACGGCCTCACCTCGGCCCTCCTGTAGTCGCCACTTCATCTGTGTCACCAGGTGCTCAAAGCGATACTGCGAGGGGTTCACCAGCTTTAGCTGTTTAACAGAGGAACAGTTCTAGTCACAGCCTGGATGCAGAGGCAATCCCATTGCCCAATTCTGTGAAGCAATGCTCCCAACTCTGACCCACCTCTAGAAAGCATAGCCTGTATTAGTGTCTGAATGGAAGCTATGGGACAGGTGAGAAGGGGTTTCACAAAGGGACAAACATACGGTAGAAGAACTTTCCTGCCTTGTGACAAAAGGATCTGTACCCTGCCTGCTGCAGAGTTAAAGACAGCACTCTGGGACCAATCTGTGATCCAGGAGCCAGTAAGTGCAAATGGCAGAACAGCCACAAGAAAGTGGCAAATCATTTTCAGAGACATCTGCATCTCTCTCTCAACAAAAACACAGCAGGCATTGTATACTAGAAGAGATTCCTAAAAATGAGTCTGAGATCAAACTTTTCCAGCTCAACATACTGGGTAAAGCTTGGCACAGAGACACAGAAGATGAATGGTAGTTTCTTAGTGCAGTGTCCACTTTTCTGTCCTTTCCTTGGCCATGTTACCCATAGGCTGTCTTTGGTGAAGTTACTCACTGCAAAATAACCCTCTGGGAGGAAGACCTCCTTCTGCAACCTCAGAAGTCTCACCTTGTACTCGATGTTTCCATCTTCTGCCTGGTCAGAGAATGAAACAAGACAGCAGAGTTAGATGTTGTGCCCACAGGGACTTCTACAGGCACCAGCTGCCCATATATGCTGAAGCTGGTGCTGACAATTTCAAAGAGAGGGAAAGTGGCAGAAAGAGACTATGTCAGGTCCCAGCCTTCTGCCATTCTTTCCTACACTCAACTAGAACTTCCCTTATGGTTTGTTTATGCTGTTTGCATCCCACATCATGAACACCAGGGGACAACACTAGAGTGGGGCACAAGGGGAATACTGTCCGGGGGGAAATTTTTCTGGACAGTAAAGAATAGGGCCAGCCTAACAGTCACAGAGAGATAGAGAGAGAGAGAGAGAGATAGAGAGAGAGAGAGAGAGAGAGAGAGAGAGTTCCAGTTTCAAAAAGGCACAGGCCAGCATATGATTTAAAGTCTCCCTCCTCACCCATCCATGACCCACAAAATGCCACCCACAGCATCCCACTCTCACTCTATCCAGCAGCCTCCATCCGTCCATCCATCCAATGTGCACAGAAACAGGTGCCTGAGAACAAAAGCTTCTGCTTCCTCTCCTGTTCAATGATACTCTCCCTCACTGAGTTTTTCATTGACTCTTTTTTACATCCTTATGTATGTTTTCTCTACAAGGAAGGACTACAGACATAAAGAAGCAAGGTAATGACTCCTTTGCCAGCTAGTCACTGGCCAGAGAGTTCTGGAGAACCAGACCTGATTGGAACTGTCTGTACACAATATGTTCAGAAGTACTTTCTCAGGAAAGGCTGAAGCCAGATGGGGTTGTAACAGAAAGGCCCGGGTATTCATCAAACTCACTTCAACCAAAACAGGCTCCAGCTTTCCAAAGAGAACATCTAATTTTACAATTAGATATACAACATTTAAGTAATTGTTCCCACTGATTCAGTATAAGGACCACTAAGAAAGGGCTGGAGCCCGCAGGAAGCCACATACTCTGTTAAATGGGGCTGGCAACAGTAAGCACTTCCTTTTCCTCTGGACACCTATTTGCATGTCAGGAGAGGCAACAGCCCTCTCCTTGCCTTCCAGCTCAGCTCTTAACCACAGCGGTGCTTACAGTGGCAAAAGGCCAACAGAAGTTCTCAATTGTCAGCTCAGTTCTCTGGCAGCAGAGCTGTGCCGTGAGAAAAAGGTACTTACAGCAGGTTTTCCTCTCTTGCCATCTACCAGCTTTCCAGTTCTAAGAAAAACCCATTCACCTACTGCACTGTCGTCTAAATAAGGAAGTGGGTCTTCTCCAAGGCACTTGAGACAAGAAAAGCAACAAGCCTAGACTTGTTGGGGCACACTGCACAGGGTAGCCAGAAACAGGAAGCTGTTTTGAAACCGCAGGGGCTGTCCAGCCTCCAGCTGAAAGGAATAAGAACTAAACTGCGGCTGCAGGGCACAGTCCTGAACGTGGAGAAGATCGAACAGTAGCAAAGCGCTGTTTTCCCATCTTCCCGAGAGTCCCATGCCTGCCTTGTGGAGGAATTGCCCTCTCCCAGCACAGGCTATTATATATTTTACAGAAATATCTCACTGACTGGGGCTGAGCAATTGAGTCCGAGCCAATGTAATTCTCCCTACAGTGACAGTTCTGTAAGAGCGGTGACAACTGCCCCAGCTGAGCGCACACCCACGTACTACCTATACCACTTCTTCCTGCTGCAAGAGACAAGTGCTTCACCCTCTGTCCATGCCATTTGCAGCCCTGTGTAAGGAAACAGCTGTCAAATTAGCTGGGAAGGGAGTCACCAGGACCCGTTTGGCAGCTGGAAAGGGGCTCAGACCCACCAGATCGCCTCTCGGGGAGAGAGATGCAAACGGGATGCCTGGAACTACGAGGCGAGCAAAGCTTTATTTTCGAAGCTACTTCCACGGCAGGCGGCAAAGCGGCCGCAGACAGCCGCCAGGCAGTGCGATAGTGCTCACGGACAGGGTCCGGTGGACCCCGCAGGAAACTCGGTGGCACCAGGGGCGCGAGCACGGCCCGGAGGAGAGCCCAGGGCAGGCGGGCACACGGCTCCCGGGGCCGGAGCTGCAGGATCGCTCCTACGGCTGCTGTCAGCCCGACCCCGGCACGGCCCCGCACCAGCACCGCCGGCACCTCCAGCCAGACCCGCCACCCAACCTGCGTGGTCCGGCCGTGGTACCGACCCACTCGGGGGAGGGCACCGGCCCTCCAGCCCCTCAGCGGCGGCGTCCCCGCCCCCGGGCCTGGCCGCGCTCCCTCCGCGGGTGACGGGACGCGGCGGCCACCGGAGCTCACCTCGGGCGGCAGGTACGGGGGGTTGTTGGCCTTCCCTCCACGGCTCCGCCCGTTCTTCTTCTTCGTCTTCGAGCCACCGCCGGCGCAAGGCGCGGGCCCCCCGCGCCCGCGCAGCGCTGCGCCTGCCCCGCCGCCCGCCGGCCGACAGCAGCCCCCGAACAGCTCCGATACCCGGGAGTCCATGGCGGACACCGCGGCCCCGCCGCCCCGCTGCAGCGCCCGCTGCGCTCCCCGCCCAGCCCCGCCGGCCCGGCTCCGGCCCCGGCGTCACCGACCGCCGCGCGGCGCCCCGGGAAAGCGAGTCCCGCCCGCCTACAACGCCGAGAACGCGCCGCGCGCTGCCCGCTCAAAACTACAGCTCCCGGTGTGCCCCGCGGCGCGACCCGCTAGCTCCCGTATGGGTTCCGTCCGCGGGGCTTGATGGGAGTTGGAGTCCAAGGGAGAGGGCGCCGCCTTTCGGCCACGGCCGACAACGCGCGGGACGCCACCGCTCCCCGGGATCTGCGGACTCCCGTGGGTTACCCCTTTGGCAGTTCACAGCCCCGGGTTCCCTGGTTATTGACATCGAGCGATCAGTCAGACTGGCTTCGGGAAACTGGGGCACTTTCGAAGCTCTTTGGCACTGGAGGTACCACATGACTCTGCAGAGGCTGCAGCCCGATACAGAGCGATCCCAAAGGACACATTAATACACAACGCTGGGGACGGCCGGAACAGTAAAAGACCCTCTAGCTGTGCGCCGCATCCCCTCACTAAGTGTATTCCCAGTCTCCAGTTCCACGGCCACTGCGCCTTCTCTTTCCCTGCCGGGGGCGACGCTGGATCATTGTTTGTGTACAACTGACACCTCCGTGGCGCTGTGCACAGGCGGCCGTGGTTCCTGTAAACCAGACTCAGAGTGGCTCCTCTCGCCGTCCCGCCCTCCACTCGCCGTGGGGTGGAGGCGGCACCCAATGGGGAGGCGGGCGCAGTGTTTCCAAACACAGCACTCCTGCACGCTCCCCGCCTTCGGCTCCTCGCGGCAGATCGAAGGCAGCTCCTTCGCAAGACGCCGGAGCTGTCAGGGCTGGCGGGAGCGGGGCAGAGGACAGCGGAGCCGCTTCCTGCAGCCCTCACTGGATAGCCCTGCAAGAAGCAGCCGCAGCTCCCGGCCCGGCCTCAGCCGGCCGGCCCCAACGCGGGATCGGGAGCGGAGGGGCGGGGCTATACAGAGACCCCGCCTCCTACACGCCCACCAATCGCGGCGCCGTTGCCACCGCTGCTGGAGCGCTCGCGGCGCGGTCCGTGCGCCACTCCCGTGAGGCTCCGCGGCGGCGGCGGCATTTAAACCCGCGGCGGCCGTTGGGGGGGCGCGGCGTTGGTTTTTCATTCCCAGGCGCTGGTGGGCCTGGATCGTGGCGGTGGGATGAGGCCCCAGGAGGATAAGTCAGTGCTGGGCAGCCCTGCGGTGGCCGTGGCGTTCCCGGGAGCTGTGTGCCGGGGCAGCGGCTACCGCTTTGCCTGCGAGCTCCTGAAGCACGTCCTGCACCAGCGGAACCAGCTCCCGCTGCCTTACGAGCAGCTCTCCTACTTCTGGCGACGGGCGGCCCAGGTGAGGAGTGGCGGCCGCGGGGTCGTCCCCGTGTTCGGAGGTGGCCCCCGGACCGGGGGATAAGGGGGGCCGTGGTGTTTGAGTTTTGCTTGCGAGCTCCTGTTCTCTCTCGGTGACTCGCACGGCAACGTGCCGTCGCTTTTAAAGTAAAGCGCTTGTTGTGGCTGTATCCCTAAATTTTACCTTTTCTTTTAAAAACGAGGCAGAGGCAACGTTAAGTTCAGGCTGCTGAAGGTGTCGACAAATTCTTCTTAATTGATTGTTTCCTACTTTCCGCTCAACGCGTGTCACTGCTTTGTTTATTACACGAAAATATCTAAGCAGAAAAAAAAACCCTATTAAGTGATTTCAGAGTGATGGCTGATCTTTGAAAGATGGGCTTCTTATTCCTGTTGGAATTCATCAGTAGTGTGATTCAGATTCAAACAGAGTAGGTATGGATTGTGCTTTTGTGTTCCTCTCACATCTCCTGATGTGGAGAGATGTGCATCTTCCCGATGTGGGTACCTATAGCTCTCGAAGTGAACACAAACCTCTTATTCCTTGACCCTCTGGGGTGGGCCATGCTTTCTGCAGAGTGTATTAGAACAAATACATGTTCACAACTTAATGTACTAATCTGAATTTTTGTTTTCCAGGATGGAGATGGAATTGAGAAGCCACTCTCCCTGGGCCTGCCAAGCAGAAAGTGCCAGCAGCTGCTGATGGAGTTGGAGGGATTGTTCCAGCACCTGGAAGTCATTTTTAGTCTGACGCTGGTTCCTCGGGTTCTTTTCCTACTTGGAGGCAACGTCATGAACCCCAAGGAGCTCTATGAGCTGAACTTGGAAGGGTTCTGTGAGGGCACTGCTGAAGAGAGCCTCCAGACTGCACCCTGTGTTCGCCAGCTCTTTCACCGCCTGTTTGTTGCTGATATCTTCAGTGAACTTAAGGCTCTCCCTATCACAGTCACTCTTGTCCTGGTCCAGGGACACCGTGACTGTGGTGTTGAGTGGTTCCGGCCCAAGCTCAACTACCGAGTGCCGACCCGAGGGAGGAAGCTGACTGTTAAGTTGTCCTGTGGTGGAGACCTCCATGTTAGTGCCTCACCTCCACAGCACACGGCACCTGCTTGGGAGGACTATATTTGGTTCCAAGCACCAGTGACCCTCAAAGGCTTTAGTGAATGAATGGTTTCCATAGAAATTTAATTGGAATATTGATTACTTTTTTTTTTCTTTAGGTGTTGATTTTAGCAAATGTAACCATGTGTTTTTGAACCATGTCTGTCTGAATTTTTTTTCTTCATGGTGTCTATGCCTTCCTGTAGCTTGCTGCGCTCTTCTATTGTCCCTGTTTCCTGAGTTGTTGTTGAAGGCAAATCCACTTTGTGGCACTGTTGCACATTGGTCCAGTGATTCTTTAGGGACCTGATCTGTGACATGGGATGAATTAGTGTGTTGGGATTAACTCTCCTGCTGTGTGCTTGCTAAACTGGTAAATGCTGGATACATACAATCTCCTGAGTATTAATATGGCTACTTTCTGACCCTGCCTTTGCCATGTTACCCATAGGCTATCTTAGGTGAAGTTACTTCCTGCAAAATAACCCTCTGCGAGGAAAACCTTCTGCAGTCCTTAAAAGGCTCCCCATAGCAAGAAAACCAGAGGCAAAAACTGGAGTAGGATACAGAAGTAATATTGTTGTGGAAGAGGGATTCATTTCCAGCTAGTAAAGAATGGGGCAGGATGAAGGCAGTTCCTCTGCAAAGGGCTGGAGCTGCCAGGGCTGCCGTGGAGATGGGTGGAGCTGCTTCCAGGGGCCCCCGGCAAACCTGCAAGCAACAGCCTCAGCTCCCTACACTGCTTCAGCTGCCCTGGTATGTGCCCCACTTGAGTACTCAAGTGCTTGCCCATCTGTTTGATAAAATTACACTTCCCCATAGCTCACTTTCTGTTCCTTAACATTCCAAAGTAAGACTTATCAGTAACTGAGAAATCTTATAGCTAGTGCTGTATTGGAGGTTGAAAGAGACTGGTACAGTGGAGGCAGGGTAGCAATAAGCAATTTATATTTTTTTTACTAATCATTGCCTAACAGCCCTGACAATTGGTTAGTCAATTAAAAGTAAGCAGTTTCTTCACTAACCCTCTTCAGAGAAAGTTAGGAGTGCTACCCCAATAATGGAAGATTACTCTCACTTGAAGAAACTTAGACTTAAGTGTTTCTGAAATGTGTAGAAGTCAGGGGAATGTGATCAAGTTTAGCACTATCTTTACCTGCCAAATTCCTGTTCTTCGTCAGGTTGTATCACTTAGAACTTGAGCCTGTTCTTCAGGACAGGTGTCTACTGCAGAACAGAGCAGAGAGAGAAGCCCTGACAGCAGTGTGTTGGAACTAGAGAGCTGCTGGAGTTGTCTTCAGTCAGTTGGGCAATTATTTGTGTTATAATGAGCTTTCAGTACCTTCAAATATCTCCATCCTGTTTGAAGAGAAAGCTGAACCTACTGGTAGTGAAGGTACTTGCTGTTACTAGTCAAAAATGCACAATGGGGTGGTAGAAATCCTTCGTAAACAGGGTAAAGGTTGAAGTAACCCTCTACACTTGGTGTATATTTTAACTTTGATCTTTTTGAATGGAATGAGATGATAGAAGTAGTAGGAACTTAATTTGTTATTTTTGAGCTTGGAGAACACTGCTCTCTCTTCTGTCTTATCCATTAATATCTTTATGATGTGCAGTAGCTGCTTCTTAAGCTCATTCTAGGGGAAAAACTTAGCGTGAAGAAAGCTGCCTTATGTGGAGCTGCCCACTTGAATATGAAATCTCAGGTCTCTTGAAGGAAATATAACTTGAATGTAGGAGTGTTTGTGCTCAGGAGATCAAAACCCTTTATGCTTCCACCAAAGCTGCTTGTAACAGGTGTTTAAGAATGCAGGTGCCCAAGTGTTTAAAGAAGCTTTTAAACAGAAGTCTTGACCAGTTCCTTTCACCTCTCTTCCTCAGATGAGTGCAATGTTACCGCAATAAACTGTTTACATATTCTATTATACTTGAACTATGAATGCAGCAATGATATGGTGCTGGGAACAAAAGAATACAAGATGCTTTTTGGATTTTTTTTCTTATGGAAACATGTAGAACTTCATTATAAAAATCAGTACTGTAATTATAATCAAAATAAAATGCTGGTTTCTATGTATGATTATTTTGAGGGATTAAACAAATCCAATCTAAAGGTTCTGCTACTGGTAGAGAAACTTGCTTCAATTCTGTGCATGTATTCCAACTGTAGGTTCACAGCTGTTCCACTTTTTGAACAAACTGCATGATGTCTTGTGCCAGAAGCTTTGGTTCCTCAAAGGCAGCAAAATGCCCTCCACGTGGCATGTAAGAGTAAGTGATGATGTTCTTGTAGACATCCTTTGCCCAGACACGTGGTACGTGTACAATCTCCTGAGGAAAAGCTGCAATCCCTGTGGGAACATATACGCCAACCCTAGAAGACATAAGTTAATTGCATTGATGAAACAAGTCCTGGGGGAAGTCTATAAAAACCTCTGTCTCTGGTAACACATTCAGCTGGAGAAGTTTCCCCACTTTGTGCAGTGCACCTTGTGGTCTGCACTCCGCTGAGGAGCTTCATTTCTATTTAGGTATCATTAAGTATAAGATTATACCGTTAGAGGTGTAAAGTAGAGCCAACTTTGCACACAGGTTGATCTTGAAATGATTCCCATCTTTGAGTTTTGTAAGCTGCAGTGCTGTGCTACATGACATAATACTGCACCTCTTTAAGAAATAAGCCAGTTCCTGTTTGCTTTAGAATTTGGTATCAAATTCATAACAAATGACTCTCTGGAGAGGAAAGGTGGGCTGGTTCAGTCCACAAAGAAATAGACTCCCCCATTTGTTTAGATGATAAGTTACTTGAAGAGGTATGCTCAGCAACATTTTGTGGTCAGGCTCTCTTAGAATCATAGTAATGTACAAATCTGTCACAAGGTGTTGGGTTTCAAGTACTGCTCTCCAAATTGCTATCCTAGGTTTGTGCTTAACTCTTGTAGTTCTTAGCTTGTCCTCCAGCAAGCAGTAGCCTTCCTAATTCAGTTTAAACTTCTCTCTTAGATGTGCCCATGATCTTCTGTTTTGTTTCTACTGAACTGGGCTACAAGTCACGTTTGTTTGGTCAATAAGTACATAGAGTTGTATTTTGAACACAAGATTGTGCTTGGTGCTTTATAAGTCTTTTGCATTGTCTTGGCTGCAAGCTACCTTGTGTGCATTACAGGTACAAAAGAAAAGTGACCCTTAACTATATTTATCAAAAGCAAGTAAGAATTTGAACTTCTATATTTCTTAGAACTAATTAAATTTGTTGTTGTAAGTGATGTAACTGTTGATACAGGCAAATGTTTCAACCTCATTTGCAAATCTGCCTTGCAACTTGCCACGTAATTACCTGTTATGAACACTTAGATCAGGGTCCTTGGCAAAGTTTTCCTTGTAGTATCGCATTGAGGACACAATGGAGGATGTCACCCAATAAATCATCACATTGGTCAAAAGCTCATCAAGGGAGTATTTGCTGTTGAGAGAGAGAGAGGAAGACATTTAACTGGAACCTGTTCCTCAGTGCTCTGTACTGGATTCATGCCCTGAAGAACAGCTGTCCCTCTTAATCGCCACTTATTTTCAAGCAGCAAATTAATTGGCATCTGTGTGTCCACAGCAAAACTGCCTGGTGCTGAAGCAGTAGTGTGCAGGCAGTCTGCTGTAAGTTTAAACTACTGCTTGTCATGTCAGCCTTTCATCCTTAAAATTCAGCTTTGACAGGCCAGTATTTTACCTGTATCCTCATATTAGTTCCCACCAGTCATTCTTTTCATGAGAATTAAAAGAATAACAGAATAACATCATAACATCTTACCTTTCTAAGCCTCCGTCATCTTTATGCAGAAATGATTTGTCCGTCCAGGTTGAGAATTTCTCCAAGATATACGCAGCAAGCCCCACTGGGGAGTCATTCAGTCCACAACCTAATTGAGAAGAGCTGTTGCAGTTGCCTGGCATTGCAATATTTCAGTGCAAGTTAAACTGGGCTTTCATGAAGTGTTCAGAGTTTTCTAGAGAATTTGAATTTCCTTGCAAAGGAATTCTGTCTGTAACTGAGGGCACTACAAATTCAGATAATTCCTATATAAAAGAAGCTGAGAGCTAAGGAGGTCCCACTGGCATTTTGGTGATGTGTGGCAGAAGGAGCAAATTCAGGTGTAAAGAGATGACACTCTGAAAAGAAATTTCAGATAAAATATTTGGGAGCACTGTGTTGCTTAGGATGGGATATATTCTTCTGATTCTAAAATATATTTATGAAACAGGAATGCAACACATTCAGAATATCATTAATATAATGGATTCTATGGTTTTGCCTTTTTTTTTTTTTTTTTTTTNNNTTTTTTTTTTTTTTTTTTTTTTAGAGTTTGCAAAATTACCCTAATCTTTGATCCAGCTAATTTTTGAGAGCACTACCCTTGACTCATGGATTCTCTCATATGCAGCAGCCCAACTTGAACCCACTGTGATTTTCTTCCTCCACTTAAACTGCTTTGGACTTTGTAGATATCAGTTTTTATTGGCTGGTTTTATCAACCAGTCACTTATAAACCAAAGCTTGGATAGCCGTCAATTTTACATCTAATTATTAACTTTTATTCATAGAGAAGTTAGGATCTTGTTGAAGGGTATAGGTGTCAGCACAGATTTTTGTGATTCTCTCCCTCCCCTGGAACTTGCTGATTTATTCCTGAGCTTGGATTCTTATGTTAACTAGTTTTAATCCTTTTCTTAAGGCAGTTCAATTTCTTAAGAATGGTGGGGGAGAAGGCTCAACAAAATATTTTTGAAAATTATTAAAGTTCCTTTAGTGGATCTACAGCTGTTTGATTCTGCTAGAGCTCTGATTTTTGAAGCATGGTTTCCCTGTGATATAATCTCCTGTAAATCAATTCTCTTTGTTTAAACAATTGTCAGACTCCTGATCAGAGAGTAGACATACTAATCTTCATTTTTCTGTGGATACCTTCACTTTTTGGCCCTTAAAAACACCCAAGCAACCAGAAACACCACCACAACTCCATCCCACCTGGTATATTGTTTATCTTCTTTTATTTCTTTGGGTTTGTGATCACTTCAAGCAACAGTCTGGCATTTGTTGACATTCCAGCTTGAGCTGCTTCTTCTCCTTTAGTGAATTGCTGGGATGGGGGGCTGTTTGTTCTCTGTTCTCCAAAATTGACACAAATTTGACAGCTCTGCTGTCTTGCCTGATAAGGGATTATTTCAATAAAGCAATACCCCAGAATCCTCTCTAGTGGGGACTGATGAAAAGAGTTCCTTTAAACGTTATGAAATGGCCATATCTTTCTTCATAGTCCTAATCCACTGGCCCCAGGACATCAGCATTCTGGCTTTTCAGGTGTTTGAGCTTTGTCTACCTTTCTGCAACTTTCACATTGCACCTCCTTGCTTGTGATATTTTTCTTGTTTTCAGCCCATTTTCTTCTCAAAGCTTCAATTTCAGGACTCTGTGTTTTACTTTTGAGAGACTCTTTGGAAAGAGGTTCATTCCCAAGACAACTGTCATGCTAGCTAGACCTTGAAAAGTTATACTTGAAATCTCCATCTTTTTTGGAGTGGTTTCTTTTAACTTCATTTTACACAGTTCTCGTCCCTATGAACTCATTGCCCACATGGGTCTTGGACTTAGTCACCAGAATTCACCAGAACTCATTGCTTCTCAAATTTGGCTGGCTTTTCTCTTAATGTACCATGAGTGATTAGTGTACCACGTTCACAGGGATACAGAGAAGGTACATTACCTGCAGTGTCTGGTTTGGTGGCTTGGATGTGTAAGTATCCAGACTCTCGCAGGACATCATATACGTTCTTCTGCATGAAAGGGTAGAAACGTCGAGCGTCTTCCCTACTGAAGCCTACAAGCCATGGTACATAAGCACCAAGCATTGTACAAATCAACCTTCCCAAACCTTGTTTGGCGATGAAAACAAGATTCAGATGAAGCCCTTTCACAGATCTAAAAATAAGTTAAGGAATAGAGGGTTAAATCAAGCAATTTCCCAAGTTTTCTAGAAAACAACTTGGACTGCTGCTGTGAGATAAACACTGGACTGAATCAAATACACAAAGCCCTTCAGGTTCATCATGATTATAAAAAAAAATTTCAATACAAAACATATTGAATATGCAGGATGGGTCCCTGAAGGAAACAAACCAGAAGGGGATGAAAAGCAGGGCAAACAGAAGGTAGGACTATGGAGCCAGAAGACAGGGTAGGAACAGAAGAAGACAGGTAGGCAGCTTTTCTGCACTGATTTCCTTTGCTACTTACTGTGGAAGCATCTGGGCCATGTTTGTGGTAATACGAGATCCCCAGTCTCCTCCCTGTAGGTAGTATTCCTTGAAGCCCAATCTGTTCATCAGCTTATGAAATATCCGGGCAGTTGCTATGGAGTCAAACTCTGTAGGTAAAGGGAAACACAGGAGACCTGTTTGTTCTGGCCAAAGACTGTGACCTGACTGCGGCATGTGTGTGTGAAGCTGTGGAAGGGACAGTGTGCAATGCTGGTCTGCCTCACTCCTTGGAAAGAAAGTGAACACAAGATGAAAGAAATTCAGTGGAAAGTGAAATCAGACCTGACTTCCAGTTACCATTGTGTTGCAAATCTCCACAGCCAGCCCCAGAGCCTCAGCCACATGGGCCTTAGGGAAGAGCCAGGCATCTGCAGTCACAAACTGCAGTGCCCAGGGCTGTCAGGGATGGTTGAGGTTTTACTCCAAAAACTGCAATTCCAATAGAGCCTTTTCATGGCTTACCTTTCTGGTGAGGGGCTTCTGAGAAGCCATATCCTGGGATGGAGGGGCAGATGACCTCAAACACCACATCACCCTCATTCAGGCCGTGCTTGGCTGGCTCTGTGAGCAGAGGGATGATCTTGTAGAACTCATAGAAGGAGCCAGGCCAGCCATGGACCATCAGCAGAGGTTGAACAGCTCGACCATGAGGAACATAGGATGGCTTCACATGGATAAAATGGATATCAATCCCTGCCACACATCCAAGAAAGAAAAATAAAAGCTCTGGGACCATCACAGTTTGTGTTCTGCATTCTGTAGAAGGAGGGTGGCAAAATTGTAATTAGCATCTGGAGCAGCAGTTCCACAATCAGCCCAATCCAAGAAGATGCCTGGCTGAAACGGGATGCCTGGCATTGTATCTGTTGTCTCATCTTTTACATACAGGCAGAGATATTGACCTCAGCCACAGATATTGGGGTCACAGAAGATTAGCATCCATCTCCTGAGAAACTGGTCTCAGAGTATATAAGGAGGGCTGCACTTGAATGAATAGCACAGTGTGGGTAAGATACATGCAAAAACATTACAGTAGTTAAAAGAGAAATATGAAAAAGGGCATGATAGAAGTCTAACCTAGAGATCACTTATGTAAAGTCTGGCTAACTTAATATAGAGACCATTTATGTAAAGTCTGGAAAGCTCACCTGGCTAAACTACTGGGTGGTAGGGAGGGATATTCCAGCCTGTCTGGCTAAATTTTGCAGTTTTCAAAGGTGGCTTCAAGGCAATCGCTGAAGAGCACCTCGTCATTAGTTAGCACAGGTTCAGAGCCAGATGAAGCCCATCTTAAAGCACACCTAATCTTATTGCCACTGTGTAGTGGTCTTAATCCCTACAAGGTTATTAGTAATAAAGCCTCCACTAGTTATATTTCACTCGTATCACTAAGCTGTTATGTATAGGTTACCTCAAATATTGTCACTTCTTACATCTCCCCCTTCTCGCTGTGCATTTCCAAGTGAAACCTGTTCAAGCCACAGAGATCCCCTCACCTTCAATGGTGGTGTGGAAGTGGGGGTATTTGTTCAGCACCTCCACTTGCTTGCGCCAGTCAAACTGATTCCTCCAGTAGGCCACCACCTTCCGCAGGTAACTGGAGTTGAAGCCGTAGTGGAAGGCGGCTCCTTCCACATGTGGTGTGAAGCGGAACTGATCCAGGCGCCGGTGCAGATCCTGTGGAAGGGAGCCCTTCTTGCCAGGCTGGCCAGCTGCTGGCATGTGCGCTGTACCAGGGCAGGCACGGACAGGCTCCCCTGGCTTTTGTGTTGCTCTCTGGGACACCACAAGCCCTCCTGAAGAAGTGCCATACTCTACATGACTGCCTGAATTGTTTATGGGGATTACAATTTTCTACAGGTTACAAGTTCACCATGGGCACCCAGGAATACTGGGTCCTACTCTTGGCTTGCTGCTAACTCACTTCAGGGTTTTTGGTGCTAGGAGCTTGGCAGCACTGCTGGCTGGGAGAATAAGAATCTTACCTTAAGCTGCTGGCTGCTACTTGGTCAGATAATTAGAGACAGGCATGCAGGGATGAAGGAGCTACAACTCAGTCATGACAGCATCCCTCTTCAGCCTTACAGCCCTTTCCTCTGTGGAAGTCTGTCAGTCCTGCCCTACTGGTGCCACTGCTGTCCCAATGCCCTCCTGCCCTGCTCCACTGTCCACAGACCCACTGTCAAAGCCTGCTGCTCAAAGCGTGGCCTTTCTGCAGAAGAAGCCCCAGCTTGCGCAGAGGGGTTGTTGTCTCAGAAAGTCTTTAGGGGACATTGCAACGGACCAGAGCTCAAATCCTCTTCATAAAGAATGGTGAGCCAGAGTACCATCTAATGGAGCTGGGTAGCTGCCCTGGCACATGGAAGTGCCCTGCTGTCACCCCCAAGGCATCACCTGGAAGCAGTGAGGTGGGTGAGGGACTGCCTCCCCCTTGCAGCTTTCTGCCCCTCCTTACCCCCCAGCCAGCAGTACCTCGATTTCTTTGTCAGATGTTTCAATCTTGAAGGGACGGATGCTTGCATCTTCTTTCCCTTTGAGGGGCCTTTCACCCGAGCCCCACCACCCATCGCCCATGTCAATAGTCTTGATCTTGCGTCCAGATCTGAGCCAGTACAGCAGCATCCCTCCAACCCCCAGGGCGGCCGCAGGGACCAGGACTGCATTCTTCTGAGAATATTCAAAAGACCTGTGGAGGCACAAAATTGCCTGTGTTCAACAACAGCAGTGTCAAAGGGACTTTAGCTGAGGCTTGTTTGCACATCCATTGGGGCCGAGCAGGGACAAATGCCTACAAATCCCAGGCAGTTGGCAGGGACTGGGCATTTCTGTTATTTTTGAAGATCGCAGGTAAGATTTGGGGCAGGGTTCTATCTATCAAGGCTTCTTAGGGGTCTCAAGTCCTTACTGATCAGGACTGGCTGATCACAAGTCGTCTTGTCCCTTTCCTTGTGAACCAGGATGCCCAGGGGGACAAAGTTCAATAGGATATGAGCCAATCTACTTTGAGGCAGGTACTGCACTGAATGAGACAGTAGCAGCTGGACTTGTGCAGGAATAAAAACTGCATGGGCAGAGTGGGCTGAGGAGCAGGAGGAGAGACAAAAATCTTCAGATGGTGAAGAGAGCTGGATGTGCTGGACATGCTCCTCTTGCCAGTGCTTCATACACAGCTCCCCTACAGATTCAATCATCTCTTAGGGCAATCCTGGCAATCCCCGTAGCTTTCAAGTAAAGAGTGTCTGCTGGTGCCCCTGTTTCTGCTCTAAACAGCAAGGTCCCAGACTTGAGGTATGGGAACTAAGTTACCAGAGCTGGAGGTGACAGATGTGTGGTCCTAAATGTAGTGTACCTTCCCATCCCTCTGACTTGTGTTTCAAGCTCTCCAGCTTCCCTCGGGGATTAGTAGAGGTGTCTAGGGCTCCTGCAGGGGGCTGCAAGGCAGCTGTGAGTGAAGATTTTGTTGCTGTTGTCATCCAGAGTATGGAAGGGATGCTGTGCCCCAATCAGGGCACTAACCAAAAGAGGAGACCACAGCACAGAACAGTTCTTCCACTCACCTGATCTGGGACAAGATGCTCTCCCTACAAAAGGGGGAAAAACAGAAAGATCCTTACAGTCTGAAGCAGAAAGAATGTGCTCTGCCAGCACCACTCATTGCCCAGGGATGTGACCACAACCTGTTTAGCCGCCTGGCAACATTTGCCATTATTTTTCCTACTCTTTGTATAGGATGGGCAGAGAGGGGCTCACAAAGCACTGCCTTCTGTACAAAGAGACAATGTTTCTGGGTTGTGCTATAGCTAGATAATTTGTTGCCATTATATTCCCTCCTTCATCACAATTTAGATAAAAGGCAGTAAACAACTGCATAGGTGTCCTTGCAGTGTTTCATCCCCTGAGCAGCTGTGTAGCTTCAGCCAAGAAAATGGTTTACTTTGACTTCTGTGTTGCAATAGGCGGGCAGCCTCAACAGGACAATTCCGAGCTCCAGGGTTATTCTGCTGCCAGCCGTGTGGTGCTGATAGTGCTGCAGGGCTGGCACCAGCAGAGGCCTGTGGGACCCTTCCATGTTCAGAGTTCAATGAGCTGCTGTACCTTTGACGCTTCTAGCTACCGCTGACTGGGTATCAAGCCTTTTGGCCCTCCTGCCTGCTAGAAAAATAAAGTATCCTCCTCTGCTCCCTTTAAGCCTAGCAGATCTTGGTGCAAAAGCACAGCCTAAAATCTAGCAACAATAGAAGCAAGTCTTGTTACTCTGCCTTGTGGAAGGCAGCAACACTGGGGAGTGCTTTGGTTTAATAATTATAGTACTTCGAGAAAACAAACCAAAACAAATGTCAAGAAAGAAAAAGACTTGCTAATCCATGAAAAACCAAGTCCACTGGCTATTTGCTATCACCTAGAATTGTTTCCCTCTGCTGTCTGAAATGCAGAACCTGAAGTCTGTACTGGATACCCCAGTAGCCTCCAAGGCAATTTGGTAACACTTGCAGAGACAGCCTATGTGTGATTTTTTTTTCCTTAAATCACTTCCAGGCATGGAAGAATAAGGGTCCTAAGAACAAATAGCTTATGCAACAGGTAGGAATATCCCCGTGCACTTACATCCTGGAGGTCGGTGAGCAAAGGTGTGAAACCAGATACCAAGGCAGTAGCACAAACCCTGCACTGCTAACAAAGCAAGCCTGTCCCAGCAGCGGCTCTCTGAGCGACACAAAACAAGGCTCAGTCGATCAGCACCTCCTCCGCACTCATGCTCAGGAGAACTCAGCTGCCCGCTCCCACTCTCCCATGCCCTGGTGACCCTCCCGGGGCTTTCTCCTACGCCCAACCCCAGGGATCCCCATCGAGAGTCCCTCCTCCCCGAGCCGAGGAGATCTCACCATGCGTTCGGAAGCACCTCCCGCCACATGTCTGCTCGTCCTTGCCCGGCCGCTGCTCCGAGGGAGGGCACAATCCCAGATTCTCTGCCGGCTTTCTCTTCCGCAGTGACGTTTTCTCGGGGACAACGCGAACGACATCGTCCATCGGTGCCACCTATTGCCTGAGCGTGCAGCTGCAAATTGAGCGCGACAAAGTCCTGCACGCTGCAGGAGCAGCCCTGTGCACCGGCGCAGGCTGCATGCCAAACGCACAGAAGGCAACCCTGCAGAGCCTGGCCTGAGGTCCTCGGCTCGGGCTGTGACAGCACCGCGTCCTCACAGCCAAGGCCGGCGGGGTTACACAGCCCACACAGAGCCCTGTGGCGGGAGCTTCAGCCAGCAGCCTGAGGGAAGGGGTTCTTCGCTCTCTTCAGCGCTCGTGAGACCGCATCTGGGTTGCCACAGCCGCTTCTGGCCTTGCTGGTAGAAGGCAGACTGGAGTGGGCCCAGCCTTGGAGGTGCAGGGCCACCAAGCTGCTGGGGGCTGGGCCATGTGGTGTACGAGGAAGGCGAAGAAGCACCTTCATCCTGGAGAGGAAAGAGTAAATGGTGGGATCTTAGTGCTCTCTGCAGTTAACCAGTGAAAAGCTGAGGGAAAATGGACCCAGAGTCATCCTGGAGGAGCAGCAGGTGAAGGGCAGAATGCAAGGACACAAATGGTAACAAGAAGTTAAGGTTAGATATGAGGGGAAATTACTCCTCCACCAAGGTATTTAGATGCTGGGACAGGGCTCCAGAGGGGATGTGGGATTTTCGTCCTTGGGGGCGTTCCAAATTTGACAGGAACAAGGCACTGAGGAATCTGACATACCTGAACCTGTTCTGAGCAGGTGTTGGGATGAGCTCACATGCAAATTGAGCGCGAAACCTGTTTATCACTTGGCTCTGTTCCACGTGCATCCATGATTTGCAGCAGCCCAAATATAAAGGAAAAGTTCAGTTTTTAATTTTCTACAGAAATCAGTGCTATGTCTTAGTTCAGGTACCTAGATTTCATTTTCCTCGTGGTTGGTCAAATAGTCCTGGGTAAAGGCTTCTCCTTCATAGGAATTTGGCAGCTTGGGTAAATGAGAGTTCAAAGCATAAGGAGTATTGGGTGGGAGGAAAGTGAGCAGAAGGTCAGTATGGAAAAAAGAATACCTACATGACAGAGGAAGGTGAATCACTGACATATTATTCACTATGCTCAGTATTTTGCCTTTTACATTTTCAACAAAAACAGGTACTTTGCTAAGGACTATTTTCCTTGCTTCCGCAAGTGGCACAGCAGTGGAAAGGGAGACTGTCACCAGGGTTTTACTTGCTTCCAGTCAAGAAAGACTGATATTCATCCTTCTGTTTCTTCTGCCTCCCAGAAGCTTCTAGTTAAAGATTCTTTTCCACTGTGCTGTCTCTGTTATTAAGCTTCCAAATAAAATACATTAGTGGAAGGCTTTATAAACAAAAGAGGGAATTACAAGAGTAGGAGGAACAAAAATGAAACACAGCTTTCTAGCTTTTTTATGTCGACAACTTATGTTCCCAGACAAGTACATAGTAAAAGAAGCATTAACACAGCATCAAATCCACAATAACCCTGTGGGTTTCCTAATCAAAATGTTGTTAAAACAAAAATTTGTAATGTGCCTAAGTAGTGACTCACATATGTGCCTTCAGTTATTTACTGATGTTTATGAATCCAGTCCCCATGGCAAAAAGCACTTGAAACACTCCCAAGATCTCCACATTCAGGGAGCCAACAATGGTTCAAAATGAAATATTTGCTCAGTTCTTCCACATAAATGGCTACCTCCAGCCAGCTACTACAGCTGATGATTACTACCTCTTGGTGCTGACTTGCTCCCATTTTGTTGTTTTGTGCTTCAACCCCTGAGTACTGTGCAGCCTGCCTGCCTCTCCTTCCAGCACAGTGCAGCAACTCTGAGATTGCACATAGCTGGGTGTCCTTTCTGCTGCAACTTCTGTGACTTCCCTGGCTTCAGGACATGGGTTGGGATTTGAAGAACCACATTGCCATCGGGATGTGTCAAGGATGGCATTGAATGCAAATATTTCAGATGTGAAGGGGCACCATTACTGCCTTCTGCTGTGAACCATTGTCACTTTGCCATTATTCCTCAGTGTCTCTCATTCTGAGGTGCCATGTGAAGCTTGACTGGTTACTGAACAATTTGGGGTGGTCAAAGTTTCTATACAGAGTAGCATTTTAGCTGTGCGTAGCCACTCTCCGAGCCATTTTAATTCAAACAGCACATAGGAATTTTTTAGCATGTGGATGGTTTATCATTACTGATTTTATAATCATTATGTGCCCTTGGATACTCCCACTCAGCCCTGCCCTTTGGTTAGGGAATTAGCATATCAAACCGCAGAGGTGAAGGTGCTAACACCGCACCCTGCAACAGAATTAGTGAAGTTACAAGGAGAGAGACTTTTTGAAAATTTTACTGGGGAGTGAAATAAAGCTTTCTGAAGAGAAAGCACATAGTAAAGGACTCTAGTCTTTTAACCATGCTGTTTCATACAGTTGCATGAAAAGTTTAAACTTGTTAGAGGGGGGAGAACTGATCCCTCGCCCTGCTCCCACATGTGATAGAAGTGCTGGTAGTGCATGGGAAGTGGTTGGCTTCCTAACATTGACCAAGAGGGAGCTGATATCCTGTCAGCCTTCTCCCAAATTACTGTTATTCATTCCAATATTTGAAGATCAGACCTGAGACAAAAAAAAACCAACCCTCTTGGAACCATCCCCACCTTACAAGTTCAAGTATCAAAAAAGAGTTGTGTAAATTATCTAATATTAGATAATGTTAAACTTCACAGAAGGAAAGTGTTGCCTGCAAGAACCCACTGGAAATCACGGATGATCTGCTTGACTCCTTGAGTGCTGAAAGATTGCTGCATGAACTCCCCCCCAGAGCTTGATTGTCCTGCACTTTTTGGACTCAAGAGGTGCTGGGGGGAATGAACTTCATAAAGGGATATTAACTGGATTTATGAATAGCAGCTGCCCCTTTCAGGAGTTTCAGCATGCTTTCCTCTTCTTTCCTTTCTTCTCTGTCTACTAGATTGGAGCAGGAGAGGAAAGGTCCCAGTGAGGTGGGTCTGGTCTGTCGTCTTGAGCTATGGAACTCCAGGAAGCTGGCAGGGTCAAGACCATGTACTGCCATGGGTCCATGTACTGTTTACCCACAATGGAATCCTAGGAGGTGGTAGCTCTACATGTGCTTTTCTAAATCTCTTCTGTCTATCTGTCTTTCTCTCTTTCTTATCCTAATTCTTTTTTCATGGAACTTTGTGGGTAACATAAGATCTCATAGATTTAAGGGTTTCTAGGTGAAATGGGCTAAGTAAATGCTAAATACTAAATTAACGCTAAGTAATGCTATGATGGTTTTATGTTGAATATGGTGTCATATTTAATCCTTCTGCCAAAGTCCCTTTATTTTCTATGTTTTTCCCAGTAAGGTTTTGTGTGATTTTTCACCTCTTGAGAGTATCTGGTTGGGATTTCTCTTTGTGCCATCTAGTGTAAAGGAACCTTCAATTTAATTCCTGGATTAAAGTATTTTGGGGTGTAACAGAGGTGAAGTACGAGCCTTACAGCTGCTGTCACATGCAACCATGGTTGACTCATGCAAGTACAACACAGATACTCTGACAGACAGTAGCAATTGGTCAGCTTGGCTATTGCTTTGCAATAGCTACTTACACTCAGCCAGTAGTGGTATTTATTTAGGATTCCTATGAATTATTACATAATTTTTAAAACCAGTCATAAAACAATAATTAGAATGCTGTTTTTGATGCAGGGACTGCTTTCCAGAAAAATTAGGCTCCATCCAGATTCAATGGGAAGCCACTGCATTCTTGATCCAAGAAACAAAACCAGGAATTCGGACAACACCAGGCTTTGATGGCTGGGCACAGTCCAGTCCCCAAGAGGTGACTCCATATTGGACAAATCTGTCCTTCTCATGGCAGAGCAGAGGTCCTCCAATTTCAGCCTAGGGAGGAAAAGACAGTATGAAGTAACTCCTCTAGTAATGGGGACGCTGGGCATGCAAACAGCAAAATACTGGCAGGAATAATATTGTAGCTTCAAAGGCTTTAGAATGTGACTGACACAAGGACTGTAGAAAGTGTTTTATTAGACCTGCTGCAGTAAAAGAACTGGTGGGGGAAAAAACCCCGTATCTCTAAGAATCCAGGCCATGCTCTTGGTCTGAAGATCCACCAGTCATGGATGTGAGTACATCCCCCGATCACTGTGAGGTCACACAAAAATGGACACACAAAAATGGACACACAAATTACACACACAAAAATGGAACTTTCCTATTTTTCCACATCCCCTTTCTACTTGATCTGGACAAAAATAATTTAACTGTTTTAATGCCGTTCCTTAAAATGCAGGCATAGCAGGATATGAATACCTATGTCTGTTGATTTTTGACTCTATCCATGAATGCACTGCCCACAGTCTCTAAGTCCAGGCAGTATATTACAGGCTTTGCTTCAAGTGAGTGGGATTTTCCCAACACTAGGCTAATATGAGTAAGATATTACCTTGCACAATTTTTCTGCTATTCTGGTTGACTGTGTGAGTTAAGAAAAAAAATGCTGTGTATATCTCAGTTCTTAGGTTTCATGTAGAAACCTGGGGCTTCTGAAACTATTTCTGAGCCTTGGAAGTCCAAATTATATGCATTTACCTGCTTATAGTCAAAATTAGATTATTTTTACCCACAGTTATCTATGCTTTCCAAAGTAAATTCACCACAAAATTAATGATTTTTAACACTGCCATTCATAAATTCAGGGTGATTATTTATTCATATCAAGGAATTTCAGGCTAAACATTTTCTGTAACATATTTCAAATATCTGGAAATACTTCAAAGGTTTTGCTAAATTGGTATCAGTAAGCACTTTCATGAGAGAAGCATATTTCAGCAGCCCATTAGACTGAAAGAGCAACTTTTGCTTCCAAGGACATTGCTACAGGTGCTTTTTTTCTGCTGCATGTAAGAAGAGCACGTAACTCAATTTAGGAATGTGTCTTCTGTTCAGCCCTGCCACCTTCCTTTGCAAAATAAGTAACTCATGCGAAGCTTCACTATGCTTTAAGCAATGTCATACCACTTTGACCAACGTGGACTGTTAAATAAGGAAGTAACAAAACAGGACAGAGCAAAACCTAATCTGATTTTGCAAAACAAAGCTGCCTATAAGCAATAGGAGCTAAGGTCACCCTCCTGAAAACATAAAGCACAACACAAGAAAAATGCTTATAACAGTCACGTATTTCAGTAGCACACAGCTGGAGAAATACTAGAAATGTCTGTTTTCCTCTTGTTCACCTAAATGATAAAGACATCTTTCAGAATGCCCTGTAAAATGACATAGGCTACAGGACATATACTAACTAAAGAGCACTTGCTGCAAAATGCATCAGTACAGATCTGAAAGCTGCAGGAGGGATGTAACTGTTACATTGCAGGCCTAGTCAGTGTCCTGGTTTTGGCTTAGATAGAGTTAATTTTCTTCTTAGTAGCTGGTACAGTGCCAAGTTTTAGGTTTAATATCAAAATAACAATTATAACACACTGATGTTTTGGTATTGCTAAGTAGTGATTACTATAACTCAAGTACTTTTCAGTTTCCCCTTCTCTGCCAGTGAGAAGGTACACAAGAAGCTGGGCAGAACCGTGGCCAGAACAGCTGACCTTGCCTGGCCACAGGGATATTCCATCCCTTAGAACAACATGCTTATTACATACACTGGATGGAGCCACTAATTGCTGCTCAGGGACAGGCTAGCCATTGGTCAGCGATTGTATTGTGCATCACTTTTTGTTCCTTGGCTTTAATCCTTCTGTCATGTTTTCATTACAATTATTATTATTGCTGCTATTATTATTATTATTATAGTTATTGTACATCGTTTTGTTTCAATTACTAAACCATTTTTATCCCATGAGTCTTACTTTTTTAAAAATTCTCCTCCCCACCAAAGAAGGGATCGGGGAATGAGTGAGAGCAGCTGCAGGGTACTTAGATTCTGGCTGTGGTTAAACCATGACACTCAAGAATAATTTTGATAGGTTGCTATTTCCTTTACCCACAGACTCTACAGGAGGTGATGCTTATAGCCAGCTGTTACCAGATGTGGTGGGTGTAGCCTGGCCAGTGTTTTGTTCCATCATTCCAGGAGAGGCATTCGGTGCAGGCTCTTGTGTATCATCATCACACCTCTTGAGATTGCAGTACTCCCATATTGTGTTGGGGTCAGTGGTGAAACACCACGGGCTGCTGTCACCATCTGGGTTTCTACAATAGTTGTCCCTCAAATCCCTGCACAAAAAAAAGTCAACAGTTGTGCTGCATAAGACTGAAAGTAAGCACAGGAATATCTTGACAAAAAGATGTCCTATGTACATCTACTATCTACAAATTAATAGATTTATTGTTAGTTTTACTTATGGCCAGACACCCTATTAGCAGCAAACACATCTGTGGTTGTGATGCTCCTCAGATTTCACATGTGCATTGGAGTCTTGAATATATTTATGCATAAGGAAACAATTCAACTACTGGCTTATATTTTGGCTCTAATATTTCAATGTACTGAGTACCTAAGTAATCACCCCATATGGAAATTATTTTAATTTACAAGTAGGTGTGTGTAAGCATACACAATTGTCAGAATGTGTGATTTAGTAATAAATATGCAGGCAGATTCATACTATTGGGAAGAACTTAGGCTTTTCCAAAATTTTTTAAATGTCAAAAGGTTCCTTGTCTTATTTAGAAGAATGGCAAACAAATGCTTATGCAATTGATCCCCTCTTACACCCCAAACCCCCATTTCTACTGGCTTCAGTGAGGCCACTCCCGTGTCTGTGCTTGCTGGGGCATGGGCGAGTAGAATTTCTCTTTTCAATAATTTGCAGAGTTGCAGTATTTCCCCATCCTGAATCACAGCACAGTCTCAGAATAAAGAAGAACTGAAATGCTTTTTCTCTGAATATTACAGAACACATGAATTCCACATTTTCCCAGCTTGATTTTAATTTTTAAAAATGTTTTTGAAAGATATCATCCCCTCTGAGGATATTCCAGTATTTTGAGTCAAAAATATAACTGAAAATTTCGAATTATTTAGAGTGACAGCATAAAAAGGGCAAAAAATTAGAAAAGTATCAACCTTCCTGCTTATAATCTACTGAGCATGATGGATTTCCTCACAACTGGTCCTGTAATTGTAATCCTGTTGCTCTCCTGCCCTTACTAAAAACTGGCACATTAGTGATTTTGATTATCTTGTCGCTGGTCCAGCCATTCCTGGTCCAGTTTTGTTAATCTGAAGAAGATAAATCAAGGGGAAATTTCAGTGTATGCAATTCTGGGTGCCCCATTTCAATGGCAAAGAACACTTAGTTGATATTTCTAAGCATGACATATCTGACTGTGTGTTTTGTATCATAAATGCTGTGTCCTCCCCAGATTAAATCATTAGAAAGGCCACAGCAAAAAGTCTCAAACTCATATTTCAGTAGACGCCTTGTCTCTGAATGCAAGTCTCCTGGTGTTGCTTGCAGAAGGTCAGATTTGAGAGTAAGGGATACAGCTGTATTTCACTCAGAATGTAGATAACAAGAAAACACAATTCTTCCAAATGAGACTAACAGAAAACGTTCTTAGAAGAGTTCTCTTTTATCAATATATTCCCTAGCAGTTTTTTAAAGCACAGCTGTGCAAAGATAATACAACCAGCAATAGCTCTTGCCGGAGAAAGCAAGAAAAGGTGAGATAAACGTACGCGTCTGGGAATCTGTCCGGGGTTTTTATGTGCCTGTGTGGGAACATGGAGCTCCAGGCCTGGCACTTCTTTCCCGATGCAGTGACAGAAGTTGTGCCACGATAGCTCTGGCCTTTGCCTCGGTAGCACTCCTCTGTTAGGGGAGCTCGTACAGGCACATCTGCGGCAAACAACAGAAACTGGTCTTTGGCATCGTGATCTTAATGTTCTTACTGAGCAGGCACAAGAAAGCCTCAAACACAGAATGACAAAAGTGAATGACTCGGTTATGCAGACAGTATCCAGTGAAGTCATCACACCTGCAGCAGAAGGGCATTTCCAAAGATACTGAGAAAGCTTTCACGGTTTTAACATCTTATGTTAGGTGTTTTTCAGTGAAGGGTTCACCAGTGAGTTTCATTTTGGCATAAGTGAACATGTCAGAATCAAAGATAAGAAAGTTCTCATGCAAAATCCTCGAAGATTAGATACTGGTGATTTTGCCCATGGTATTTCTCAAACAGACATTATGTTGAACTTCAGTCTCTCTATTATCCTTTTGATTGTGCTAAGACTTTCTTGTTAATTTTGTGCTTAGATGAATGAATGTTTCAATGTGATTTTTAATTACATAGAAAGCACTTGTCCTCTTGTTTGTGGCTAACTTCCAAAAATAGGAACTAATTTTATTTAGCAATTTTTCGTCTCTTTAAACCTTTTCATTTTTCAATGAACTTGCTATAATTGGCCTACCTTTAGGAGGAAAGGAATGTAAAAACATAAATATCTTTCATCCTGTAATTCTTCTGTTGAGTCAGCTTATGATTTGCATTCTTCACTGTATTTCCCTAACCACTGAAAGTTTCATATTTGAAAGATTTTGCAACATGCCAGGCAGACAAACATTAAGAGTGACAAAATGACTGAAAAAAAAAAGATTTAATACATTTACAGTATGAAACAATAAATCTTTCACTGTTTTAAAGTCCTTATCTCAAGTACAGTTCACTATTCATACCAGCAATCCCTTGTTCTGTGCTGTCACAGGGAGGAATTGTGCAATATTCCCATCTAATGCTGCTGTTGGTGGTGTAGCACCAAGGCTTCTTCTCTCCATCAGGGTTTCTACAGTAGTTTTCCTGTAAGCCCCTTAAAACAGGAAACAGGAAGAGTGACTTTAAACCACTCATAGAAATCCAGAAGTGTTGTGTGCATGGCTATTAACAACTACTGCATGGAGAATTCAACTCAGTGGTGTATTTATTCTTTTTGGAGATTGATTAACCGGTGCATCACTCCTTTGAGACTAATCAATGATCTTCGACTTCACAGTGTAAATGCTGAGGATATAGGGAGAACTTTTCCAATGCTTACACCTCTGCTCTTGTTGTTGAGGTCAAGATGCAGCAGTAAGAGCTGACTTCAAAACAGAAGGCATTGATATCCCTCAGATTACAGTAAGAACCAGGCAAGGCTGGTTGTGACAGACTGGAAGTGTGTACATAGGAGCACTGGTGCACGCTGCTCTCTGCCCTGTGAGAGTGGACAGAGTTTCAATTCCCTAGGAAAACTCACAGGATCAAATTGCAGAGCTATAAGCCAGGTCAGTCCCAGCTATTCCTGCACATCGGTAATGCTCTGCAAACCCAGTTCCTCTGACCTTGGAGCACAAGGATATATTGGGGTATGTCGTCCTTGTATTGTGTATTGTATATGTATTACTCTTCAGAAGAGTAATGCATTGACAATGTGCCAAAACACAGCCAAGGGATTTTTAACATAAAAGCAGTGAACTACTCATAGCTCTGCTGTGGGATGTGGAGTAGACAAGTGAGAAAAATACATGAGAATAAACAGGGAGGCAGAAAAAAATGAAGAGCAAGACCTGAACAGAAGTAATGAGCACTGACAAACAGCGAGAACTACAACTTAACAACATAAATGAGGAAAACCTGTCCTCCTCTTGCCTCTGCATCTGGATTGATAGGGAATAACTGTTCTTTGGTATTTGTTAGAACGATGAGGCTCAGCGTACTTGCAGGGATATCTGTCAGGAATCCAGCCATGTTTGTGAGGAAGCTGTGTGTTCCAGTGTTGGCAGGCATTTCCTGATTCTGTGATGGCTATCCTCCCTCGATAGTCTTCACCTTTCCCTGAAAGACACTGGGAGTCTGGGCCAGAGACTGATGGGGGTGTAGCTGTAACAGAAAAAGAAAAAAAGAAAAGGAGAGGGAAGGGGAGGGCAGGGGAGGGCAGAGGAGGGGAGAAAAATAGTGGTAAGTAATGTTTTCAAAAGTATATAAACCCTTCTGTTTCTGTAATGTTGAAGATGCATTTTCAGCAGAGGTTACACTGGTTAAAAGCCATGTCAAAATCAAAGAGGGCATTTTTATGGGCCTCTAGACTGCCAGCTGGATGTCCTGTGTCTACGCTTTTACAGCAGTCAGTAAATAACTTTGCTGGGTTGAGCCAGACTCTGTGCACACTGTCCCCTGAGAGCAGAACAGGAAAGGCAGTAAGTAGTCTTGTAGAATCTTGTAAACCCAAGTGAGATGGAGTACAGTAATATAATACACACAAGTAGTGTGGAAGGCCAGAAAGGACCAAGAAGAAATTGTGAGAGAAGGCAGAGCAGCCTTTGCAGCTGAGCCTCTGGAGTCAGTGAATTGAGGAAGAGGGACAGAAGAAATAGTGAAAAAAGAAAGAAAGTGAAAGAGTCTGCCATGGGGGGAGCAGCAAAGAAAATAAGAGTGATGATCAGAGGCATAACACCTGCAGAGGGCAAATGGAAAATGAATTTACAGCACATACCTATAATATACAGAATTTCCCAAGGACATGAGTATGACCCTAAAAGGTTGGTATGTTCCTTCAACTTTAAGTTTTAAGCACAGGATGGAAATGCTATGGTAACTGTCACAATGTATCATACAAAAGTCTATAAATAGCTATTCTGCCATCTGTAATTAAGCATGCTGAAGAGAACTACATCTGGCAAACACACACCACTGCTTAGAGCACTGGGAAGAGCAGATACCTAAGAAAGCAATCTCTAGAGAGAAAAAACACACTTAAATTTTTTTTTTCTTGAAGTGCAATCCACTTCTACAATTGGGAATGTTATCTCTTAATTCAGTGCCTTGGAAATACCTGGATTTATTGTGCTCAGCTTAATGGGTAAAGCTAGCTGGCTGATAAGTCAGGTTTTTCTCCTGAGGCCTGAACTTGTTTCTCGGGATTCATCCCTTGCTAAGAAAAAGGCAATGCTGGCTATGCAGATCAGACCCAGGTAAAATATCACAGTATGGCCATATGGTAATTTAGATGATTTCCTTGCGTTAGCAGATCAGCAGCGAACCACCACCTGATTTAACCTTAATGTCTTGCCTCCCAGGTAAGTTGAAAAGTAAAGTGGTTAAAGGCAAATTATGGTTTACCATAACATCTTTGGCTGTATTGCACTTCGTGGCACCTTCATTCTCACTGACCATACATGATTTTACATAACAGAAGTTTAATGAGTGATTCTGCTTATTAATGTGCACTTTCCCTGCTTCACAGGGATACCCTTAGGTTACTCAGAACTGTGGTTTCTTGTCTTTCCCCTCCCTGCATAATTTTAATGAGCTACCCTCTGGAGTGATCTCCGGAAATCAGACTCACTGCAACGAGGAATGTTGCAATATTCCCAGCGTTTTTTCGGGTTGGTAGTGAAACACCACGGCCGAAGTTCACCATCGGGATTGCGGCAATAATTCATCTTCAGATCCTTCTCTGGATAGCTGTACGTGGAAAATGAAAGAGAAACGTGTGAGTCAGCAAGGGCCATGTGTGTGTAGCAATGAGGCTGTCTGCAGGCAGGGTCTCCCAGGCTCTGTGGGAATGAATTCGGTGCTGAGCGTCACTCACTGTTTCCGGATAAATCCATGCATATGAGGCTCTTGGACATCCCAGCGCTGGCACTCAAGTCCAGACTCTGTTCTCGAAACTTCTCCGTGGTAGTCCTCGCCATTACACTGCATGCACTCCCCTGTAGGTGCTAGGCAGAAGGAAAACAAAGCAAGGAATGCACCAGCCTGTTCATGGAAGATGATGCTGAAAGGACAAGCGGGGTTTGCTCCAGCTAACAATGAAAGGAATTCAGAAAACCATGCATTACAGCCTGACCAAATTAAAAATGCTTCAGGAATATGTTTCATTTGCAGGGAGGAATTTGTCATGTACCTGTATGTACTGTTAGCAATGGGAATTCAGTGTGTTACACAGCACTTGGGTCAGTCTTTACTCTTGTTACAATTAAATAAATTACCGGTGTAAGAGCAATATAGTCCTTATACAGATCATTGCAATTCTCTGCCAGTAGAGTCAAAAGTAACAAGACAGATGAAGATAAAGCAAATAATATCAGCAAATGATTAAAAAATTTTAGTTCTTCCATATTTACAAAATAACTTTGTAAAACTCAAGCCAATTAGGAAAACAACTTCTCTGTTGAGAACTTCTTAAGTTCATCTTGATCTAAATTCTAATTTGAAAAAAATCTGTAAAAATAAAGCGCAAAAAAGTAGCAGGAATAATATTACCTACTTGAACATCCCTTCTCTGAAAAGTAAATATACCTTCTCCAGTGTGCATGACCTGGTCCTCACACTCTGGGATGGCACAGTAATCAAATCTTACAGCAGGATCTGTTGTGTAACACCAGGGTCCACGTTCATCTGCATCGGGGTTTCTGCAGTAATTTTCTTCCAACCCTGCATTGGGGTGTTTTTCAGGTGTATAACTGTAATAGTATTAAAATTCTATTTTAATGCCAGTACTTTAGTGATGCGGAAGGGAAATGTCCAACTTGTTCAGCTAGCTGTGAATTTTATTCATTCACAGTAAAAGTGAGAGAAACGGATTTCCCATTGTAAGCCATAAATGAAAACTGAAAAATCATTCCTAACTACAGTTACTAGTAGCTTTCTCCCTAGCCCCAGTTGCCAGCAGAAGTGAGCTTACAGCCTGTAAGGACCATGACAGCCTCAAAGGACAATTGTTGTCTTTAATACATGAATCCACTTGATCTAATCAGCTCACTACAACCTGTGGCTCTGTCATGTGTTTGTCTTAATGGAGGTCCTTTAAAAGTTGTGTATTTCTACAGACTATTCACCAAACACAACTAGGTCTCATAGAGATGTGAAGCAAATAATGCTAGGCTTCTTGCTACAGTAATATTTCCAGAGAAGACTAAATTACTTTTAAATCATCTGAACAAGTGTATTCAAGTGTATTTAATTAGAATAACAACAAAATAATTTTTTAAATGAAACTTCAACATAGATCAGAGGAAACAGGACCTCTGCTTCCCCACTTGCTTCAGTGAGCCCAATGGCAGCCAGCCCTGAGAAGACTCTACCTAGCTAGATCCGTTTGGTCCTTGGATACTTTTCTCAAATTTTTTTTTTTTTGACTATCTGTATGGCAGGTAGGGTGGCCTAGAGTTGGACAGATATCACTTTATACAGAGGAGAGCAATTTTGTCCCCACAGTTACCAATAGCAAAAATCTTCATTGTGTTGAGAGAAGAAGCATTTACTCTGCTTAAGACACCTCATATTTAGACACAATTTCTCTAGCTGACAAGCTGTCCTCTCCTTATCCAGATCATTGCATTTCTCTGCTACTAGAGTCAAAAGTAACAAGACAGATGAAGATAAAGCTGTTTTTAAAAGACACCTGACAACAGGATTTGATAATTTCCACTATAAATCTGTGTATATATATGAAGATGAGGAAACTTGGGAAAAGTTCAGAACAACAAAAAGAAATGTAAATAGGGACATACTTGGGTTTGTGGGGTATTTTTTCTGCCCACTTCTGGCATGGAAGACCCCTCTGAGTCTTGGCTTCTGTTCCTCTGTAGTCTGTCCCAATCCCTCTTTTACACTGCATAAGGTAAACTGAAATGAAACCAAATTTGCTAATTCAGTGGTGTTACAACATTCATTTCCTGGTACTGAAAATCTGCAGATATAACTGAAGCTCATCTGTACATGATGAACCAGATTTTACTCATGCTTTGAACCTCTTGTGCCTGCAAACATTCTATAATAAATTTTAAAAGAAACTAGTTACAGCTACTAGGCATCTAAAGAGAAAAATTTCTGAAGCATTTTTATAAAGCTATAAAATCAAGTCAAGAGAACAGCTATAGCAAATTTCTGATATGCAAAAAAAAAAAAGCATGCTTTTACTATCATAATTATGGGGATCAATATGCTGTCTTTCACCAGCAGCTGGAGATTCTTGGAAAGGCACTGTTCATAAGCACATTTGCAGTGTGGGTGTCATCCAGATATCCCTTTAAGCCAGAAAATACTTAATTATCAAAATACACTTGTCACCTTTGATTCATCTTAGCCTCAGAATCTCCCAGGTATTTTTCTAGTGGGATTCCATGACAGAGAATGCAAATCATGTTGATGGTGTTTTTATCGGCAACAGACACTGAAAAATCTCCAGTTATTGAGGGCAGTGATCTTGATTTCCCCTTCCTTTTGCCCTTTCTTGTTTGCATAAGAAGAATCTCCCCAAACCTCAAAATATAGAATGGAAATGTTAGAGCAAGGACAGGAGACCAATTTGCTGGGAAAAAATGAGTTCCTCCTAAATTTTATTAGCCTGTCTAAATAATAAAGCTGCACACATCTGACACCTGAGGAGAGGAGGTGAAGACTATATAACTGGGTCATGGAGGAAGACAACAAGTAAATTCCCAGTTCAAGTGGCACATGGAGACCACCACGGATCTAGGCCTTGGTATTTGATCCTCCTTGAACAGCATTTTTAGTAAAGTGGCTTCTTCCTGTTTGGCCTCCAAATTCTCTGTTAGTTTTCTGCCCTGTACAGGAATTTGTTCCAGCAGTGCAGCAGACAAGAGAAGGATGCCATTAGAATAGGCTTGATGAGTAAATATGTCACATCTTACTGTACACATACTTCTCTTCTCATATAGGTCTGTGTCCGTGCTGCTGAATGTCACTGTCATTTTAGCGTTTTCAGGCAGTGTTAAACACTGTAGCTTTTCCCGGGTGAATAGGAAAGCCCTGTTGAAATTGAGAAGGAAGCAATATTGACATAGGAAGCAGTATTTTAAATTCAAATCAAATTATTCAACTCATAATTATTTTTCTATAAATTATTAATTTGCTAGCACTGTCTTACATTCGTTCTTATCTTTCAGATACTGCACTCAGTATTTTAGACCCTGAGTAAGAGGTTAGCATTATCTACTACTCTCAAGTGGCTCACTTATTCAAAATATATGACTACCTGAATAAATTATCGTGTGGGGAACTAGAAACTGCATTGGCAAAACATTATTAAGAGTATCCTAGCTGCTCAGGTTAGTGTCTGTCCCTACAACGAATTAGAAACCTTGCACTGTTGGGAAACAAAGCAGCATCCAGCTAAAGAGGCTCAAGCAGCTCTCACTGTAATGTTGGATAAGAAGGGGAACTTGAACGTTTACTATAAAATGAGTAGTACGTTGTAAATCCACTCTTTACTTGATCTTGTGGTAATTTATACGTGGAGATAAGTCACAAGCTAAAGGCACAGGCATGGGAGACACTGCTGCAGGCAGAGCTGCAGCGGAATGGGGATGTTGGTTCTGAGTAAAGGTGGGAACATATCATTGATATGCAGACACCCACAATGGCACAATTTTAAGATTCAACAGAAATTACCTGCAGGTAAAATTTCTTTCAGCTTCACATTTCTCTGCACATTCCTTTTCATTATTTGTCTTGTAAAACTGTTTGTTTCGAACAAGTATCCAAACACCATCTGTTCTTAAATAGTTATCCAGTATATCTCCTTTCACTAGAAGGGAAGGAAAGGAAAGGAATCAGACATTACAAATGAGAGTTCTGCAATTAAGAAGATCTCTGGATTTCAGTCCCATTTTCCATGTAGCTCAGACAGGTGAAGACACAATTTATTTGCATAATTCTAGGTAAAAGATGATAAACTCTGAGGTAATTTCTGTTTCCTGACAGAATCACAGCTCAATGACGGCAACATATGGGAAAAAAGAGGCAGAAGAAAGATGTAGAGGCAGTTCTGATTAGAGTTATGCATGAGTTTGAAGCTAAAAGCAAAAAATGTGAAACATGAGTGAGGGGGAACAGAGAGAGAGACTAAGTAGTGTCAGGTCAACCAGAGAAAGAGGAAGGGAAGTGATACCCATATCAAGGTTTTGGAGAAGCATGAATTAGCTGGGTGAGAGATTAATCCTGTCATGAGGATTGTGCAATCCCTGCAGCTTCACTGGTCAATGCCTAGTTGTTTGCGTCAAGATGTCTTGCCCTAGAGCAAGAAACCTCAACCACAAAGTTACTATATAGACTTTTACAATGCCCACCATTGTTTTATTATAATGGGTTGAGCAGACTTAGTAATGAAACTGTCAGGCTACCTCTCTGTTGCAACAAATTAACCCAAGATTTTAAATTAGTAAGTCAGTTAGCATTATTAGATCTGAAAGCTACATATGGATGAGATTTATATTATGTACCTGCTAATACATCTAACACACCTCTAAAACACTGTTGCTCATAATGGAGTTTACCATCAAATTTTTTATTTTCTTTTTATGTCTATAAAGTTTCTATGTTTCTGTTCCTAATTTCTACAAGAGTTTATTTCCACCTCCATCATCAGGTTGCAATGTTGCACAAGTGATATGGTTTAATGATTTCATTTTTTCAATCTAAATTATTATTGACAGATGCAGGAAGTTTGTAATTTTGTGCAGCATGCTCCCAGGTAATGTTGTGAATCTTTCATTCATGCACTCATATTAGGGCTGAATTCACTGCAGCATCACTCCAGTGTTACAGATTCCCATGACATATGGGCCGTTCATCACCTACCTCCATATGACACAGATTCACACAAAAAAGATATTTTGGCCACTAATGAAAGTAAGATTATTGATTGCCTAAGGGCATTTTCTGTGTCTCTTTGCAGAGTTGGCTCAATGCTATAAAACCCCCATGTCTTAAGAAATCCCTGACACTGAGGCTTCCCATATCTCGCCCTACTGTTACAGCAGGACTATGCAGACCACCAAGCAGACTAATTTCTCCTGATGGATTCAGTAAACAAGTGCTTCCTTTCCTGAATTTTTTCCTAAGTTAACTGAGGCCACTGCTCCAGGGGACTAGAAAAAGAAAATACTCCTTCCCAAACTTTATTTTCTCATCTTAAAACTCTGTGTTTCCCGTGTTTATCTACTTTTGATACTATTCCTTTTCAGTGACTATAAGAAAAAAAATATTACTGGATATTGGATTAAGAATGAATACATGGGAATTTGGATGACATGCATAAGCTAAAAGGCAACACTGATTGGCAGAAGCTTAGATAATAGAAAAGAAAAGGTCATGCTGACTGCCTGAAAAACACTGCAAAGTGTAAACTTAAGAAAAGAATATAAGAGATTTTAAATGCATCAGGGAATATATTAGTCTGACTAAAATCTATATAAACCCAGATATTGCACAGGATAATTGAACAGAATATTCAAATATATGTGAACAAACAAATTCCTTCATTTCTATATGCATGTTTCCAGATTTGAGCCGTAGTAACCCAGAAGACATAAAAATTGGCTTTAAGGCTGTTGTGGACCATCACTTTTGAGCAAGTCAGCTAGAGCTGATAACAATGAATAAGTAAACCCCCCACTTTCTCAGTTGTCTTTTAGAACCTGGTACAATCATACAATGATATGTCCTTGGTATTCTGACCTGAAGTGTCTGAACTATTAAAAACTCATAAAAACTGTACTGATAAAAAAGTCAATTAAGTGCCATGCAATTATATGTGATTTCAAAGTACAAGAGAGTATGGTATCTGATTGAAAGCTGATTGAAATATATATTACACGTGGAATATTTATTTACAGAATTTGTATGTAAGCTTGATATCTGTATATTATCATCAGTGGAACACCTATCTTCCTTTGGAGTAGTAACAAAGAATTCTGGACATATTCCTGGAAAAGTGATCTAGGTTACTGGGGAGTAAATTTTATTGTAAGTGTTTGACACAGAAAATGTGAAGTTGCTGGAATATAAAGGCGCCTGTTAATTTTTCATTTTGTTTTAAATATTCCATTTCAAAGCTTTAAAATGCCTATCATAAAGAATGAAAATCAGTATCACTGTGCTTAACAATGCTTGGCAGTAAACACAGCTTTACCTTTAGCATTTGATGCAAAACCTGCTGAAATTAGAGATAACTTCTCACTGACTGCTATGGGTTTTGTACAAACCTTTGACAGGTTGCTTCCCAAGGGTGCCCCAGTCTCTGGACACGGGAAATGTTTGCCTGGGGCTATTAGTTGCCCATGCAGACACCAAGGCTGCTGCTCTTCTGGTGTTGAACACAACCCTGGGGCAACCACAGCTCTTGCTTTGTTCAACAGCAGCTCTTTCTGACCAGCAAGGCCCAAATCCATCATTGTCCAGGAAACAGTGACACGTTGACTTAGGGACCTACCTTCACCACATGGAGCTTGCTAGTGTTTGGCCCCAGTCTCACCTAGGCAAGCAGAAGGCAAAGGACTCTTACCTGAGCTGAGCAAGAAAAGAAAGAGAAAGGCAGCTTTGCTAATCCCCATTTTGGCCCAGCTGGCGGCTACTGGAAGTTGTGTGTGCACAAAGTTTTATTGACTCACACCAGAGTGAGGCAGCATCAAACAAACAAGGCAGGAGGATTAAGTTAATCATTCTCCTGTGCTGTGCCCCCCTTGCCATGGTGTGCCTATCAAAACAACCTTGAATTGGATGGATTACCAAATCAGGCTCAATAATTTCTACTGGGTACTGGGAAATGTGAAGGCACTTTCTTCTTTTGTGGGATATGTTTGTCTTTTACTTAGATTGCTTGACATCACTTTGTTAAGGTAAAGATGAGGATCATAGTGGTGGAAAGTACGGGAACAAGACACAATCCACACATCTAATTCTGTATAGCCCTGGGTATTCAGCTTTAGGTCCCAATAGTATTTACAGTCAGAGACTTGGACTGCTTTAGATTGGAACTGTTGCTGATTTATGCTTCTGTGTAAGTCAGTCCCCCAAAACAGACCCTGATAATGCTAACTCTGTATCAGAGTTGTTTTTAATAGCCTCCAATGCCCTTTCTGGAGGAAAGAAAATTAATTCTGTCAGCTTTTTTCCATTTCTGGTTTAGTTTTTGTTGTTCATGGCTTTGGAGGCATCATTCACTTTGGTTCAGTGTATGATGTGCCTTTGACATCCAGGCAAAGCTGCTGATATCTCAAGTCTGCCCAGACCTCAGGGTGTATGCAGGGCGCCCCATGCCCTTCAGCAACATCTGTCACATCTGTCAACCCCTTGGGGCTCAGCTGAGGCAAGCCAGGCATTCCCAGCCATGGTGCCTTCAGGAGTTTCAACAGGTTCGCCTGGCCACTCAGGGTAGCTTTTAGCTGGGATTGGAAGGGCAGCTGGGAGGAAGGTGGGAATCCTGCATATTCCCCTCTGTGCTGGGAGTCACTTGGGGTAAAGGCAGTGGTCAAAAGGTACATGCCTCCAGGGCACAGGTGGGAAATGCACCCGGGGCTGCTGAGGAGGCACTGGGGAAGTGGCCTTTTCGTGGGCTTTTTGCCTCAGCTTTGTCACACTGCAGAGGGCTCTCAGTGGGCAGCTGATGTGGAACCTGTAGTGAGAATAGGCGGGAGTGACACTAGTAGGAAAACAAGTCTTTTCTCGTAAGTGTTTTGTGGTGAGCTGTGTCTATATGCCAACACATCCACAGCTCATCTGCATCCCAACATACACAGTCAGCGTTTGAGCAAATCATTCAAGCTGTATCATATCTGGAAGAAGGATATATTCCTACAGGGATATACAAGGCTTCAGGAAGCTGGTGGTCGAACAGAGAAAAGAACCCAAAATTTCCACAAAGACACTCATGGTGGAAGCCATCACCACTCATTTCTGCTTGGCCAGCCAGCAGGTCTGGACCCTCCAACCAGCATGTCAGCACATGCATAGATGAATCCTGGGGACACATGGCTGTGGAAGAGACAGGCTGTCCTGGTGGAAGCCAGGAGCAACTCACAGAGACATTACAGGGACATGTATGGGAGGAAGCAGGACTAGAGGACCATTTGGGGGAGGTGGCATGCAGGACCTGAAGATTTTCCAGTTTAATACAGCAGAGAAATGAGGTCACCAAGAGATGCAGTGAGACGTGATGAGCAGGGATATGAACTACGGGGAACCAAGCCTCTGTTTTTCTATCACTGACAGCACTACCTGCTCTGTCCTCAGATAGCAAATGCCATAGACTACAGATGCAGAAGTCTGAAACCACTCTAGATCTGCTAGCAAATGGCATGGAAACGTCTTTTCTCTTGGACTTCATTGAAATCTTAGAACAATCAAAAGCAGAGAGGTGTTTATGTCCATGTTCTAACAGCAACATCACATCTTTGCTGAAAAAAACTATGCTGTAACCCTACTTCACGTTGTGTGAGATTTTCTGGAGAACTGTGCTGTGCTGACAGTGTCCAGAAGGGTGCAGCAGACGATAGATTTTGGACAAAGCGAGTGATACTGAATCCTCAGCATGGGAAAAAGTGTCAGACCACACTCAGGATACGTTGTCAGGCTATGTTTGTCCACCAGCTAGCTCATATTGCAGCTCAAGCTTATAAGGATATTTGTGGTGTGCAAATATGCTTTGCTTTTCTTTCTCAGTTTCCCCTTTTCTTTCCTACCCTAATACAACAGGTTTCAAGGTGATTGGTTTGAACTTACATAAATAGGTTCAAAAGCCTTATTTTCTCAATGCAATGCTCAATGTAGGAAAGACAGCATGCAAGTGAAATACAGATTAAAAACAGAATGAGAAAGAGTGAGGGGAAAAAAGCCAAATGTAATATTTTCACTGTAAGGTACTGAAAAACATAATAAAGGTTATGATGCAGTGAAAAATAGAGTCACCTCTTTGGAGCAGAGAAAACCCCACAATTTTGTGAGAAAATAGCACAGATTTAATCAAAATTAGGAAAATTAGGAGAAGAAATTACTTGATTGAAAAGGAAGATACATATTGACAAAATAAGTAAGTGAGAGTGAGTTCAAAATAATGTTTTTAGAATTAATTTGGAAAAACACAGATAAAGAGCTGAACAGTAATGAAAGCATACCAAAAAAAAAGAATTTGAATGTCCAGTACCAAATTACAAAATACTTTCATGAGGCTTTCAGCTTGGAGAAAGAAAGATTTGTTCACACTTGTTCATTCTATACTTTTGCTGGAGAGCATCGTGCAGCACTGCTGCACTGGCTTGGAGTGTGTATTTTCTTTAAGAGTTGAGCAGAGGACTTGTTATTTAATCACGGTGCTACTTCCAGCCACTGATTCACTCAATTCTGTCAGTGGAATCAGAGGGCTTTTAGACAGGCCTTGTATAAGTTTTAATCACCCTGTACTCGGCACTGGTGAGGTCGCACCTCAAGTGCTGTGTCCAGTTCTGAGCCCCTCACCACAAGAAGGGCATTGAGGTGCTGGAGCAAGTCCAGAGAAGGGCAACAGAGCTGGTGAAGGGTCTGGGACACAAGTCCTGTGGGGAGCGACTGAGGGAGCTGGGGGTGTTTAGCTGGGAGAAAGGGAGGCTCAGGGAAGACCTGAAATTTTGCTTGGGGAGGTTTTCGGATCTTCATAACCAGAAACTCTAGAAACGGATTTGATAAACATCTGACATCCAGATGTTTATCAAACCTGTTTCAGATGCTTACAGACATTTTCTTACACCATGATGGTTGAACTCAATAACCCTTTTCACTGCCTTTTCCTTCTCATTCTGTGAATTTGGTTTGTGACACCTAAACAATTCCTCAACACAGCTGTAGAACAACTCTCCATAAGCCATTACCAATAATGCTTCTTTGTCTGTAGAATGGCTTTTGCACCTTCTGTCTTCCTCCTCCGCTGAAACACTCTCAGCTTACAGACATGAAGAGAAGAAATGCATTTCCAGAACTCCAGACACATTCACTTAAGAGTTGGGCTTGATGACCCTTGTGGGTCCCTTCCAACTCAGAATATTCTGTGATTCTTGAAAAACTCACGTTCCCACAGCACTGTGCCCATTACCCGCCTTTGTTCTCTCTACATGCCCTGCTCAGCTGCAGGCTGCAGTTCTGTGCTGTGGGTCACCTCTTGGAGCACTTTGGTTTCCTTTGGGAAAAGTACAGCACACTGAATCCTTGCCCCAGGAAGCCTGACTGATCAGAATAACTCCCTTCAAAGAAAGAAAAATCCTTTCCAAATCACTCTGAGAACACACAGAAACCTCCTTTCTCAAGACATCTCCAGTATGAGCCTAGAAGCAACATCTTTTCATTCAAGTGACAGCTTCCTCTGCCCCAGGGGCACAGCAAGCACAGATGGTTTGCCCCTGCTTTTCACAACCTCATTGCAACTTCTGGAGTTGCCTCACCTTGACAGGTCTGTTGTTTTCAGCTGGGGTGCCCCCCAGCTATGATGGGAAATGCAAGTCAGACTTGTTTAGGCTTGATCCCTGGCCTCTGCCAGTTCTGCAGCTGATGAGGGAGACTTTGTGTCCTGCTGGCATCCACCTAACTGGGCTCTGGCTCCCACTCAGCAGCTGCTTTCCTGCCTCAGGCTCTCATGCACCCAGCTTCTCAGCAGCAGCACCACAGGCATACTCCCTGAAAGCTCTTTACTTGGAATAGCTGGATAATGAATTATCGGATAATAAAACGCTTTAGGAAAATATCTTGACTAAAACGACCTTGCTAAAAAATATTCACTTTAGTTTCTATGACCCTAACATATTGGTATATGAATGAGACCCAGCCAAAGTTTTCTCATGGAGCGTAGTCAGAGGAATGATGCCCTTGTCCATAGTCATAAACAGCTGGTTGTCCAGGCCTAACTCCTTCCAAAACAGAGCATTGCTATAGCTTTTTTACCTTTGAGGAAGGTTTGAGGTGCAGGCCTAGAACTCATTTCCTCCTGCCATTGTTTGCTCCTGTATTTTCTTCCCCTGCATGTGGATACCAACAACTGAATCTTTAATTTGAAAGGTAGTGCATACACCCAAGTTTGTGCCCTTTATTATACCAATTGAAGTAGAAATGAGACCCCAGAAGCCACCTAATCAGTGTGCCTTCCCTTAAACAGAATCAACTCTATGATATCCTTCCTGACTGCTGCTTGAACAGCCCCAGGTAGAAAATCCCCCAGGACACCTTTCTCAGGAAAGCAGCTAACATCTATCCTTACAGTTAAAGGCTTTCCTATGTCTAACTGAAAGGGTTTTGCCTTAGTGTGGTTCTTTCATATCTTTCAGTATGTAGGAAATTAGCAAGGCGTCAAATAGCAGAATTACAAAAAACTAACCCAGAATACTACAAGCCTCATAGTTTCTACTAGTTCCTCTGCATGGACGATTTAGGTTTACATAATACAGCAAATATAATGACTGTTTTTTTGAAATGCATTCAGACAACTGGATGCAATACTATGTTGAAGTATATTCAGAACGCCTCAAGTAAAACACATAAATAAACACATTTAATATCCATATAAATTATTCATATTCATTCCATATTAATGATAAATATCAGCATCGCTGAAGCAAGCAGGCATATGATGGTAGTGCCTCAAAAAGCTGTTTGATAACAAGTATCTGAGCTGACATTATTGTGATGACTGCTCAGAGTGTCTCACAGCCCTCTACAGAGCCACTCCTGAGACATGGGGCCTGAAACTCTCCACTTGTGCTCTAGTTGTACCAGCCATGCTGCTCCTTATCCCAGCAAAGCTTTCACACAAGCAATGCAAGAAGGGCTGCCAGGGCTGCATCCCTGATGTTCACTGTGTATTTCTTGTCTGTCCTTCTCCCACCAGCATCTTCACTGTAGCCACAGACAAAGCCAGAGACCTGCTGGTGCTCTGACATGTTAGATGATAAATCCCCTCCCGGCAGATGGTAAACCTTGAGCTAAGGGCTCACTTCCAGAAATTTAGCTCATAAAAAAGCCTGTCCCAGGATGACTTTACACAAGCAGGCGTCCTACCCCTGCTGTGAAACATTCTCAGACAAGGAGCGTGGCAGCTCCTGCCGAGCGCGAAGGTCCCTGTGCAGCCAGCCGGGAGAAGGCTGTGCTGGGGAGCTTTGGCTCCTGCACCCTCCCTGCTGCAGGGATCACTGGCTGGAGACAACCAAGGTGGGAGCAGGGTATCAAACAAGAAGGCACAAACCCTTTCCTGATGCAAGGACCATGGAGAAAACAGTTTTGCTCCCTAAGGATCTCCCCACGGGCCTTTCCCACCTCTGGAGAGGAGCAGCCGCTGGGGGACACCAGGGCAGCCCCAGCACTGGGTACATGGCACATCCCTGGGGATGGGGATGGGCTGAGGCCGTGCAGGTGGGCCTGGCTTTGTAGGGCCCGTGGCTGGTCAGGGCTGTGGGGCGCTGGAGTCCAGCCCTGCTGCAGCATCAGCAGTGTGTCAGCCAGGGGCTGACATGGTATCCTGGACCATGGGGGAGCCCTGTGTGCCTGGGCAGGAACAGCCAGGGCTCGTGGTGCCTGACAGCTACAGGACAGGGAACTGAGGAAACAGGAGCTGATTTCTCTCCATCTTGTACCCATGCCATCACTCAATCACCCCTCTCCTCTGCACTTCTCCCTAGGCTGATCTGCCATTCAGCTCTGGGGGAAAGAGTCCAAGGTCAGAGGCATTTCTGTAGAGAAAAATCTGCAAATGCAGTTTCATTCAGTGGAGAAACTGAAAGTTCAGGACACCTGACTGCCTCTTACCTTTACTTGCACAAATGCCTCCCCAACAAGGACCTTTTTTCCTGATTTTTTTCTGTGCTTACGTCTACTGTGACTTTTCCTGAATGGTGCTGGGCAGGCAGCTGGACTGGCACAGGGAAAACTGATACAATCGCCTCTTGCAGCCCTCAAGGAGGAACTTACTCATTTTGTGGAGACATTTCACTGAGCAAAGAGATAAAAATCTGCTATGACATCTATTAGTACGTGTTTTATTTGGTTTCAAGTAAATGTCAAAACTATCAGACCATAAAAACAAAACAAGCTACAATGCTGGACAATATTTTACACGCACATTTTAAAGGCTACATAGCTCTACCTTCACCTTGTTTCTTCCATATTTCTCAGTTATTATGTCGCAGTTTATTTTGCTGTCCAAAACGAAGCTTCCCTGTGAGGAAAGTCTTGTTCCTTCTCATCTGAGAAGAACCCAAACTTCTTTCTCCCTGACAGACGCGGTAGTGATCAGCTGGATATGCTGCCACACGTCACTTGTCAGTGACTGAGATTCACCAGCACAAAATAAATACCAAACCAGTGCAATAATACATTTTAATAATACAATAATGCAATAATACATTTAACTTAAATGGACTGCCAGCAGTCAGCTGAGTGCAGAGGTAGGAGCTAATGTTGTCTGGCAAAATGAAGACAACATACTGTTTGTCCAATTGTAATTAGAGTGACGGGATGTCTGATGTCTTCAGCTTCTGCTCTCCAGCAAGTCTGAAACTTAGCTTGTGTTGTTGGCAACTAGACTTTCTAGAAAAAAAAATAGTACTGTCTTTCCTGTAAAGGATAAGTTTTTAGGAAATCACAAGAGCTGAAACCATTTCACCTTCAAAACCACTCCAGAATACATGCTTTTGGATATAGTTCCTTTTAATAACAGTCTTATTTTCCCTGGAAACAACTTTATTTGACAACGAATTCCTACAGCAGAAGCCACTGCCCTTTATATTAGGACATGCTGGCCAATCCGTGCTGTAATGAACTATTTTTATACTATTCCCTTTTCTGACGTAAGGTCATGCCACGTTCTTCCCTGATGAGTTAGCAAACAGCTTCTTAGCACCATGATCCTCTGTCCTCCGTGCAGCTGTTGCCCAGGTTCTCCTCTTGCTTCTCCTGTGCTTCTGGAGTTTCAGACTGTCAGATTATGCAGATTTGTTTCTTGAGACACTGTGCTTTTTTTTCTCAGAGCAGAGACTGGAACAATACAGTCTTAGTTCTGCTGCCTCTTGGCTAGAGACACATGGAGCAGGTATTTGTGTAAAAAAAGGGTCTAATTTGGCTGCCTGTTGTGAGAGTGAAGAGAGACTTAGCTACCTAAAGGTAGGACAGGTCCAGAAACTGTCTCTTTGGACAGTTACAGAAAATGTTTTCCTTTCCTCTTCCCTTGCAATCAAACCTCCACGTGTGAGAACACATCCGGGGACAGAGTGCTCAGTAAATGATAAAGCAAGCAGTGCAACCCCTCAACCATCTGCAAAACTTGCAGATTTAGGGACTTGCAAATGCCTTTTTAAGATTTAGCCTGACATTTGCAAATTCAGTGCATACTTAGGTACCCTGGGAAAGAGGCCTTGATGTTCAGAGACGTTGTGCAAATGTGATTTCTATTCTGCAGCCGGGCTTCACATTAACAATGCAAAACAAGCCCACTTGATCTGGCAAACTAGAAATGAATTTAGCTGTCCATCTTGGGAATCCTTCCAGAAAGCATATTAGCTTTAATCACCCTTTCACAGGGAGATAAGCTGTTGCTTATGTTTGAAAAATATCTTTTCTTTCAACAACCTTACCTACTGCTAGAAGAAGGGAGAACAGAGGGTTGCTACTAGAGCAGCATCTATACTTTTGTTCACAGTCAAGGGTATTTGGAACTGCTATAATAATATATCTGCCAAATAGAGCGTGCAGCTGGATCAGAACACTATTTAAAATTCAACAGCTCAGCTGTGTGGCTTGTTCGACAAATTGTTCCTCACACTGAGCAAAACCCGGGCTTTTTCATCCACTTTTATGGTACACACTTTTAGTGGTCAGATTAGCAATTTATCTATGTCCATCTTAAGCAAAAAGTCACAGGTAAGCTAAGACCAGATCTTATTTAGAAAGATGAGATACCCAACAGCAATAAAAACATCCACAAAAATAGAGTTTTAGGAGTAAAGAACATACATAGAAGTGCAGCTTCTGCTGGGCAGAGCACAGCCAGCACCTGCATTACTGTGAACTCTTCCATTACTACATCTACTTTTGGGTATTTTTGTCACCTCAACTGCATGAGAACAATTAAGTTGGAAAAAAATCTATCCATTCAGTTATCTTCTGAAGATGTGGGAATCATTTTGAGGAATGAGAATCTTTTGATTCTTGGGGTTCCACCACTTGCAAATAAAGGTGGAAAAGACTTTTTTATTTGCTTGTTCATGCTCTAATGGTGGTCTAAGAATGTGGGCGAGTCAAGATTTATAGGTAGACTTTGTATTTTTCTCCTAGATCAACTCTTACAGTCGAAAAAATGAGACAAGTTTTATGCACACAAGTCCTTCCTCGGGCCTTAAAGCTAATCTAATTTTTGCAGCTATGCCAGCTATAAAAATAGGTTGGGCCAATAAATGAAGTAGCGGGAGAATCAAGAGATACACAGGGGTGAGACAGAGCAGGATGGTTCACACAGACTGGAAGAGCTTATTATTTACTTTGAAGAAAGTCTTTTGTACAAGCTTAGTCAGAATACCAAAATATGACCTAGCTAACCAATTCCATTTTCTAATAAATATGCAGAGAACAATTCATGTTATATGATCCTGGAATTACACATAATCTAGAAGTATTGAAATGTTTTAAACTCTTTTGGTTTTTTTCATTGATCCTCTAAGAAAGCAGGACTTGTAACAGATTCTTATTTTCTCCCTAATGCAAGGGATCTCACACACAGAACACCAAACTGGTGACTGGATTTAATACAACTTTTTTTTTAAACAAGAACTTATGGTTGAAAGAGGCTAATCCCACAAAATTTCTGTTTAAGAGCAAAACAGAATTTGGAACAATTTTTTGACTCTTCTACAGTAGCTGGTATAGAGAAATCAGTTCTTTTTTTTTTTTAAGAAGTTTGATTAAAAGCCACCATCAAATTTTGGAAATGATTATTGAAAATATTTGTATGTTTCACATTTAAAACCATGATAAACTAGAAAACTTAGTTCCCAGGCAAGGGCAAGATTGACAATGCAGCAAATGAGTTAAGGAATAAATAATTAAACTAGTTACTGATGGTATACTATCTGTACCCCTACCATGGAGAAAGGTTTTACTAGGAAGGTATAAAATCCTCAATATACTACCTGACATGCCAGATATTTCTGACTATAGATCAAAACTTACAAATTTATGCAACCTATGCCTTCTAAACCAGTATATAACAGAGAAGTATATAGGCTGTTATAACAGAGTGCAGCATCTCTGAAGACAAAACAGAGTGCAAAATATTACAGAAACCCAAATCAGATTAGTAGTCTTCAACTAAGCTAATTGTCTACTGAATTGTAAATACTGATAATAAAAACTGCCTGGGTAAGTAAATCATCCTTTATCAAATTCTTCTGGTTTTCAAAGTGTTTTTGGTTTATTTGAGTTGTTTGGATTTTTATCCGTCTCTCCTCTAGCTCCTCATTTTATAGGATTTTCATAAGAGAAGTAAAAAGGAATATCTCTGCCCTGTTAGTCTTTGTTACTTAGAGTAAGTCTTTTAGTAAAAATGGCAGGGAAAATCAATGCAGAAACAAGGCAAGGTTTTGATGGACCTAGTTAAAAGTTTTATCAGTTTCTGTTATGTACATGTAAGGTTATTAAGCACAGCAGGAGTGAAAGCATAGACACTAAGTGCATAGTGATTAAGATGAAAGAACAGTGACATTTTTGGGGGAGTGATATAGATATTTAATTTTGTAATGCCTTAATGCTTTGAGTTTGAAAGCTTTATAAGTCGAGTAATAAGAGAACTTTTAGTCTTGCATCTTTTTGGGATAATGAAGTCAAGACACTTGCAAAATTCATGTTGAACTACTGTTACTCTTCTAATAATAGGAGTGCTGAAAGTACAGTATTATCCAATCAAACAAGATAACGAAAGTCTCCTGAGTATATCCTCTAATGCATATTACATGTGTAAAGTGGAATCTTTAATGATAAAAACTGCAAGTTTGGTATTCAGTTAGATAATGTACTGTTGCACTGGTGTTCTCTCTGATACATAACATCTGCTTAGCTCTTCCCAGGATGTTAACGCCTGTTAGGGTTTTATTCTCTTAGAAAACTATTCTAGATATTAATACCTGTCCTATGCTTTTCTAGTCTACAAAAGTGCATTTGCTATAATAAATAACCCCTATACATATTTTTAGAGAATAGCTATTCAATTGCTTTTTCATCTGTACAGAATATGCGACATGGGAAATAAAGCATTTGCTCAAAAGCTTTTCCAGCTCTACTGAGCTGAAGAAGAAGTAGCAAATGAGGACACTGGATAAAAGACAGCAACCTCTTAAGTGATAATACTGTACAGCTAACCTGGCTCTAGTACTGCAATGAAACAGTGCACTTCTGTCCATACCTGTCATTGTAAGCAATAAAAATTTGGCTATCAGAATTTACAAAACAGATGCCGAAGAATAAAAAAAGGAGTCAGGCTGGTTTTTGAAATCTTTGTTGACTCGACAGAGTAATTAACAAAAAATGCCCTTTTTAAAAAAAGCAAATTAATGTTACAAACAGCAAAATTCACCACTCAGTGAAAAGTTAAAAAAAAAAATATTTCTAACTATTCTGTGTTTTCCAAGGAGAAGATCAAGAGGATGAAAGTCTTGTGCAACGGATATTTGAATCTAGTCCAGAGTAGTAGTTACTTAAACACAGGGTGAAAATTACTCCTGGAGCTATGAATGCAGAGGATTTTTTTGGGCATATTGACATTTCTTGACAGCTTGTCAGTCTTCTTAAAGATGATGCTTCATTATGTTCTCAGAAAGAAAAGCAATGCTCCTTTTGGTGCATTCTGGGAGTGGTATTGTTGGTGTACAGGGACAACTGTCATTGGAAGGAGGCACTGAAGAATGAATGTGCCAGTGCAAAACAAAATTATAAAATAGCTCTACTGAGATTTGATGGTTCTCTAGTATTACATCACATGGCAAAGACTCAAATGCATTATAGCTTCTTTGTTTTCTTTTCCTCTGTTGCATGTCTTAAATTATGGAGAAGTAAAACCTATTGATGTATCTTAACAGACAATGGAACAACCTTTCACAGCCTCACTGTGATATAAATTATTTCCATGTAGGGCAGGAGATTTACAGCTGGCATGTGACTTGTTTAAGCAAAGTACTGATTACTACTTTAGACTCCCTAGGGAATTCTCATGGGGCTCCAGCTGCCACTTGAGAAAGAACTGGGTCTCCTTCATATCCTGTAACTTTTCTGGAAAGAATGTGAGGATTTCTAAATGACCCTAATCGTCTGTTTTGGGTAGTTAAATCCTACCTCTGATGTGTACACACTGAGACAAGGTGGGTACTAAGGATCTGGTACCATTTTAACTTTGCACTGTAATTGGTTGTCGACAGTAGTGCTGAAGACTTGCCTCAGCCTGCCCGATGGAGAAGTCTTTGGGCTGGGCACCTCATATGTTACTGGATCTTGTGTTCTCCGGTGCTGAGACTCAGGGACAGCTCTGAATTTGCTATACGCAAAACTGAAGAAAAAGTCCCTTCCGTTTCCACTGAATCAGACCCTGAAAAAATCACATCATGCCATTTTCCAAGTACAAGAAACTTCTGAAACAGAAGGCTTCTTTGCTGACTATTTTCTTTTGCCTGCATAGCATCTGGAGGGGAAAATAATCCTCGTGCTTGGCAATTGCTGTGATGGCTGTTAGGTAAGTTCTAGCGGATGGAGACTACCAAAGCCACACACTGCTGTCTAAAAGGCATTCACAGCCAAACCCTGCCAATGGAGAACCTCTCTCCCATAATTTAGCTTGATGTCTTCACAGCCTATGGGAGTCCCTGAGAAAAAACTGGAAGTATGGCCATTAATAATACAGGAGGTCAACGTAAAGGCTGAGAGCACAAAAGATCCAGAACAAATACAACCTTTATGAGAGCTTGAAATAGATGTGAGATTCAGCTGCACAGAGAAGGGGATGTTTTAAATGGAAGCTTCATCTGTTTTTATTGTAGAATGCATGTATTGCAGAGCATATGAAAGGGGAGAACAAGCCATCCCTTTGGATAATTGTTAGAATGTTAGTTTATTTTAATTTATTATGGATGATTTTTTCCTTAAAGTAATTTTTTTTGTAGCAGTTGAAATCCTGTACTTTGAATATGCAAACTGCTTTCCAGGAGAGGGCAGTCCATTCCCAGGATCAGTTGGCTCTCATCATGTTCTTAAACCAAGAAGTGTCCAAAGACAGAAAGTTTTTTTGGCAGGGCACAACCAAGACCTCACGATGTGAGTGCAATTTATACAAAGCTTTCTTGGATAAGAAAAACTAAAGGTTCTCCACTGTCTTCCTGAAGAAGAAAGAATGCAAATATTCTAGTGGAAGTACATCAGTAACCAGTAACGTGCAAAAAGGAGGCACAGGAGTGGGATGAATGTATAACTACAGCTGTACAAGGGCTAATGAATACCAGAACTTTGGCCAGGGAAGAGTTCTCTCTATCACACAGTTACTGTAAGTTTAAACAAGGGCAAGTGCCAGATTCTGCACACGTGACAGGGCAACCCAGGTTGTGTGTATAGACTGGGGAATGAGATGCTGGGAAGCAGTGCCATGGAAAGGGCTCTGGGGGTCCTGGTCACTGGCAAGTTGAACATGAGCCAGCAGTGCCCTGGCAGCCAGGAGGGCCAGCCCTGTCCTGGGGGGCATCAGGCACAGCATGGCCAGCCAGGCAAGGGAGGGTATTGTCCTGCTCTGCTCTGCACTGGGGTGGCCTCACCTCCAGTGCTGGGGGCAGGTTTGGGTGCTACAATATAAAAAAGACATTAAGCTACTAGAGAGTGTCTGAAGAAGGGCCTTGAGGGGAAGACTTATGAGGAGCAGCTGAGGTCACTTGGTTCATTGAGTGTGGAGAAGAGGAGACTGAGGGGAGGCCTCACTATGTTCTTTAAATCCTCACAAGGGGAAGAGGAGGGACAGGTACAGATCTCTTTTCTATGGTGGCCAGTGACAGGACTTGAGGGAATGGCTTGAAACTGAATTGGAGAGGTTTAAGTTGGATATTAGGAAAAGATTTTTCAGTGCCCAGGTGGTTGGGCACTGGAACAGGCTCTCCAGGGATATGGTCACAGCACCAAGCTCAACAGAGTTCAAGAAGCATTTGGACAACACTCTCAGGGCCCATGGTGTGATTCTTGGGGTGTTTTGTACTGGACCAGGAGTTTGACTCAGTGATCCTGCTGGGTCCCTTCCAACTCAGCATATTCTATGATTCTATGATGCTCTAAGGGCATAAAAGCTCTAGACACAGACAGGAGTTAAGACTGGACTTTCATTTAATGTAATTGCATTCTTCAATTAATTTAATTACTTTTCATATTTTTATAGAACAATGTCAGGGTTTTTTCTGAAAACACAGTGTATTGAGTCAGACTGTGTTTCTCCCCTTCCAATCATGCCTGTGTTCCTTCTACTTGTCTCTGCCAGGTATGTGATTCACCCAAGAGAGCTTTGATGTCTGCTCTGGAGTAAAAAGCAGGGTAGCCACATCAATAAGATACAGCAGCTAAAGAAATTATCCTTAACAGCGTCTGGAGGAGACACTCCCCAGCTTGTCTGAGATACTGTGTTCATGTATGGTACTTGGTGGTTACTGACATCCACAGAAGATACTGGCTCCTGAGCTGCTGTGGCAGCACTGGTGAGGTGCTGGGCAGGAGTTAGTGAGGGCTCCTGAGGCACTGCACTGTAACCTGCACTGTGGGATGTAATAAGCATAATAAATTTATAAATGTAATAAAACTCAAGGAAGGAGAAGGCGATTTCTTCCACAAAATGTCAAAGGAGTTGATTTTACCCCTTCAGCCTCATTCTCTCATGAACACCATTTGCTCATGGTCCTACACACACAGGCACTTGAAGCACCTCTTGGCCCGGACCTCTGCATCCAAGCAGTCTGCCCAGGATCACTGGTGGGGAACAAGGGATTCTGGCTCCTGAGTCCTCATCATATCTTTAGGGTTATTTTTGATTTGCAATGGCTGAAAAATTTTTGGACAGATCTTTTACATCCTTTAGGAGTTAGGGATGTAATGGGGCAGGCCTTTTCTGCAGCCTGTCTTCCTGATCAGTTACAGGAAATGGAATGGCACAATGGGGTGTGCAGTCATGTAGTTTGAGTGCTATAAAAGGAAGGTCAAGGCACAGGACATACCTTCGAGCTCTTACGTTTTAGTTGGAGGCTAAGGCATCAATCACCTGAGTAATAATCTAAGAATTTAACTGTAAAAACCAACAGAATATTTTGATTTGCTTGGAGAATCAAACAGAAACTTGAAATACAGTAATAAAAAATAGTATAGTAAATCAGTGAATATATTGACAGAATCAAATAATTAGAAAAATAAACTTCTAAGAGCAATGTACTTTCTACAGGCTTGCAATAAGGATAGAAAAAGATAATCATAGTCAGTGGGTTAGGGTGAAAAGCTTCATACTACAGACATGCAGAAGAGAGGAATTCATTGCCAGGGAAGCATACTGATTGTTTTTATTAGGAAGGCACTATCAGGTTAGGAATATGTATGAAACTTTGAATTTAATCTCAGTTCACTATATTATCTGGAAATTGGACCTAGATATAGCCTAAATTATTTTTAGTCCATTTCCTATCTCACATCTACCCACATTACAGTCAAATCCACTTTCTACAAGTTCCTTCAGAGTCTGAGGCAGGTGCTGAAGGTAAGGGCCTTTGGTAGGCAGGAGGATGTATCCTCCAAGGGGCAGCAATGACTATAGCACAGTCTCTGTTTCCTCCTATTCAGTGGTACAGTGTATTGTCTAGGTGGGCAATTATAAATAATTATGCATATAAATGTGTGCATAAAAAAAAGACTAAGTTTGAGAACTTTTTTCTTTTGCAGTACTCAAAGGACACTTTTTGTTAGCTGAATTTTCCTTTTCCAGAGAATTTTACCTTCCTTTTCCCCTACATTGAGAGTTTTAATCCTGTGAACTTGAGGAAGCACTAGGATTTCTGTTTGCTTCTGAATTTGGTTTCATTGATCTGTTGTGTCTTGTGACATGTCCCTTGCCCTAGCCCACCTCCCAATCCTAAATCATCTGCCACTCTTGCCAGACCTCAGGTATAACCTTCCACAGTGCCAGGATCATATTTTCTTTTGCTGATTCAGATAATTGCACAAACGATCATCTTCTCCTCAGCACCAACATCTGCAGCCCATCTTAGAGGGTGATCTGTGTCCATGCCCAGAACTGAGTGTACTACTAGGACAAATATATGTAGTCTTTTCCTTGTACTTCACTCATCCCAACGCCGGAATGTTCATGCAATGATCCCAGTCCTCCCAGCCCAATTAATGATTTCAGTATCAGGATGTCCTTTGGTGAAGAGGGGACAAAGACTACGTCTATCCTAGTGAACCAGATGTGACCAGAGCCTGGACCTGCACACTATCCCATGGTGGTGCAAGCTGTGCAAACATTAGCACATTCCCTGGCACAGCTCTGGCCCATGCTGGCCAGCATGGTCTCACAGAGTGCCAAGACCTAGTTTGGGAGCTGACAGTGTCTGGGGGCTTTTTCAGTGAGCAGGGCAAGCGTCTGTTTCTTTCTTGCTAAAACCCAGCAGTGTATGTAGAGTCTCACCCGCAGGCTGTACAAATGTTCTGACTGGAGAAGTAATGCCCCACGACACAGCATTCCTGCTTCTTGACGTTCATGAGAACATATTTGCAACTGCAGAAACGAATTCTCTCTTTTTTTTTCTTTAAATTCCCATTTAAATGGAACCGTTTCTTTCATAAGCAGGATTTTACCATAAAAGCAAAAAGGTTCTCTTTTTCTTTATCAGAAATTGAGAAAACAAAAGTTAAGTCCTGTATAATTTTTAGGTTGAGGGACACATGAGCATATATGCACGTGAATTTGAGTGAGGACTCCCAATCAACAATAGTTATAATGAATTCAGTGAGCATTTCCCCATACAAGAGCTTGCACCTTGATGACTGGGTAGGACAAAGACCACTGGGTGGGACAGTGAGGGGAACGATCTTTCTCTCCCCAAGAATTTAAAAGAGCTCAATTAATTTTTGCATCCTGAGTCAGAACAGTGACAAGATCTTCAACAGTTTCACAAACAGAACCATTTAACACACACAAAAAATTGTTGATCAGAAAAGTGTGATTTAGGGTGGAACATAAAGTAAGAGATGAGTTGTTGGCAGGTTTGAACAGAGATTTATGTGGCAAGAAGTCGCAATACACTGGGAGGATTTGGGGAAAAAAGGCTGATGAGAAAGCTGAAAAAGAGTCAGTTAAATTAACAGCATTTGTCTTATCATTGCCATTACAGTTTACAGCTAATGGTAGCCTTGCTACAAATTGTGCATTCTTTGCCATATAAAACACAGTCCAGGCCACTGATGAATGACAAGCTGTTCAATTTTTCCATCTATTGCTCTCTAAAGCACTTTAAAGGCTTTATTGCGCTATTGCAGTTCTCGCAAATATTTATAAAGAGATGGATTTGGAAAGCAGACAGCTATGTTGCCATATGTCTGAATTGCTGTTCTTCAATATGTTCTTGAAGAGTAATGACAACTCTTAAAATTTCAAGGGCAGTTTAAAGGGATCCTTTTCATTTACATTTAGTCTGCAATTTGAATTTTGTAAAAAAATTACTGGGGGGTCATATCTAATATTTGGAAACATGATTTTTTTTTTTCACTCCAGCACATTCTCTTCTACTTTTAAGTACTGCAATTGTGTAGAAAGTTGAGCGGCTGGCTAACATAACACAAAAAATGCAAACCAAACATCAAACATACACATTTGGGAAACCCCTCACTGTTCTGTTATGACAATGTGGCATCACCAAGCTCCAGACTTGCCATTTCTTTCCTGCGAAAGAAAATGATCCATAGTAATTCAAACTTCAGCATTGACATATCATCATGTGTAATGAACAGCAGAACTCACTCCCTTAATTTCATTTATCGTTTAAATTTAAAAAATCCACCCCCACCCCACCCAGCATTAAGGAAATATGTAAAAGTGAGTTAGAAACAGCAGACAGATTAGTAAGCAGTCACAGGAATGATTGAGAACAGAGACCAGAAGGCATTTTTGAGGGTGTCTGGAACAACTTCATGCAACAGATGGTACTTGGTAGGAGCACTTGCATTTCAATTTCACTTTGGCATGCTGCATTTGTTTGTATGCAAAACCTTCACATACAGCTCAAAAAATTCTTGAAATATAATTTTTCATGAGTAAGATTTAAGAAATTAATGTCCAGGATTAAAAAAAAATAGATTTTTATCCTTTCATTTTTTTTTCCTCTCCTCATTTTCACTTTCCCACCACCCACATGAACTAAGAAACGTGAAGTCCAGCTGTTTAATTTGACCACCTATCTTTAGTTGTGTTCTTTCTGATACAATTTTATATTTTCTTACATATAAAAGGAAAAGTAGAAGCCTCTAATTTGTCAATCAGCAGACTTAAAATCTTCAGTATCAGATCCCCCAGTGATCAAAAGTGTCAATTTTCTACCCCTGGATGAAACATTAGCAGCATGCACACGAGATCAATAAACAATCGATGGTGCTGAGGAGAGTTTTAGTAGAGACTTTTACATGATCCCACTCCACCAGGCTCAGAAGTGTAGCACTAAGGAGGTTGAATGAGAGGCTGAAAAGAAAAATGTAAAAAGTCAGCTGGAAAAGCGAAACTGGAAAAGTGAGAATAAGAGACAAGCAAAAGGTATGATGAGAAGCACTACAGGCTACAGAAAAGTAGAAGTACTCCACTCTTAGGAGAAGCCAAACCCAAGTCCTTTCTTCTATGTATAGCAACTGGACTTTTTCAAACTACATTTTAGTTATTCATATGAGTAAATCCAGTCTTAACAAGAAAAAAGCTCTAAATTCACATGTAAAGCAAATACCTGATTCAAAAAACACAGAAAGATCTGACTGTTGTTTCATACTTAAATATATCTTACTCTCATGGTTTACACTCTGGGATGCCACAGTAATTCAGTGTGGTGTCAGGACCAGTTGTGAAACACCATGGTCTAGGTCTATTTTCATTCCCATCAGGTTTCCTGCAGTAGTTTTTTTTTCCTGCAGTAGTTTTTTCAAACCCAGCATGAGTGAAAATTTAATCTCTAAAGTTGTAATAGAAAGGAAAGTATCATTACAGAATAAGTGAAGCTTTTTAAAAAAAAAAAAAATTCCAAATGTTTGTGGCTCAGTTCATGCAACCTGAAAGCCAAGAAAATGGATACTCATCTTTTGGATCCAATGTGTTTGCCTGAATATTTTTCCATAAGATAAGTTGTCATAAAAAGTCTCTCCATTGCCCTGGAAGAACAACAAGACACACAGCCACAGTTTACAGGGAATTCAACAGTCTCAAAGGGCAACAGTACTCCTCTGTATTTTTGTGCAGCATCAGCTATTTGACTTTTATTGCCGTACCTATTGTTCTAACCTACAAGGTTTAAAAGAAGTTCACATAAAGAACTGTTGACTTTTTCTTTTCAAGATATAACGAGGACACTGACTGAACAACAGAAGTTTTCCAGTAACACACATCATACCTGTTTGAATCCACCTGAAGAGCAAACAGGCCTTCTTGCATGCTTCTCATAGAGTAACAGCAACATATCAGCAGAAAAAGGTGCATCAATGTAATGATACTATTTCAGTTTCATTTCTCACATACTAGCTGTTACCTAACCAAAAAAAATCCTGTCTCCATTTAAGGATGTGTTAACGAGTGGTATTTTTTCCAAGTGCGTGTTTTGCCTGAACAAGAACCACAAAACTGGAAGCATATGATACTTTTTGATCAAAATGGGATGACTTACAGTGTCTTAAAAGCATATTTGTCTTCCTTTTGTGGTAAAAGATAAAAGTCAGAGTGAGAGATATGTGGAAGAAATTATTCACTATAAATTAACCGCAGCAAAAAGTAACTGTCTTTGATAATCTATGGTATAGCATTGCTTAATGTGTGCTATTAATGGATATTTCAGAAATGATCACTCATAATATTTAGACAAATATGACAAGATCAAACACTGATGTGTGGATTGTGCTACTCACCCAGTTCTGGCATAGCACCCTCTTTAGAGTTCTGTCTTTTATTCCTCTGTAATATCCCGCCTCATCCTTTCTTTTTTTCAGTCTAGAAGATAAACTGAATCAAAATACACCACTGATGAATCAGTATCACTTTATATATGCCTTACCTAGCTGACATTCTGCACTTGTTGTAACATATTCAGCAAATTTCAAACCCTGGTCCTACAAAAACGTGCATGTTATTCCACCACCATCAATAAAGTAAAATTAGAGATATTAACAGAATACTTATAAAAGGAAACACATTATAGTTGTTTTCAACAGGAAGGCCCCGTTGATACCAAGAGGGGAAAACACATGAAGCTCAATAGGGTGTTTTTTTCAAGCTGTTCTCCTGCTACACTTTCTGACAGCCTGTGGCTTTATCTCCAGCTTCCGATGTAGCATTTGCATGAAAATGTTATTTCTTTCATTTGCATTAATGGTGACAAACTGCATAAAGCCCACTCTCCTGGGCGTGGTACAGGGTAATGTTGCAGAATAGGTAGTGAGGAACACAGGAGAAGGCAGGGCAAAGACAGAGCCTTTAGCAGTACAGAGTATTGCTTCTGAAGATGAATATTAGCTTGGTGCATAGCAGAGGGTTCTTCCCAACCAATGCCTTGACTAATGACTATTTCCCAAGCGTAGACACGCAAGAGAAAGACAGCTCTCCTAATCCCTATTTTGGTCCAGCTGGCTGGGCTTGAAGCTGTGTGTGTGAGTGCATAAACTTTTATTGATTCCCACCGGAGTTACGCATCAGCAAACAAATGTGGTAAATGAAGTTAATAATTTCCTCTGTTCCAATCTCCATTTTTTAATCTCCAAACATGACCTGGAATGTAAGATGTTACAAAATAACATTTAAATGTTTGTACTTGGTGTTGGGAAAGGTAAAAGATGCTCTTATCTTAATCAATATGTTGGTTTCTCTTAACTAAAATGTTGATAGTATTGTTGAAAACCATTGAAATGTTTCTGAGCAGAATCTTGGTCTCTGCATGTTCAAGCCCAGTTGTCTGTGCTATAAAAGGGTTACCTGCATGATAAGGAATACAGGACTGAAAAGGACCTTCAATCTATTTCCCTGCTGTTGGAGACTTGTATCATGCCATCATACATAAGAAATTATCAAAGTTCATTGTAAAACTGTGTACATTGAAATCTTATCTCCTCCATACTACTCCAAGCAGGAAGGCTGCTTTTCACTCCTACAGACCTGGTAAAAACATGAAAGCAAGGACTGAGGTAAACTGGGAAGCAGTCTCAAACTTCTCTAACAGGATCTCCTAACAGCAGTCTGCATGCTGAAAACTGAGTGTGCCTGCAAAGCCTAGTACTGCACAGTCTCCATAGAGGCAGGCTCTCCCTGGAGTCCCAGTGCCTCACTTAAAATGACTTTCACTTTAGAAGTTCCTAGCTCTATGAACAGAGGAACGATGCTTTAGTCTAGGGAGGTAAGTGCCACCTGGAAACCAAGCTCATGGCAGATGGGGAAAACCAGTTCAACAGAGGGAGAAAAAGCAGCACAAAAGGTTTAATTCTCCTTTGGCTTGTCAATTGCTATGCAGCTGCAGTTTTCTAGAAACAAAGACTGAAAATACTGCAAAATACACAATAGTCCTGTCATTAGATCTCAGTGGTCAAATTTCTTTACCAGCCAGACTCTCAGGCACTTCTCCATGGATCAGCTGTATGATGGAATAATTAACATTGATCATAAGCTTGACCATGTTCAGGTATACTCAAGGACAGGAGTAGCATCCCACATTGTCTTGGCAAACTGGAGGAGCAGTAAGGGGGGAAAAGGGCAGTGTAAGGCCTTAATTTTATCCAGATAAAATAATTATGGGAAACACAGTGGAAAATAGGTAGATGTACAGGAAATGTGTGAAAAGGAGACTGATCACACTGGTTGTTCACAAGCTGAAGAAAGGTTAGTACCAAGACCATCCTGTTTTAACATAGCATTTCCAAAGGGAGTGCGAGAGAGGACACTAAGAATGGTCAATAATCTTGAAATATTATTTGTGAGAAAAGCCTGCAGGAGAAGTTTCTTGACATCAAGAGAAAACTAGCAGTTCTGTGGCTGTGGGTAGGTAGATATTCAGATGTTCAAGAAGCTCTGTTTTCATGATGGATAGGCTTAAATTTAAATTTGGAAGACTCAAGGCAGACACAAAGCATCACCAGCTGGTCAAGGGAGGTGATTGTCCCATTCTGCTCTGCACCTTGCATATTGTGTGCAGTTTTGGGTGCCACTACATAAGAAGGATATAAAGCTATTAGCGTGTCCAAAGGAGGGCAACAAAGATGGTGAAGCACCTTGAGGGGAAGCTGTATGAGGAAACATTACCCAAAATGAAAAGGAGGGTGAAGGGACTGTCCAAAAGACAGATTAATAGAGGGATTTTCTGAAACTCAGTACCTCTCCCATGAGCCCCAGCATTCAGTCAGGTAAAATGACAGCAGCACCTGGGGAATATACAGTAAAATCTTTTGGTGTCTTTCTTGTACTTAAAAAGAAATGTAGAGTTCAACCCACTTAACTTTAGATAAAGTTAAGATATTAGGTAAATACTGATTTCTAACTAGTCTGTAACTAATTAGTCACCATTCAGACTCCCTTTCCAACCAGCTGAGGAATAGGTGTTTGGAAACATATACGTCTACTTTGGGATGAGCCACATCCTGGGAATTCTCTTTTCTCTCATTGACTACAAAAGGAATCTAGTGTGATGAACTTGTCAGGAGACATCTACACTGTAGATCTCTGCATTTGATCAGATAAATCCACCTACAGTGCATAACTGCATTTAAGGAAAGCTTGCTTCATTTCCATTTGTTCCCAAGAATATGCTGAGCAAGTTCTCCTCCTACTTCAACACATTCACCATATTGCCATTAATGGGATGGGAAGAGCTGAGAACCTTTGGGCATTTTCATTTACCTTTTTTTTTTGCTGCTGAGATACTGGTGAAAGAACAAATTTCTCACCAAATTGTTTGGTGATAACCACACACCCTTTCTTTGAACTAGGCAGTCAAGAAGAGACTCTTCTACCATAATGCGAGGTTTTATATATGACTACAGACTCTTCTGTGTGCTACCTTTCTATTTTTATTGACATTTCTTCTTTCTTATAACTAGGTAGCCTAATGTTCCAGCCATTCCATTAAGTCTGGGGGCCTAATACTGACAATCATGTGGCAAAAGATAGCTGGGAAAACAAAAAGGTGAAGTACTTTCCCCTGCCTGGAAAAGGAAGAGACTCTGAGGAAGAGATATTTAGGGGAGTGAGAGAGATTTTACATTATAGGCAGGAATCACTTAGCTGGCTTTGAAGATCCTCAGAAGCTGCTATAGTTTCAGTATTTTGACATTTTCTTGAAACAGGACAGTACATGCCTGTGATGTTTTTTGTGATGGCCTGTGAGGTTCTGTGGTGCAGACTATTACTTTGATGATTGCAATATCTAAGCAGCTTTGCCACTCAAAGCCTTCACTCAAGATGTAAAACTGATAGAGCATTCATTTGTGCAGTTTTCCATAGTAGCCCTCATACACACTTTGACAAAGTTTCCTTATTTTCCGTATTAGAGACATGTTTATACTATCAAAACAGGTTTTTGACATTTCCGTGTGTTCAGTTTATCACTAACTGCTTTATTCTTTTTATGATTTAGCTTTTCTTGTCACATCATTAACTGGTAAGATACTTTCCTCTGCACAAACCAAAATAAAAAGGCTAAACAGGTGAATGAACTGCTGCTATATTTCATTCAATGTGTGCATGAAGATGAGATCATCCTGCTGCTGCTGCAATCAAAGGGAGTTGTCACAGACTTCAGTGGAGTCAAAATATCATCACTGGCAATATGTACAGACAACTGACCACACTCTAAAATGTGAGCGTGTAAAGAAGAGAAACTGAATAACAGCTGGTCTATTTGCAGTGCTTTATCAATATTTTCAGTTCAAAGTAACATAACTTTTTTTGGTGTGCTTCTTCTAAAGCATTGTTATGAGTTTAACAAAAAGATTTTCTCCAGAACATATCCTCTTAAGGTATGGCATCCAAGTCTAAACTCATGCACACTTGTAAAACTCTTAGTTCTCTGACATATCTTGGATGCTTTCATCCATGATTTATTTCCTTAAAATAAGTGTACACTGCTACTGTTGAGAATATATATACTGATATTAAAAAACCTAGAATATTATTAATATTTCTGTTTGTGAATGAATTCAGTTCATGTTTCAAGATATCTTGAGTCAAACTTCACAAATAAATGTCTGTTTTACTCTACATGCAGGATACTGTACTGAGAAATGACATACAGCTTTCTAAAATTCTCACAATTCCTCATCCAGTAATAACATCTAAGGACAAGGAATAATATAAGAAAGTAATTTTTTTTTCCATTGGAATTACACACACACACACACACACGTGTCACACGTTCAGTTCTTTTCTGTAGCAGGCAGCATGTGAAACTGTGAGGAAGAAGAGCCTCTTCTTTCAAGGAATCAGGAGAGCTCTCAGTTGAAGGCTGCACAAGTATTATGGTAACACTGACATGCTGACTTCCACTGATACTCTTTCATTCCAATAGTCATGCCCGTTTTTTAACCATATCACTTTGTCATGCTCACTGTATTTGTTTATTACTCAAGACAGTGAGGACTGAAAATCACCACTCAAGAATGTGTAACATCAATTAAAATATCTCGCTTCTCCAGAAATTGTTTTCATTTCCTGAGGGAAAAAGCAAAAATAGGAGTAAAATGCATACCTTCAATATACCTTCTAATTGTTCTACCTCCAGTTTACAAAATATTTTACTGTGGTTGCAATTAATGAGCATTCTATAAGAAAAGTGGGAGGCAGGCTTTTGTCCTCAGGCAGCAAAAAGACACAGAGTGTAAGTACAGACATGTCATCTGAAATCATACTTCACTCTGGGCAGAAGATAGTACTGAAACTTTTTCTGCTAATGAATCTGCCTTGGTCTTTGGATCAGCCAAAGGGATGGAAGTTAAAGTATGTTTTGCTTTTAAAAGCACTGAAACGGAATTTTTGCTGATCCAACCCCCCCTTTGATCTTACTACAGATCTGCATAAATTTTCCTTAAAAAAGGGCTGTTCTGTGGACTCATGGAATCCACATGCTGCGTACGAATTTTTATTTGGAAAAAAGGCATTAACAGGACAAGTTCAAAAATTATAAAGATCCTAGTAACCACAACATTGCATGTAGGCAGGAGGTATTTGGTTTCTAACTGAGATAATTTCCAGCTCCTTTGCTATTTCCTAGCCCATTCCACTGAGCTAAATTTATACGGAAACTTGACTCTAGTCCCTTCTCTTTTCCCTTCACTTCTTTCTCCCTTTTTGAAATGATTAAAAGGATCAGAAAGGAAAAAGAGGAGTGACTCAAGATCGAAATGTCACCGCTGATGGAGAGTTGTGCAATGGAGAATTTAAACAGGATACCCAGAGAGAGATTTTCACCTGTTTTCGTTTGCAAAGTCACAGAAACATTGCAGAGCACTGTAGCTGTTATTTCCAGAGCTCGATGGCTCCCATGATACGAGTGGTGTCTTGCTAATTTGAACTGGCCTCCAACAATAAATGGAGTAATAACAAGGAAGGTATGAGTAAAGGTAAGAAAATTCAAGGTCTTGCAGCTTGTGAGATGGATAACTAAATCACTGGCACTTTCCTTCTCTTCCCAGGAAAGTAACTGATTATTGAAGTAAGAACAGCTCACAATAGCTTTGCCTTGAACAAATCCTACTCTTAAGGCTGCAAAGGTTTGACCCTGGCAAGTGTATTGAAGGATTCCTGAGTCATTAAACCAGGTGAAAAAAGAGGTGCAGACATGAAATAAAAAGCAGAAGACTAAGAACTTAAGAAGGCCGTGACAGAAACATTGGCAATAAAAGGACAATAAGACACAAAGCTACAAAAATGCTATGAAATGCATGAAATAGCAAGACAAAAATCAAGGTTTCACATCCACTTGATCTAGAAGACCTAAGTATCCAGTCATTTAAAAACACTTAACATTTTATTTAATGTGCAAACGTATTTTAGAGAAAAAAACCTGTACACACAGCATATACACCATGTCTGCACACTGACATGCATGCTCAGGCACCATGTACATTCACTGTTCTCTCTGCCAGTATGACCTGCTGTCTCACTCCAGTCACTGCACTTAAACCTCCATACACACATGCACACAGAATAGAATGTCACCCAGAAAAGCAGAAAAGGACTTTTGGAAGGTGGTGGATAGAGTCACAAGAGTAAAAGTGAGAAAACTTGTGGGCTGAGATAAAGACAGTTTGGCAAGTAAAGTTTTGACAATGCAAGCAAAGCAAAACAAGGAATTTATTCACCGCTCCCCATGGGCAGGCAGGTGTGCAGCCACCCCTAGGAAAGCAGGGCTCTGTCACATGTAGCAGTCACTTGGGAAGACAAACACCATCACTCTGAATGTTGCTTCTTGCTCCTTCTTTCCCCAGCTTTAGATGCTGAGCATGACACCATCTGATATGGGATATCCGTGTGGTCAGTTGGGGTCAGCTCTCCCGACAGTGTCCCTTCCCAGCTCCTTGTGCACTCCTTGTGCACACCCAGCCCACTCACTGGTGGGGTGGGGTGAGAGGCAGAAAAGGCCTCGGCCCTGTGTAAGCTGTGCTCAGCAGTAACCAAAACATCCCTGTGTTATCAGCACTGTTTCCAGCACAAGTCCAAACCACGGCCCCTTACCAGCTACTGTGAAGCAAATCAACTCTATGCCAGTGAAAACCAGCACTGGAAGAAAGCAAGTGTAGGGAACATGAAAGGCAACAACAGTTTTTATTAGAGAAGTAAATGGAAAATGAGACACACAGCTTCCATTTTAAATGGATTTTATTAGGGTAGGAAAAATCATTTCAATACCCAGCTCTCCATACATTCTCAGGTTACACGGAGCCAGCAGCAAGTCATGGGCTCCATGAAGTGCAAGTACCTGCACAGCTTCCTTCCAGCATGCACACGTAGGCAAAGCTATTTCCTTTGCTACTCTGCACTTTTTTCCTCTGATATCTGATGTCTCACAGCTCTCCACTGATAAATATATTGCAATGCCAGTGGAAAAGGAGTAGGATAGCAGTCATGGGGAGTGGTGTAACAGACAGTAGGCACAGTGTTGTTCACAGTATTGCAGTGTTCACTTGTTTTCCAAAGTGAATGAGCTCGGTGACCTTTAAATCTGTTTCTGCTGCTTCTGCAGTTTGTTTTTTACCCGCTGCCACTCCACCCAAGCCACTGGACCCTGTTATATGTTCGGCACATCACAGTTCTGGAACAGGCCATTATATATGCAGTAAGTAGAAAAGCTTTTTTAAACTTTTGTGGTTTGCTTTCTTTAGGTTCCAGTCTTGCCTGGGGTTTTTGATTGCTTTGGTAGCTCTTTTTCTCTTTTGTTGTACAAGATATGAAAGAATTGTTTATTATTAATTGTGACTATCATCCTGATTAGTATTGCTGTGAGTTCTCCTGGCAGTGGTTGGGACCCAGGGCTTGGTGCCATACAGCTCAGCATGGCAGGAGAAAGGGTCCTGGAGGTAAAATGGAGCGGAAAGGACATAAAAATCTTGATCAAGTTTAGGGAAGGAGAGAGTGGCAAGTCCTAACACTTTGGTCACTTACACTCTTTGCAGAGCTCTGTGCATCTTCCTTACATAGCACCTGTCACACTGCCATACCACCTGCCTTTCCATCTCTGGGGGAAGCCTGCAGAGGAGCAGGGGGTCTGCTGTATTCTGCAGGTGCCCCTGGTCTGGGCACCCCTGTGGGATGGCACCCCAAGTCCTGCATGCTGAGCCCCAGCACCAGCTGACCCACTTTGCATAAAGCAGCGTTCATGGCACTCGCAGTGAGTAAAGCAAGAGTGTCAATGTGCTTATCTGCTTCCTCCATTTGTGATTAGTGAGGTTTTGCTTGTTCACAGCTTTAGAAATGAAAAGTATTGTCTGTCTGCTGAGAGTTCTGGTTACATGGGTTACTGGTGAGCCTCAAGGCGTGATCCTAGCGAATATGTGGAGCAGCTGGTATTTTAAGTATCTAGCCTCTATGATTGTGTCCAGATTGCTGTAGAACTGAGCTTAACTTAAAAATAAAAGAACCTCTGTGTTTTCAATAGAAAGTGAGTTCTCTTTTTCTAGTCATAAAACTAGTTTGTACTTGTTCATGCTTTCCTGATCTGTGAAGCCCAAAGATCTAGTATATTATCAGAGGTGCTTTAGGCTAGGCTGGGAGCTATATATTAGGGGAAGTAAAAAAATAAATTTGTTTCTCTTTTATTTTTTTCTTTCCTTGGTGTTTGGGACGTGTATTTGTTATCCTATGGATTAGAACAAGCAATTAGACTGGATTATTTGAAGATGTCAATGTCCTGTGGATTCTAGAAAAATTGACTCAGGTGCCTACATATTATTACTGTAAAATATTACAGCTACTTACATCAAGCTTATCGCAGTGTAGTAAGAACTTAAATAATTTCTGTATTTAGAGAAGATTTTGTTGGCAAATAAAACCAAGATAATGATCTGCTGCAGCTTTTCATATATATCCAACGTGTGCAAATTCAAAATTTTGAGGGACGTATGACGGCAAACATAAAAACCCATTCTATATACCAAAAAAACCCCAAACAACCCAACTAAATATATTTTGAATTTTTAAAACTACTTTGATTAAATAGTGAAATATTATTTTTCCAAATAAATGGAAAATTGAGATAATCTGGAATTTAAAGTGCCAAACAGGATGGCTTAACCTTCACGATACAAACAGCTTTGGTGCTTTAAGATACTATTGCCAGTGTTGGAGCATTTGCTTTCAATTCTCTGCTCTGAGGGGTCATCCTCCTAAAAGAGCACATCATCTGAGCCTTGCAGGCCAGCCTCTGGGCAAAGTTGCTTGGCTGATTTAAAAAACCCCCACGTGCTGGGGCTCAGCCCAAGCTGCCTGCCTTGCACTCAGACAAACAACTTGTGAGTGATGCTCAGATGGATTGGCAGCAGTCACCTGCAGCAAGCACTACAGTGCAAGGGACAGCTAGGAAATGGCATCTTTTCAAGCCATTACAGCTGTTTCCAAATAAAACCCGATTTAAATCGCAGTCAGATAAGATGTTTCAGCTGCCCCTGAGACCAGATCACAACTCAGATTATTCCCACAATTAACCCACCCCTCCTCATTCTGCCATTAATGGGCTGGTTTGTCTTCTTGTTCATACAACGTAATGGAACAGAAGAGCTGGGCAGGAAAAGCACTGGATGGTGAGGCAGCAGCAAACAGCTGGGATGATAATCTTTTCATCCAGCTCATCATAAGAGTTCACCTCATTCCTCTTTACGGAGAGATTGATGTGACTAAGGCAGCAGAAGAGAGCGAGTGGTGGGACCTGCGGCAGTAGCAGATGTGTCCATGGAATATCCATACAGTCAGTCCCTGGCTGTGTGACTACCAGGCTGGTGGGGATGAGGCCTTCCTCAGATGGCCAGAGATGTGGCTGCTTCCCACATGCCTGCTTGCTGTCTTGCAGGCTGGTGTGAGCTCCCACATCTCTCTCTGCTTATCAGCAGGGATCAGTGAGTGCTGTGCCCACACAAAACCCATGGGCTCAGGCCACACGGATGGCTTAACCAGGCAGGTCAGTGCAGTGCTGCTCTCTAGCAGACAGCAGGGTGGTGTGTGCCAGGGGGAAAGGGAGGTGAAGACTCCTATCCCCAAAGACAGCCCCACAGCTTCCAACAGCACTGAGGAATTCCCCACAGCAGTGTTGCTTTCAGCTGGTCATCAATAATAGCTCTGGTCAGAAGGGCAGATACTGTCAGAGACGAGTTCCATCACAGGTCACCTCTGAGTCACCTCAGTGAGTCACCTCTGTCTGGCCTTGCCACTGCCTAGGGAGCCCTCAGCTGCAGCCCAGCGTGGGAAGGCACAGTCTCCTTTTGTGAATCGTCTTTTCTTCCAGTGTCCTGCTGCTGCTGGTCCCTTGGCTCCTGCCCCAGCATGGCTCAACCCGGGCTTCTCTCTCTCTCTGGGGTGCCCCAGCTGGCTCCCTCTGCCCATAAAAAAGTCAGGCAGCAAATCAGTCCTTGGAGAGTGATAAGCAAACATACAGCAAGCCTGGCTTTTACTTGGTTTGTGATAGGGTTGGAGGAAAATGACTTGGGCTCACCATGTGATGCATTTAGATGGACATAGGAAAAGGTGCAACTTCTCCTGGCTTGAGTGCAGAACTGCAGCTCCTGGAGTCTGACAGGCTGCTCTGACCAGGAAGTTTGGTGAATGAGCTGAACCAATGAGCCCATCCATCCATTTCACTGATGAGCAAGAAAGGCCCTTACACTCAGCCTGAGCTGCTGGAGCCAGCTCTGCCCCAGGCTGCTCCTCCGCCAGGGATAAGCAGTAAAGAAAAAAGGGACAGAGTAATGAGGGGTCCAACAGACAGTAAAACCAAAACCAACTGCAAACAAGTTTGCAAACACTTCACAAATATCAAGAATGGCAGAGAAGGCTTCTATACTTTCAGCCAGTTTCTCTGGGTCATCTGTTAGTGCAGATGAAAAAAAAAAAAAGAGTCATACAATTTTGATGAGAGTCTCCTCCTGCCATTCTAATAGCTATTTAGTTTTACATGGAGAGGAGTCTTTAGGACACAAGAAGGGCATTACAAACAAATGAAATTATTGAACAGAAATAAAATTATGTCGTGCACATGCTGAAATGGAGTAAGAAGTTCTGCCTCTATATATAATGCAAACTTTCTTTTTGTTCTAATTGCCTGTCTATCCAGAAGAAGTCCTTCTAGTTTTATGGCCTTTTAAATCCCCTCCTTTTCAAGTAACAAGCTGGCATTCAGCATCATAGGAAAGAATCCAAGTCCAGAGGCGTCTTTGTAGAGAAAAAAACTGTGAATGCAGTTTCTCTCAAAGGAGAAATTGAGCGTTCAGGGCTCTTGGCTAACTGTCATGCTTGTCCCTACAGATGCACAAACGTAACACTAGCAAGGACCTTTTACATATTTTTTCTACGCTCCACTATGTTCTTTCACTGTGTTCACTGTGACTTTTTCTGCTGGGTACAGGGTTGGAAGGTGGACTGAGAAACAGGCTGTGTGTTAGTATAATCACATTTTTTAAATCCTCTGGATGAACATGTGAGATCTGCATTTCACTCTGAAGCATTTCATTAGGCAACTGAGTAGCGTAATAACCATTACCATTAATACAATGGGTTTTGTCTTTATTTAACGTGACAGAACTGCTGAATACGCAAATATCAAAACAAACTACAACCAAGTATTTTGCAATTCTTTAAGTCTAGTTTGCAGTTTTTACATAGCTAAAAACATATATATGTGGGTATGTAAATATATATCTATATCTGTCTCTATGTCAGCATCAGGCTGAAGGAACTCAACTGAAAAAAATCTTACACTTTTTAGATAGTCTTGAAAGGGTGGGACATCACATATGGTTACACAGGTAGCTGGTGTGAGTGTTGACTGAAGGGTAGGATTTCAATTCTACTGAGACAGAACCCACAGAAGGACAGAAAACCCCTTTTATTTCTTGCAGGGCTCAGGCCTATTTGCTTTGCAGTGTTTCTTGATGGCACAGCTTGCTGACTCTGAGAGAAGGGGAAAAGGGGGAAGGAAGTGCAGCTTCTCAGGTCACAGAAGATCTTTGGCAGAACTGATGCAGAAGGACTGCTCTGGCAGGTCACATTGCATAGTCATTGCATAGTTCACTCTATAAGTTTTCATTTTACACATAATTGTAGTTTCTAACACTAACAGAATAAATCAATGTGTCTTAACCTCTCAGTGTAACCTCTCAGTAACCTACAGTAAAGGTGTAATATGGAGTGATTTTAAGACCATTTCTCCCACATAAACCAGAATAACAGTAGCTGATTCCTGGAGGACACTAGAGAGATAAAAATCAGGGATGTGTCCATGTCCTTCCTGTGTATACTTAATGAAAAGTTAAGGTCTCTTGAATAATGTTCAAGAATCTGCCATGCAGGAGCTATTAAAACATCACAACAGAGCCAGCTACTTTTGGCAAATACAGTAATCCAAACCACTTTGGGCATAGTTTTAAATCTGTTCATCTTTAGATTCATTACCAGAGTTGCACATGCCAGTGTATTTTACAAACACATCCTATTAAAGTATAGATAACATATTCATATGGGTATGTACAGACAAGAAATGTACAGTAGCAATAAATAGCAAAGAACACAACATATGAGTTTTGCACCTTAGAAACAGGATGATACAAATTGTAGAAAAGGAAGCACACACAGGAATTCTAGGCAGAATAAGTTACTTAAAATGAAAATGAGACATAGAGAAATTTCCATCATAGTATCTCTGAGGCAACAGCACGGGCACAGGCTGGTTTACAGGCCAGAGTATTGCAATATCCCTCAGTTTTATCTTAGAGAAAGAGAGTTTCCCACAAGGACTCCCCGTTCTGATTAAAACACTGTAAATCCTCTTTTTCTAGATTTTTTTTGTTTGTGGGTTAGAGGGGGTTTTTGCACTGATCAGTACAATGAGGGACCTACCTGTGGTCTGTCCTGCTCTCCTGGGCTGGCACTCAGGGAAGAGCCAGTGCCCTGTGGAGGTGCAGCTGGGGGTGGCTGGCACTTCCACAAGCCATACTCAGGTGAGAGATGCTGGTTGCTACTCTGAGGAAGTGTTGGGCTGGTTCTGATTCTGGACATTAAAGTACACATATTTGGGATTTTTTACTAGAAGAGTTGCAAGGAGTTTCTATAGTGTAGAGGCTGACAAAACAGAAAAGGAGGGGCATATTGTTGACATCATGGTCTTAATTTACATCTAAGGTACATAAGGAAGCACATATGGATGATAAGAAAACTTACCTGTATCATTCCAGACGTAAGCTTAAAACTCTGTATTCTGGAAGGAGGATTTCTTCCAGATAGAAGCCTGACCAAATTGCTCCATTTTTTTATTATAGCTTTGGGCTACAATAGCCCAAAAGGAGCTAGGCGAGACTAGGAATTGGCCAAAATTGTTATTTGTTTAACACTTACAATATAGCAAGTGAAAAACTTCAGTCAGATTATCCAGAATTTTTATTTAAAAAAAAAGAAAATGGTGGTTTCTGTCCCAAAGGAAGAACTGCCTAAAATATAAGACATATGTGACTGGATAAATTCAACAAATAAATCAGATCTGGGCAGAAAAGAGCAGAAAAGGCAGGTAATTTGTTAAGGCTTGTCTGTCTGTTCCCAATCAGGAACACATTCTACAGTTTCCCAAATACGTGGCTTCTGAGATCACAGGTTTATTCCACTTCAAAAAGAAATAAAGTTTTTGCCTGGTGATCCTGGCCTTTTGGAAGTGCAATCAGTTTGAATACTGTTGCTTTATGCACCACACCTAAAGGATAAATGATGGAAGAAGAGGAGGAGTGTCTCAGAGTAGTTCCTGTCAGTCTCTGCTGCTGCTGAGAGGCAACAGAAGAGAACTTCAGATCCAAGTGGCAATGTTGCATATTGATTTTTGTGGACATGCCCTGTTAACTGGCAAGGTCTGTGTTTCTTTTTTTAGCAGCTGAGATGGCTTTTACCAAGCATAAATACAGACTGCACAAATAGTGAGAAGCTATTTTTGAACATTTTGGTCAGTGCTAAATACAGAATTGCTAATCCAGGCATTCAGAAGTCATGATTCAGGTCCCCAAAATGAAAAGGCTGGCCTAAGTATATGTAAATCCTTTTTTATTTTCACCCTGTTTTGCTTACTGAAACTTCAGAATATTTCTGGATCATGTCTTCAAGAACTATTCTACAAAACTGAAGACAATAATTTAAGCTGAGTTTGCATTTACCCCTAATTCACACGGTTCCAGGAGCTGTGACTTGAAAAAAAAAATTCCCAATCCTGTGAGGCAACAAATTTCTTCGTTTATCTGCCTAAGTGTCTGTTACAACAGTAGCTGAAATCCCTCTAATCCAAACTGGAAATGTCAGCAGTGAGCAGAGAGAGCAGCAGAGGACCGAGGCACCATTCATCTCCCACCTTCCTTTGCCCTGGGGGATTTGATGTGCGGGGAGCACAGTGCCTGCCCTGTGCAGGGCTGACAGCAGAACAGCAACAACCTTCTGAGCGAGGCACTTGCTCATAGAGCAGGGACACATCGTGAATGTCACGCAGCACACAAATATCGTGGCAGAAAGGTCAGATACTCTGAGCAATTCTTACAACAGGCGTTAGCATGAACTCGTTTGATGAATGTTTTGTACAAGTAATTCCAATTTGTGACGCATTTGGGAGGGTGGTTTTTTTTTGTTGTTGTTTTGCAATTTAAAAAGCAGCTCATAAGCAGAACATGGGTCTAACTTTGTCCAGTGAAATGAAAATAATATATTGCTTGTTCAGTTGTGACCTTAAGCCCAATATGTTTTAGATCATCCTCAGCTTCTACTCCCCAGCAAATTTTAAACTTGGCCAATGTTGCTACTGCCTGAGACTTCCTGCAAGAATGGTTTATTGTCTCATCATTTCTTGTCATTCCCTTGAAATGACCCATTTTTAAGCAATCAGTGTCACAAGAGCTGGTGACTCTCTCACGTCTAAGAGCCCTTGCAAATATATTTTTGTGGACAAAGTACCCTTCATTCACTATTGTATTTTTCCTGGAAACACCTCAAAGCCAAATTCATACAATGGGAATATACTGCCCTTTTCAACAGTGCAGATTAGCAAATTTCTCTTCTGTAAAATACTTCCAGCATCCCTTCCTACTGCAAACTGGTCTTTACTGAAAATTAACAAATGTGTCCTAGCACCATAATGTCTATTATTGGTTCAATAGTCTTTCATCGAATACCTGTTCTAATTTCTGCTTGCTCTTGTGAGCTACATATTTTGCTTTACAGGGGCATCTTCTTGCCTTAATAAATTGGCTAAATGCATTTCTGTAAAAATGATGCCAGGTTATTTTTGTCTGCAGCTCTCAATGATGGTTGCATGTTTCTTTAACCCTCTCTCCTGCTTAAAAGCTTCAGAGTTTGCTTGATACCTTTGAGGAAACAAATAGTCTGTCAGGGAAGGGCAAGGGCAGGGCTTGCATCACCCTGACCCGTTCCTGCTTGTTGAGCCAGCTTGACAGCCCAAGTCAGAGGTTACACCTTCCCTAAACAGGTGTAACTTGAATACTCCTCCAAGTGTCCTAGACAGCCGGGACGTAAGAACCAGAGTCCCTGAACAATTTCTTCTGGGCTTTCTTCTTGTGCCTGGGTGCTGATGTCCAACCAGAGGCAGAGCCCTTCCCCGTCACACTGTGTGTGCCCTACCCTTGCAGATACCACCCAGCTTGTGGCGTGGGCGTGACTCACCCCCAGCACCCTGAAAGCCAGGTGGGTACGGGCCACGCACGCGGCCCACGGAGGTGGGGATGGAGCACTTGTGCGCAGGAGAGACGAGCAGAAGCTCTGCTGCACAATTCCCCTCGGGCTCCTGGCAGGTCAGCACTCCACAGACCAGGAGCAAAGCAGCCTGCAGCCAACATGAGCTGGCCCAGGACAAGCCCGGCCTTCTGCTGCAACTTCACCCCCCTGCAAAACCATGGGGATTTCTTGCCCAGTCACTGCTGAATTTGCAGCTTTTTGATTTTGCCAATGTTCTATTTAAGCTTTAGCCCTTCCAAATGCAGATTAAATTCATACCTACCTAACCTTGCAAAGGTGTTCACGGATACTAAACATTGCATCTACCTCTGTGCCTTTCCATTTTACACAGAAAATGAAAACCAGACCACCTTGGTTTAAACACCTTGAATTAGGCTGAAATTGTTAGTGTTAATTATCTTATATGGACGGAGGCTAGGAGGTTGGAAAAATTTCTAATCTAGCCCTTTAAGGAAATATGAACCTTGAACATCAAGGATTGCTAGTGGCACTAAAAAGCACAGGCATGCTTTTGTTTATAGCCAAAGAATCTGGGTACTGCTCTGATAATATATTTGGCTGATGGGAAATGTGCAGCTCGACAAGCATTCACCAGCTCAACCATGCAGCCTGTTCCTCAGAGTCCCTTGCCCTTGGCAAAGAAAAAAAAAGATGCATCTTTCTGGCACTGAAACTGTGACTTTGTTTATTGACAAGAATAAACTTTTTTCCTTCTTGTAAGCACAATAAATGACACTTTCACAGTGAGCTAATGATGGGTGTCTATAATGTATGGCAGCAGCAACTCTATTATTGATGTAGTTATACCGGTAAAAATATGCACACATTATTATAGTTTTATGTTGCAATGGGGAGAGATTCAATTATGCTCATAAGCAATGCTGCAGTTGTATTCATAGCTCTGCCAGTTTACCCTACTATAAATACACCAAGAAAACCTTTTCCAGCTTGTCAGATTGCACAGAAATAAAGATCACTCTCAAGGAGAATGCTTTGGGAAAAAAGTGCCATGTAATCCAAGCTTGTGGAAGCCGAAAAAAAATCCAGCAACATGCAGAGGTGAGAAACATGATTCATAAAGGCATCATAACAAATTACATAACCTAAACATCAATCAGTTATTTTTAAGGCAGACTTCTTACTTCGAAAAAAAATCAGTTCTATTCAGTGCAAGTAACCATTGTTAAGTGAATACTTAATCCAGGTTAATGTGAGGCTCAAGTTACACTAGAACAGCAGCATCTACAACATCCTCTTGTTTCTGCTGTTCCATCCTTTTTATACCTGCTGGTTATAAGTATGATTACTAACAGAACCGACCACTCAATATCATGCTTACAGCCCTGTCATGGCTGTAATTGTATTTATTACATATTTCTTAAACATACTCCCATATTCTACAACACAAATATTACATTTCTAAATAAAATAAAATAAAATAAAATAAAATAAAAAGTAAAATAAAAATTTAAAAAGGATGAAATATGTTACAAAGATGCTGCTAGAAAACCTGGCAGACTTGCTTTGTAAACATCTTGTAGGTAAGATGGCTGACTCTTTATGTCTCTGAGTACACAAACTGTACATTTAAATGGTAACTTTCAGATTATTTTTATAGCTACATTTTCATAATCATCTTCTAGGACTCTGACAGCCAATATGAGCCCAAACCTTTTATACTGACCTTTCATATTTATGCACTAATACAAGGCTCCATGAATGTCAAGCTGGCAATCGGATTCACTTCTGGTTTGTGCTAAAAATTGCAAACTGCATAATGTGAGCAAAACTTGTCAGTTCACTTTTAGTTACCAAATGCTGGTGATCAATCAGGGAAGACATTCAGTGGTATATTTAATAGGCTGTTTGCTTGTTACTGCTTTCTCAGGCAAAAGTATTTTAAATTCAAATAAAGATCATTTGGCAGTTCACAGGAAACAAGAGTCTGAGATGATATGACACCTACAGCTTGAGACTTTCTAGGACACTCATACTCACTGCATTACATCAGAGTAATTCTGATAGCTCTGCCCTTATCCTTTTTAGACAAGTGATGAGGCAGGCAAAACATCACGTTCTGAAGTCTGTCTGAGCTAGTTACTTCAGGGAGAGAGATCCATTCACAGTTAAATCCTCTTACTCAACACCGTGGTTGGCAGGCTGTTGTGTATAACACAAGGAGATCTGGAATAGCTGCAATAAACATAGCACGAAATGTAACTGAAAAATAATGCTGATAGAAATAGATCTTACATACTTGCCACGCTAAACATGCTTACAGGTTATTTTCGAATACAGGTAGTGTGATAATTAAAATATATCAGAAAACTCAGCTGAGGAACAGTGCCATGAATAGGGAACAGCACAGAGCCATTCATCTTTTTGGTAGGGTAAACCTCACTGAGAAAAACAACTGCTGAAATTAGAAGAGTCTAAGCTTTTCAGAATCTGGCTTTGTACAAATGTTTATGGGTGTCACATTCACTTTTTGCAGAGCAGCAAAGCTGACCACATCCAAATAATGACAGGCTTGGTTTATTTGACATGTAAAATGCAAAGACATATAACTTATACAATTTGAATATCAGGAATCTGCATCACTTAGAATACAAAAGCATGGTTAATGTTAATAGTTTTTTTAGAAGTTTCTTAAAACAATCCATGTGGTTCAAGTATAAAATAACTTTTTTAAAAAAGGCAGTATCGGTCTTGCTGTAAAACCTTATTAGGAAACAGCACAACTTTGGAAAAAGTAAAGCTGTGGTTATAGCCACATATTTGGTATTGTGCACCTTCTTCTGACAGAAGGTTACAATTTAGTAGGCAGAAATGGCTACTTAACAGCATTGTGAATGATATATTTTAGAAGAGCTTAATTCTTACCACCAATTGTTCTTTATTAAATTTCTTTAATTTGAAATCACCACAATTTGCAACAAAATTATAAATAGTACCAAAAGTTTTTGGTGCTGTGTGCTTTTAAATAGTTGTATTTCCTAGGGAACTTTCTGTTTAAGAGATTGCTTGTAATTCAAAAGTATTTATGAGATCAGCCACAGAAGGGCTGAGGTGGACAGGTTCCCCTGGAGATCACCTCATCTCAACCCTCTGCTTAGAGCAGGGTGAGCAGGAGCAGGTTCCTCAGGGCCACAACCACTTGTGTTTTGAATATCTCTAAGGACGGTGATTCCACAACCTCTCTGAGCAACCCATGCCATTTTTTGACCACTTTCACAATAAGGAAAGTTTTTCTCAAGTTTAAACAGAATTTTTCATGGTTTATCCACTGTTTCTTGTCCTTTAACAGGACACCACTGGGAAGAGCCTGGCTCCATCTTCTTTGCCCCATCAAGTATTTACACACATTGCTGAGACCCTTCCTCAGCCTTCTCTTCTCCAGGCTGAACACTTCCAGCTCCTCTCCTCAGATCTCAGATGCTCCACACCCTTCACTACCTTTATGGTCCTTTGCTGGACTCATTCCTGGATGTTCCTATCTCTTTTGTGATGGGGAGCCCCGAATGAAGCTGTCATTTGGGGGGTGTTTTAGAAATGTACAAATACAAATCTTAATGCAAAAGTTTGAACTGAAATGTTATTCTTGAAATTTGAAATCCAAGTAAGAATAGCAATGCTATTCTTCTATTAACTGTAACTGTACATTTAGAAATATATTATGTATTGGAGTAATCTTCCACAGCTTATAGAATATACAACTCATCGTTCTGTAAGTAGTCATCTATGTGTAATGAAGACCATGACTGCCTCAGACAGATGGGCTATAGCCCAAATGTCCATCTAAAGAGTTAGTTGGAAGATTAATACTTCTATGATCTCATCTCAGGCAGGTTATAGCTATCCAACATGTGATAAAGTTTTGCAACTGATCCATACTGAATGCTTCCAAGAGGTGAAGAAGCACGCTCTAGTCAGGAGTCCTTCTCCAATACTACTGAACAGAAAATGTGTGCTTGCCCTGTTGTAAACTGGGTGCTGAATCTCCAGATCAGCATTTTTCTCCTAGCTCAGTGTGCCACAACATCCATGCATTGTTGGAAAGTTGGAGTCTTTTAACCAAGTTTAGTCTGTTTTATGTTAGTGCCTCATCACGTGTGCCAAGTAGTAGGGCTAATTGACTGGTAAGTCTGCTGAGATTAGGGGTGAAAGAAATTTCTCTCCTCGACTTCACACTATCCATAAATAAACAAGCAGCAGAAGTAGGGCTCAAACATGCCATAGCATTCAGCTTGCAAGAGAGGAGGAACCAAGCAATTACAGATCCTCAGCTTCAACAAGGTCATCCTGTTCTCAGCCAACACATTACCTCGTTCTATTTTCTGTGGACAGGAACAAAAACTTACAAAATTTTGACCCCTTTGTATTTCTGATTATCATCACAGCTGAAGAGCAAGCACAGTGGAGTTGATAGGCTTTGGACTGAAATTTAGACTTAAAATAGCTATGCCTAAAATTTATCAATGCCCATTGTATCCTGACAGTCATAGTGAAATCCACCCAAAGATGTTGATAGAAGCCATCTTTTAAACAAGCAGAAAATGTCACATGGATCTCAGCTCCCTAACACAAAGGTCATAATCTGGATTCCTCAGCTGGCTGTAGCTGGAAAGACTGCTGTGCCAGGACAGCATATTAGCTCACATCGTTCCACAGTTATTTCAAGTGCTGTGTGCTATGTCTCCTAGCATGAATGTGCCTTAAAATAAGCATCAATTCCTGTGAGGAAGAGGAAATGCAAATCAATTATAGAAACAACGATAGGCGCCAATATAAAATTCAAATGAGAATAAAAACTCTGAATGCATTGAAATAATGTCAAATGGCAGGCAATTACCTCTTTATGGTGTTTTATACTGCAGGAACTGTGTAAGTATTTAGAAGGAAGAAAATAGTTATGTTAACAATGAGGGAACAGCTTTTTTGAAGTAATGAAATGGACAGAAATGAAAAAACCTGAGGCCCTGCAGAATGGGACACAACTAGGAGTTGTAGAATAAGATAATATTTTACTATGCTCTAGTTAGGAGACCTCTGCAACAAACAGGGAATATCTTAATTCCTACAGATGTTCACCAGAACTGAGCCATCAACAGGATTATGCCACAAAACTCACCTTGTCAAGTTGTGGGGACAATATTATTCCAGATGATTCAGAGCAAAAGAAGGAAATGAATCCTATAAACATTTCTATGTATGAGTAACTGTTCTCCCAGGGTTGTCTCACTGATTTCAGTATGCCCATTATGTAAGTGAACTGATGTGTATATAAGTGTTTGCAGGGATTAGTATTTAATGAAGATTAAATTTTTCTCATGGCTGCTTATACCTCCATCCAGCTGATACAACTGCCAGGAACTGTTGGGGTAAAGGAAAATGCCACCTATGCTGCTTTTCTGTGATTATTCTCATTTATAGAAAGAGCTGTTGGAAGGAGCAGACATGGACAGCTCCTGTCTTCCGAGACAGAGAAGTTTGATTCAAATCTCACAGCTGTTTTCTGCTAGGATAACGCAGCTGCTGTAAGGCAGACATAGAAAGAATCTCAGCTGCACAACCAGATATTTTAAAAGATATAGTCTGGCACTTTTTTTGGTGCTTTCTGGGATAACGGAAATAAGAAGCATCACTTTATAAATTTTGGTATAAGTAACTAGTCAAACTTGCAAGATGCTTGAAAACATGTTGAAAGAGTTGTGTGCAAGAATGCATTGAATTGCACTGTCAGGCACACACAGAAGACAGATGGATATGCTCTGGGCCTACAAGTACAGCTTCAAAGAATTGGCCCCAGTTCTTCACTGGAGCTTTGAACATGAAGTTAATGCAGTGAACATAAATGCAGACAAGCATTTGGTCTTGTTTATAAGTGCCCCATGGCTGCTCAATAGAGTATGTCTATTATACAGCTGGGGAAAGAATTAAAATATGATTTAGCAGGAGCTAAGCTAGCTTTAAGCAAGCTTACTCTGTTGTTGATAGTCAAGTTCAAGTAGCACTGAATTCAGTGCAGCTGATTTTCAAGGTCCAAAATCAGTTCTTGGGAAGATATAAACTGCTGTAGCCAGACTGTCATACGTGTCAACATTTTCAGTTTCAGGTAATTTCTGTGTCCAGTGCCTTGGTATCTTTGAAGAGCAGCCAGTGGGTTTAGCTATGCCCAGCTTTACAGATACTGCGCCCAAAGACCAGCTTTACACAGTAAAAGCCTACAGCTTTAAGCACAACTGGATTTTGTACTTCTCTCACATAGGTCATGCCATTTTATTAATGCAGAGGCAGTGATACATAGAGTTGGTTTTTAGGACAGGAAGTACCTAAAAAAATAATGCTCAGTTGAAGCGATAAAACAATAATCACAGGAATGTCTCTGACCTCATGTTACTCTTACTAACAAACCCTCCTTTATTAGCGATGAATTAATGGTATTGAGCCCTGTGCAATCCCACATGCAGCCTGTGAGATGACAGCACTCAGACAGAAATATTCCACCTCCGTCAAGCTAGCTGGCTCCTATTATAGCACGGGTGTTAAACCATGCTGCTGAACAAGCTTTGGCAGATATCACGCCAGCTTCCCAAGTGAATGAATCACAGCGGTAACGGGTGATTGAACAGGGGTATATACAGTGGGACTCCTTAATTTCTTTCAGCTTCACACTTCAAATCAACTGCAGCAAAGCTCCGATTAGGTAACACTGAAAACCGAGTTCTGTTTCTTTCAATGCCACCCCCAACCCGATCTTCTGTGAGAACAACGAAACTGTAGATGGAGGAATCTGCGTATGTCCAGGTAGAAACACATCCTGGTATTTTATTTGGACTCTGGAGATGCTACTCGCAATGTCTACATAAGAAATAGTGTCAGGTTGCGTTCTAGATATTAAATACAGGTATTGTTCATGTTTTACTCTTCATTGCATTGCAGAAGAGCATTTCTAGTCTATGACCAAGAAAAAAAGAATATTCTGTTTTCAGCACATTTTACTAAATCTAGACTAACTATGCCTAGCAGCCTGTTTTCTAATGTCTGATTAACTTTGCTTTTACTTTCATATAGCTTTTATTGGAACTAAAATAAATAACTTATTTGAAGGAAAAACTAATTGTACAAAGCTGGTTTTGTCAAGAATTCAATTTTTTTTTGCATGCAGTTCACACAGTGAAGAACAATCTGATTACTAGATTTCATTTACTGACCTAAGAAAACCCAAAACCAAGCTGTGCCTTACTCTGCACAACATTCACGATGTGAAAAAAAGTTTGGAAGTTTGGCCTTGTGACAGGTACCAGGAGAAAAACTTTCAAATATATTCTTATAGCATATTTATTTACCTACATGGACCGAATCTTTCTTTGTCTTCATTAGGACTTTTTGTATATAGAAAATAACTGGAGAAATGGCAAATGGCAAAAGCACAGCTGCATGTACAGTTGTGTCTGATAGCCGTGGTGAATTGAGGAGGAATGAATAACAGAATATATGCCCCAGAAATAGATAGAAATTTCAAGGGTAGTTGTAGTAGAAATTTGAAAATGCTATTTGAAAGACCTATTTTAGCCATTAGGATGCAATTGCCATGTCAAATTTCTATTGCAAGTTCTAGGACTGCTACTGTAGTAAAAGGCATGTTGCTAGAATAAAAAGCAATTCCTAAGCAGTTGCAGTATCTGCTAAATTATAAAGCCAGATGTTTTCTGAAAAAAAAAAAAAAGAAAAAAATCAAAACTTCTGAAAACAGAAGTTAAGATGAAATAAGTTTGTCTATTTTGACAGTTACTTGTTTCCTGATTTGTTCTTTTAACCTGGAATTTTGGAGTCATGATTTTGCCACATCATACAGTAAAATCCATTCCTAATATTTTAACTCAATTTTCTTACAGACAGATGCTACTTATTGTGATGTGTATTTTAATCTTGTGCCTTCTGTTCCAGTAGTAGAACCAGAGTGAACAATTTCATTTATCAATTTCCATGGACCTATGAAATACTGATATGCTTAGTCTCAGAAACTGGCAGTCTTTGAAATATGACGATATTCCTTAAAGAAGCCAAAAATAATAAATTCTTTTTTTTGCATATCAATTTTTAAGACCTCTGTATTGCCTTGAATTCTTTGCTAAATATCATCCCTATATAGGCTCTGAGACTCTTATGTCATCTGGTGTTTCCTGTACTATTACCTCCAAATATCCCTACATCTCTTAATTTCTTCCCAAGGTCTGTAAGGCCATTCATAAACTTCTCCTCTTACAATCTTCCTCTTGATGCCAGGAGCTATGTTGCTCACTACTGGTCAATTGCAGATAAAGAAGCATCTCTCTATCAAATTTACAGCCTTGCTTTGCTTGGCCAGCATCTGTAGTTCCAGGATATTTTCTGTGACATACCACAAGAATGTGATGCAACACAGTATGCTGCGTTGCCCTAAAGGCAAAGATGCATTCAGGGAAGAGTTTTCTGGACTACCTTGTTTGAGAGGCTGCAGTGAACCCCAGTTTACTTGAGTAAACTATCTTAATATTCACAGAAAGTAGTGGCAGTGGTCAGTCCCCTTTTCTCCCTTTGCCAAGGGACATCCCTTGGGATGTCTCCACTTCCACACCATCACATCTATGGCAAAATGCAGTATCAGATTTTGATTTTTTTTCTCGGTTAATGCAAACTCTGTGCTTCTAACAGACCACTGCATTGGTTGTTTTGATAGAAGAAGCAAAGAAGCTGAAATATTTTGCCATGATTGCTAAATGCATCTCTGCCCTGCAAACAGCTGCAGAGATGGTGTGAGACAATGATCCCTAACTGAAAAGAACGCTCAAATTTAATCTGTAATGTTGACTCTTTGGTATTTATGATCATACTAAAACACATGAATACTGTGAAGTAAGCACCTCTACTTTAGATAATGTATGTTTTTTATGGAGATGACAACTAATTTATTAGGTTAGCACTTCAGAATTTTTGACCTTCAACTATGGTTTCGAAGTTTTTTTCACCATGACAGATTCGTGGGAATGTATTGTGTGTATCCGCCATTGGAACTGCTTTATGGTTTTGGGCTCACGTACTCGAGCAGAAGTCTTTTACACGCTAAATACTGCATTTTTCCATTACTTGAGGTATCTTAACTAATAATTCTTTCCATAAATGCTGAATGTCTTGATGTTTCAATGTCATGATCATCAGAGTCATGGTGATTCAGGTATCTTCCTTGACCTATGGAAAACAGTCTAAGTGGCTTCCTGCATAATATTATTTATCTGGCCCTGCAGTTTAAAGAATGCATTCATTAAGATGATTAATAGTAGATAGCATTAAGATGATATAGTAGAAGTATATCCTGCATTTCAGCTTTAAAAAAATTCTTTTACTTCAGAGGCAGTGTTGAATTTGTTCCTAAACTTCGACAGAGAGGTGGCCAACTTTATTTCATGAACAGTGACTTTACAATTGAATTTTGCTATCAGACTAGAAAGGTGCAAATTTCTTGTACAGTTAATGAAGGAACTGGTGTGCAAATGCAGGATCTAGAACTGATTCTAGTCCAAGCTCAAATTCGACCCATCAGAAATAACGCACGTGCTTTGCATACACCTTACTGGTGCCAGGGTTTGCTGCTGTGCTTCCAGTGCCGTAACACAGAAGGTGAGGCTCCCTCTCACCGACCCCAACAATTAAATAACCCATGGCACTTTTTTTTGCCTTTGATGGGTGTTAATATTGATATTGATATTCCAGCCAACCTACAGTTCGGGAAATCACATTTTCCTCCCTGTATTTCCAACTGGATAATGTGGCTCCAGTTCTCTCTCCAAGGCTGATAAGCAGTGCTGCTGGAGGGTTTAAAAAGTCCAGATCCATAAATTCAAACAAGTTACTCTGTCAGCAGCAGAGTATTAAAGATAGAAGATTATTCTTCCATGCACGCCCCCAAGGGGACCTCAAGGGTCTTTCACGACTTCCACCTCCTTGGATCCGGCCGTGGTCGCTGCAGCCTCCGCAGGCGCTGGACTTGGGGCCAGCACGGCTGCAGGGAGCTGGCACCTGCTGAGGCAAACCATCTTCCCCTCGGCAGTTATATTTTTCTTCTCTGTCTGCCGGCGGTGTGGGAGCGAGCAGCAGCAGGGGCGGCGGCACTCGCAGCGAGCGAGCGGCCGCAGGCAGCGCCTGACAGCTCCGCCGCGGGGGCAGCGAGGGGGCGGCAGCGCCCGCCGCGCCCCCATCACCGCCCCGCCTCGGGATAAACGCGGCCCCCCGCGGGGAAGTGCGGAGATGTAATGTGCACGGTGCTGGCGGGAAGCACCGCTGTCCCGCGGCCTGTCCCGACCCCACAGCCGAGAGGGGGAAACCCACATCGGGAGCCGACCTCCGCCCGGCCGCGGCGGAGCGAGCGCCTCTGGCGCGGCCGGTCCCTCCTGGCGCGCCGTAGCGATGCTGCCGGCGCCGCTGCCCTCGGAGGCTGTTCCCAAGATGGCGGCCGCGCGGGCGGCTCTGCGCGGCCGCGCTCCTGCAGCCGGCTAGGGACCCGCTCCCCTTCTCCTGCTGCTCCTGCTCCTCGCTGCGCCCCCGCGCCGCGCACCGGGGCCCGCCGCCATGCCGGCCCCGGTGCATGCATGAGAGACGCCGCTGCGCTGGTCTGTGCCGCCGCCGCCGCCATGGAGGAGCCGGCGCCGTCGCCGCCGGGGAGGTCAGTACCCAGCTCTGCCTCGCAGGGAGCTCCGTGCAGAGAGCGATGCCGGGCGGGGGCTGCGAGCGTCGGGGCCGGGGGTGCACGCTCTGCCTCCCGCCCCCTCCGCGCTGCAGAACCCGCGGCTGCTGCTGCTGCTTCAGCGCTTCTGCAGAGCGTCCACAGAGCGAGAAGGTGCTTCGATAAGAAATCTCTAGTGGCTGCGGTGGGTAAGGCAGTGTTTTGTGGGCGCTTTGCAATTAAAAGCAAATAGTTTCCTTCGCCCCCAGCCTCGCAGCAGTGCGAGCGGGTGTGTCGGGGCACTGCCCGCCCGGCTGTCGGGGTCGGGCCGGAGGTGCGGAGGCTGCAGAGCGGAGGGGGAGCAGCAGCTGGAGCCCGCGGGAGGCTGACGGAGCGTGACCTGTGCTCCTTGACTTGTGAACCGCAGCGATAAAAGCGCTGCCCTCTTGGAAGGGTGTCTCGTGTTTATGGCAGCCGTGATTAAAATCGGGTTCTCTTTGGCGTGCCGGTAAAAAACAGCAGGGTCATGGAGTGTCGCTGCTGGCAACATTGCAATTGATAGTTGTAAGAAGATAGAGTTAAAAAAAAAAAGGAAAAGTGTTCACAAAGGAGTGCTGTGATGCCTCAAAGCTTTCTGGAACTGCTGTCGCCTCCTGAATGTGCTGACCTGCAGATTGGCTTTTTGCAAGTCTCCATCTGTGCCCTGCTGAGAGATGGGGACGCAAATTACTTTATGGTTTAGTGTTTCTAGCTGGCTGCAGAAGTATTGCATAAGTCCATGTTATTAATTCCGTGGCAATTATTTCTCATTTTTAAATAACATGCTGTTGATGCACTTCACTTCTCACTAGGAGGCATTCAGGAAACGTTTTTAAAATGCATGTGTGATCAATTAGTACTGTAAGGCAGTAGTCAGATGCATTGTGTTCCAGGTGGGCTGTGCAAAAAATCTGTTGTCGTGTTGCTGAGATCGTTCTTGAGTATTGCGAGCTGCTGTTCTGTACTGATGGAGTAAAAGGGAAGTGGTGATGTGCTCCTGTGTGGATCAAGGCTATTGGGTTCAATGATGCCTTTTGAATTTTCGTTAATGTGCATTAACGATTTGTTTTTCTGTCATGAGAATGCCAAAATCAGAAGATACACAAAATTAGTAAGATTTAACAGAAATGTTATGAAATACAAATGCTGTAGGACAACTGAATTAGTAAGATTCTAAGTTCCTCTTCAAAGACTAATACTGCAGGTTAAGCAGAAAATGATTTAAAATCAAGTTTGTACAACAGCATGACCCTAGACCTGGGCTGTCTTCATGTAGAAGAGTAATCTTCAGAGCCTGAATGGAAAACACCCAGGCATTTCCTGTACAGGGCCATTTCTGACCTCTGCTGGATTCTGCTTATTACAGGACAGTTTATATGAGTCGGATGTGGGTGGGGATAATGTGGTGACAACTTTACCCAGCAAATGAAAATTGAATTTGCTATTTCGGAGTGAGTTGGTGGGTGGGAAGGGGATGTCTCAAAACAATTAGGCAGCCTTAATTTGTGTAGGGTAATGCGTGTACTCCATGAACTGTGATTCATTTCTGTGTGTACTTTGTGTCTCAACTTCACACCTGCCTCTCTGCCTTTATGCAGCACTTGCTTTTACTTAAATGTAATACAAGTAAAGTATCTGAAGCTTTTTCAAACATGATTACTTTTGATTTAAATTTTGGAGTCATCATTAGGTGTTTATTCTTGGGGCTGTGAGGTCAGAGTCTTGTTGAAATCAGTTTATTTTGCACAGGCTTGGGCGTTTGAAATTCTTTTCATGGCAGATGGCTTTTTATCCTGTTTGTAACATATGAATGTGTTCTTATGATAAAGAGTTCTGGCTAGTGCTAAAGTGCATTGCTATAATGCATTCTCTTTAAGTTAACTTCAGTTCTGATGGACAAGTGTTCAGTCATTCTGAATTAGCAATACACCTACATTTGTTTAATAAAACTTATCAATTTGTTGTTTTGAGACTGCCTTGTGAGAAATCTTCTTATCTATGTATGAGGATTCTGTCTCTTGTTAGAATATAAATGCAGTGGTACATTTTGTCAACTGAAGGCAAACATAAAATATATTTATGGCTTTTTTTGAATTACACAGTCCTTAGTCAAAAGCGCTTTATTGTAAATCTCTCTCCAAAAGCACATGATTTTTCCCAGGTCTTCCTCTCTTTCTTGAGACATGCTGTGATGTGGGGAGATATGAGAGGCAGCTCTAAACTGAGAAATGATTGGGGAACCTATGAGCAGATGTTGATTTTGAGATAGAAGTGGACTTTGACCCTGGATAGCATGCAGTGGTTATGAATAAGTGAGAAGATAGTACTGAAAAGTTTTGTGAAGAATTCACATTTAAGTATCAATCTTTAAAACACATGGAAAGTTTTCAAGATAAGATGTTTCCACTTAGATAATTTAGAATGCTAATTAAACAGATGCATTTGGTGCTTTTTGATTATTACCTATAGGCTTTAAATTTCCCAAGCCCAATTATAGGCTTTCCCAAGAATTTTCTGGCACAAAATCCACTATAGAGAAAAATGAGGCCTTAAGTATGTCCTTTGTTGGGACTTTGTTCTTTCTTTGGGGGCACTGCAAAGGCATGAAGAGCCATAGGGCTACCCTGACTTGTGCCTTGATTGCTTGTAAGCCCTCTTTTCTTCTGCATACATCCAGTGCAAGGGGTGAAGGGAGGACCAAGGCTGTGAATAAGGTGGGACATAATTGTGAATTATATGGAGGCTTCCTCCTTGCTGGGGAACTTTTCAGTAGTCTCTCTAACAGATTTGTTGTCTCTAGGATGACAGTGAATTGGGCTGTCAGTCTGCAGCATCTGTGGTTTGGGGGAACCCTGAGGTTATGTCATGAATTGTGCTCTACGTATTTTCCTGCTTGCCACGCTGTCTGTATGGCTGATAGTATATGAGCAGTGAAGGAGTTTATTTTATTAACTTAAGATCATAGCTTCAGTGGGAAGAATGATTTAAGTATATAGAGCTTTGCCATAGGTTTTTTTTTTCTCACATGCATTTAAATGAGGTAAGATGTAATCTCTATTCGACATGTATTGCATTTTCTTGTTTACATGTGCAAGATTGGGATGAATGACTGATTGTTCCACCTACGCACAAACACACATGGAGTGCTAGTTGAAATGTCTTTGGCATTTGTAGCAGTAAGGATTAGTCTGTGTTGTGTGGCTGCTTGGGTTGTTTTTATGCCTGTTAATTAGTGCTGTCTGTGTCAAGGTTGGTTTTACTATTATGTAAGCTAGTGATGTTGACCTTTGTGGAATGCAAATTATGCTGTGATGAAAACAAATCTATTGAATTTAAAGGAAAGCATAAGGGATATGCAGTAATTCTTACTTCAGGGACCTAACTGGGAGTTTGAGTCTTATAAAGATTTGGCTTCCATGACAACCACATTTCTTAAATTATATACAAACCATTCTTTTAAACTGCATCTAAAATACATTTAGAAGACAATTTTTCATAGTACCAACTGCTAGTCAATAGTGTGTTGACCTCTGTCAGCACAGGAATCTCAGCTCATTTTTTTAGTTCTGTGGTTGGATTTGCTGTTGTCTACAACATTTATGTTCGCAGAACTATTGCTTTCATTCAGTTTTATTCTTCTCTCAGATGTTAACTGCACCGATGCTATGTTCAGTCTGTAATTTATTAACTAAATAATTTTTGAATTTTAAAAAATAACTTAGAAGCTTATTTATTTGAAGAGTTGATAAAGGTCCCATGCTCAATCTTGGCTTACTGCAAACATAAAGCCAAATGAGAGTGTTCGTCTTTAACATCTGAATTTGAGTGTTACTGAATTGTCAAATGTTCACTTGTGTCCAGTCCAAGAACCCTGTGTGTAAAGTCACATTAATCTGTCATGAAACCCAATCAGGTTTATTCCGGAGCCAGACAAGATGGGATGTAACTATTGTGCTGATAAATGTCTCCTGCAGTCTTAGGGTAGAAGCAGGTAATTAGTTCTGTTCCTTCTGTGTTCTACTGATATTCAGTGGTACCAAGTGTTGCGTGTTGCTTTCTAATGTAGTGTAAATGTACGGTTTATTCTGCCCTCGGCTTACTTGTGCTGCTGGTTTACTTGCTGTTGCTTTTCCTGAGAACAGTATTTGTAAAGGTTCTTACCATTTTGGCTGCAGAATATCCATTCAGTAAGTGATAACAAGGCCACAGTTACTCATGCCTCTGTTACTTCTTTGCCTCACTGTAGAACTCTCCATGGGCGTGACCATTGAGCTTTTGGGATGCTCCAAATAGTGCAGAGTATTGAAGTCCCATTGCATTGCATGGATTTTCCAAAAGTCACTGACAAGAAGTCCAGCATGCCGTGCTTGGACACCAGCTTCCATTGAAAACCTATTTCACTTTCAATGCTTCACCTTCAGGGTTCTTGTAAACTTTATCTAAATGACAAACTGAAACTTTGGGATCACAACCAGTTGTTACCTTTTTCTTATCTAGGAATGGGACTTTCTGCCAGAAGAATAGAGTGTGTATGGGAGAGTGGGGGAAGAATGGCTGTTACAGTACTTGTTATCTTTTATCGCAGGTCTGTGCATTTCCCAGTTTATCACTTTTATATATGATACATTTTTGTTGAACCTAGCAGCCAAACACTCTTTTCCCAGTAGTATACTACTGCAGTAAAAGTAGTAACTTTTCTTTGTGTAGCCTAAATTTTCCAGAAAATCCATGCAGATGTGTTAGTACAGATTTTTTCATAAATAGTTCTTAATTAAGTATGCTTTACTGTATTGATGTGTGGCTTGAGACCTTGGGATCAGATCTGTGCAGGTGCCAAGAGCTTAATTGCAGCACTTAGCCTTTGGATTGATACTGTACTGTCTAGTGCTCAAACATCATTAGTGAGGAAAACGTATTTCAGACATTCTTACTTAAAAAAAAAATCAGTTCAAATTCCCAAATATGAGCTAGGATATAGTTGAGGTTGAAAAGGTAGCACTAATGGAGAAGGGTGGGGTCTAGAATCAATGAATATTTTAACATCAGTTGTTAAGTGAAGAGAGCTGGATACTAACTGGGCTGGGTGAAGCTCTCTTAGCTCCTGTTTCTGCAGTTCTAACCTTTGATCCATTTGCAGCCTCGCTTGGCAGGCTCAAACATGGATGTGGAAACCTAACAAACCCATCAACACTTTCACACTTTATTGCACATTGTAGAGCAAGGGTAGAATTAAATAGGATTTTTTTTCTTTTTATTATAAAATATGGCATAGTTTTAATCAAATCTATTGGGGGCTAGCTTAGATGAATCTACTGTAAATACTGTTACATCATGGTTCAAATTTGTATGAAAACTTATAATAATCCAAGATGGAAAAATTAGTTAAGCTTTCTCTGTTTTCAAATTTGCTAGTAAAAAGAACAGAAAGTTCTGAGTATTTTTTTTTCTGAGATGAGAACATGAAGAACTGCCAAAACTTTTACAAGAGCTCTATTTTATTTTTTTTATACTTATTTCTAGTTGGTATAACTTGCAGAAGAAAAATTACTTCCTTAGATAATTTAAATGTCTCAGTAGTGCTTATCACTACTTGCTATAAAAAGACATGATGAATACTACTTTGCATTCTGCTTAGTTTATTCTTGAATCAATGTTGACAATTTCTTCTTTTTGAGGTTTACCACATTATTCTAATCAGCCAAAAGGTGCTTCAGTACCTCACCACTCTTTCAATAGCTTTTGTTAGATTTTTCTGTGAGTTTGTATTTCTGTTGTAAACATAGCAAGCACATAAAACAGCTTCTGCCCAGGAATATAGGAGAATTTTGGGAAAAGCGCCAAAATAGTAGTAATTTGCAGAACTGGCTCTGATAGCTTCCAGATGTGGAGAAGGAGAAAATTCTGTTAAAATTTTTCTGTTAAACTAAAATTTGCTAGTAAGTACATTAGTGCTGTATGGAAATTTGTAATGCCTAGTCAGACACGTGCTTGAGGTAGGAATGAAGTCTGTTCACACTTGCTGGGTCCTTCTGTTCTAATTAAGCAGCTTAATTGAGAGTTACCAAGGAGGAAAAGTTGTTGCTGGGAATCAATTACAGTTTAACTGTTTAGCTCAAAGCTGTACATTAGTCTTTTCCCCAGTAAGGACTTTTATTTTTTTCCTTGGCAATTTCTGGAGAAATAGTGGTGGTTTTGTCACAGTGAAGTCTCGCTCCAAACCATGGTTTGTGTTGCAGCAGAAATACTTGCTTTATATTGCTTCCTCAGCTGGTGTGGAATTTATTGTACTTGGTTCTTAACTGTTGGCAGGGTTGTTGCAGTGTAAACCTGTAGTTTGCAGTGGGTGGCACGGGGTTCGTAGCAGCCTTGACTGTCCGCAGTTGTGCAGCCCTGCTCCGGGTTCGTTTTCAAAGATAAACAAGCTGTACATAGTGAACAAAGCAAGGCTTTTCAAAGGTTACTGTTACATCCTGACAATTCACTAATGATGTTTTAGTGCTTCTGCCATTATTTCTATGTTTACAATCCCTTGCTCATGGGTTAATTTATAAAAAAGCTGCTGGAATTATGTAATCAATCAGTTCTTGGTGGTGATACCAGTATGCCCTTGAACATTTTCCTGCCCAAGTATTTTGCTTTTATTGTTGCTGCAAGTAAAAATCTGCATTAGTTTTGTGGCTGACTCAGCTAAAAATTACTGTTCTCATCTCCTAACATCCCTCTCTTGCCCTTCCTCAACTAGGAATGTCTGCCACATGAAACTTGCTAGCGTGACATTAAGTACATTTGGCTGCCTAATCAAAATTAAAGTGGCTGAAGTTGGAAAAATCCTGCTAACAAAGGCATTCCAGCTAAGCTGGATTGTTTTGGCAGCACCAGTGAAGAACCAGGGTTGGTACTTTAAATTATACCTGTGCATCTTGGATGCTGGTGACTTCTGGCAAAGTGTCTGGAAAGCAGAAGGGACAGACAGTCATGTGAAATTGCTTCATGTGCAGCCAGAAGAGAGTGACTGAGGGCATGATTTCACTTAACACTCAGCAGGTTGCCTTCTTCACCCATGTCTCTCTACAAGAGAATGCCAGGTTCAGGAAGGATGTAGTGGAGGAGCTTGGCTGTCACGTGGCTGTGGGGGTTTTGCTTGTGGGTATTGATCTGACATGTACATGGTGCACTAAAAAACCAATGGGTTTTTCCGCTGTCAGGTTGGTGATTGAGGTCACATGATTGATGCCTTCTCTGCAGAAGGGATGGCAAAAGGGGCGGGGATGTGCAACCTGGGAAGCAAAAGGTGCCCTGGAACAGGTTCCCCTTCTTACTGTGTCATCTTACTGTGACTGTAGTGTTGGTAATTTCTGAGAGTCTTCACTGTAAAAAGTTGTGTGAATAGCATTACATTTCATAGTTGATTAAATATTTTTGGAATATCGCTTCCTTTTTGTGCCCTTACAAATGTCTCTGCTATAAGCTGTTTTAATGCAAACTTAGATTCCGTAAGATTTGCATATGTAGACATAGTAAATGAAAGATGCAAGTGCTTTTTTGCATGTTGTGTCAGGAGTAAATGGTAAAATTACTATTTGTTATAAGTAAATCTTTGCTCTCCTTTCCTTCTGTCCAGGTATCAGCTTTTTCCCCCCCCAGTATGCTGGTTGTTCATTCCTAGGCTGCAGAGATAAATGATCACATATCCTGCCTTCCCCTGATTCCTTTAGGAGAAAAAAAAATGTAGCTATGTACAGCTGAATTTGAAGTCGAATATTTTTTAAACTGAAATTGCTATGCTGGTACCGTGTCTTCTTTAAAACATAATTTGAAGTTTCCTACCTGTAAGAGCTGTGCCAGACTTAAACAGGGTGCATATAGCAAAAAAAGACAGCTTTATTTGTACATACTGTGTGCAAATTCCTGCTGTGCTTTAATAAAAAAATATGATTAAAAAAACCCGACAAGATCTTTTCCTTGCCTTCTACCAAAGACTTCCTTTTGCTGCTCTTAGGACAGTTTATAGTAAATGCTGTGGCATCAAACACTTCATTTTTGTATTTACATGTGTAGCAGATCTTCGAAAATACCTTATCCAAAGCTGGATTTTTAGTTGCTTCTGCTTTCGTTTCAGCAACCTTTCAGAACCATGTCCATTTATTTAAGCTTACAGCTTCCCTCAAAACATAATTTTTAAAAAGTGGTTAAAATATAGGGGTACATGATGCTTCCCTAATGTTGGAACTTAACACTATGTGTTTACATCAGGTAGCTGTCCTGTACTGTAGTAGAACTTCAGGTTTTTCCATCTTGTTTTCCTGATTAGGTTGTCTAATCCTCAGTCTTTGTTACCCAAGGTGCTAGTGATTGTTTAGTGAAGTTCCTTCCTTGTGCTGTTCGTCCAGCACTATCATTACATTCTCTTCTGCGACAAAATCAAACCTAGTACTGCCTCAAAGAAACTGGAGCTTCTGATTCCAGAGTTTTGTTGTGTGTGGTGTTTAGCAGCACCAACGGAATACTTTATTGTTTTTCTGTTTTAACAGGTGCAAAGGTGGGTACCTAGAAATTCTGTTTGCTTTTTGCATTACCAGCAGCTGTTGGGTGATGAGAATTCTTGTCAGAGTATTGTTTGAAATAGACTGGTTGCGACTACCTTTAGGGAGAACTAGCTTAACTTTAACAAGGTGTGTTTGGCAGTGTGTAGTGCCTGTGTTTTGTGCTGCTTTTGCTGACTGGGAATGTGCAGACTAAGAACAGACTAATGTAGCCATGTCTTCCTGCATTAATTATCGAGCTGAATCTGAGTTGAGTATATATATGAAAAACAGACACTTTGCTTTTAAAATGAAGCTGCTGAATATCAAGAGCTGGTACTTGGTAATTTGGTGCTGGGCCGTGTACAGATATTGCAGTTCTTTGTATGAAAATGGCAGTGTGACAGAAGAAGTGTTGAGAAAGAGCCTTACTGATTCCTGCGTGGTGTGATGTCTTTGAAACTGCAGGAAGCTGTTTACAGCAGCAGTATGTGGAGTGGCCAGCTTCCAAACCATTGTGGTGGCCAATGATCCTGGCTCCTGTGTGGTAACTGCCTAACTCACATTTATTGCCATTTACTTGTAGTCCAGTCCATTGACCTCTAGTGCTCTGATCCCCAGCAAGCTTTTAAGCTGCATGTGGGATGATAAGCAATGGCTGAACCTGAGTTAATTATGTAAGTGTCTAATGTATTTTGCATATGAGAAGGGTAGCTGATAGAAAGGGAAGAGTAAAAAGATGTTTCCCCCATAGAGCTGTCACAGTCTTTAGGATGATCTGTCATTAATGGCTGTTACAAACTTTGCAAGTTTGCATAAAGCTTCAGGAAAGTGCAGAAGTTTGTACTGGTTAAAAATCTTGTTCCTCAGTGTGACTTTAGCCTAATTAATTGTAATGTTCCTATGTGATCCTCAGTGGTCTTTTCATTTGTTAATTTGTTTTTAGTGATGGATGAATGTATTTTTCTAAAAGTTGTGGCCTTTATCAATAATGGTGGTTACCAGACTTTTGCTCTCTGTCCTGCTGCTTCAAATTTCATACCTTGATTTCTGCCCCCCCTTCCTATTTTTGTTTGCAGGCCTTTGAAAATCTAGAACCATTATCTTGATTTTCATGACTGAGCTGGAGTTGTAGATACATTGCCATCACTTTTACTTAATTTAAAAAAAAATCCCCTTGTCATCTAGAACTGCAAAATAAAGAAATGATGTATTCTATCTTTTCAGATTCTGTTTGAAATGCACCCTGGTGTAACATACAGTTGTTGCTTTTTGGAAACATTCTTGGTTTGTTGGGTTTTTTTTGGTGCATTTCAGAGCTCAAGGTGTTTTGCTTTGGTGGTTGTTTTTACCATACTGCTCTTAAAACTTTCCCAATATTTGTGATTTACGCATCCTGGCTACAGTCTATCTTCTATTCCAAGGGTAAGTTTCTAAGAAGCATTTTTCTCATTAAAATTGGGGCAGGGGACCTGAAAATAGAATATGGAAATTATGCACTTCTAGTTTTCCTTGTAGGGATTGGGTTTAGGCTGCTATTGGCGAATAGTAACTGCATTTGTCACATTTCTAGCTTTCACTTTTTGTGTGTAAGCCTAATTAAGATTAAGATGGTTCTCAGTGGCTGTGGGGGTGAAAACCTGCATATCTTGGTAGCTACGAAGAAATTAGCTTTGATTACTATTTCTCAACCCTGGTTGCAACAGTATTTGGGAACCAACACTTCTGTATAATAACCAACACGATAATCTGATTCAGGCTTGCCTGCACTGCGTTTTAGAGATTGGCAGATTTAATTAGTCTATGGTTAGTTCATGACAGTAAATAACACACAAACATTGCAAATACTGTGTCAGTAATCTGTAAAAATCTTAACTGATTTTAATACTAGAGTGTTGCTGCTGAAGATCATGTATGTTTCGTGTTGTCTGGATTAGAAAACTTGATCCTAGCATTTTGAAGCTGATGTAGCTGCTCTAGTTCAGACCCTGTATATTTAGTGCATTGGTGTACCATGAGGCTTGCACTGGTGAAGCTGAATCGTGTTAATTGGCACTGATTTGAGTTCTGAGTGGCGGTATAGTCTTTGCACACAAACCCTAAACTGAGTATGCTGGATTTTTAAAACTTGCTTTGCAACCCGTGCCTTTCTCTCTCTAAGCAGACCAGCCAGCTTTGGTTAGATCGTCTCACCAGTTGCTAACAAGACTGGGTCTGTTGTTACGAATGAGAGCATGATTGCTTGTTTTGTGATATGATTCTAGTGCTGCATGTTTTGTGATGTCTGTTGTGTTTCTTATCAAAGAACATCTTACTAAATTACCAGCAAAAGTGGTTGAATGTTAAGTAAGTCATACTGGATGCCGCTGTATAGGTATGTATGTAATTCAGGTGTGAGGTTGGAGGGTAATTTGGATACTTCTGGCACTCATACCCTCTCATCAGACATAGCAAGAAACAAACAAAGTAGAATTACAGAATCATTTAGGTTGAAAAAGACCTCTAAGATTGAGTCCGACTGTGAAGTAACACATTCAAGTCCACCACTAAACCGTGTCCTGTAAGGGCCACATCTGCAGATCTTTCAAATGCCTCCAGGGATAGTGACCAAAATAACCTTAAGTTCTTTAAAGATCACTTAATTTGGCTTGGTGGAGAGGTTTGATTATTAAGTTCTTTGAAGAGGTTGCTTGCTTACTTATAAGCAGGAGGAAAACAGTGTTTTCAGTGGTCTTTCCTAATGAGGTAACTTGTTCTAGTTTAAAACTGCCTTGGAGACCTAACGTGAGTGCTTGCAGGATCTGTTCTGCCAGCCTCTGCAAGAGCATCAGCACCCCACCCTGTGCCTTGCCAGGCCAGTGAGATCACTGAAAAATAAATGGCTCCATAAGCACTGGAACTAATGACTTCTGTTTTATGTGGTTTAGTCTCTTGTGGTTGATTTGTCTTTGGCAAGATCAGAGGGGTGTTCTCTGCCTGAAGTGTTTTTTGCAGTGGGGCTGTTTGCCAGCATTCTCAGAAATAAAACTCTTCTGGTGTCCAAAAAAATGTAAACTTGAATTCCACTTTGCCAGCTCAGCACTGACAAGATCCATTTCTCTTACCCACCTATTTTCACAAGATCTGTAGGAGCAATTGTAAGACTTTTTTTAATATTTGGACAGTGAGAGTTGGTTAAATCGCATTGCTAAGACACAGTAACAGCATGATGTCCCAAGGCAAGGAAACCAGGCTAAAAGTACTGGTGATTTTGTGTGGTTGTCACTATGACCAGATTGTAGGGCACTCCTAAGACTCCAGGTGGTGCTGCAGTACCTCCTGGGTCATTTTTGTTGGGTAACCAATTAAGTTTATCTGCAGAAGTTGGTGAACTTACCTGCTGCTGTCTCAAAGCTGAAGTGGTAGAGTGAGAAGCGTAAAGTGAAAAGAGTATTTCATGCACTAAATGTTTCTGTGGCTTTGTAGAGAACATAACTGTTCTGCATGATAAGGTATTTATTTCTGTTTATAGCTAAAGGCCAAGAAAAAGTACAGTATCTGTGTTTTGTTTGTTTTTGTTTTGTTAGCCTTACTGCTGTTCTACTAGTTGGCAATATTTCTTGCTGCAGTAACTCAGACTCATTTCACTAGAGTATGTGTAACATTCCTTGTCTGCCCCTAAAATAGTAGCAAGTAAAATATAATTTGTGATTTGAGTAAAGTTGAAGTTACCGTTAAAGTTGATGCTATCTTGCACTGATTTAGGTTGGCTGTTTCTTTGCCTCAGTGTCTTTTACTAGAGTCAAGAGTTACTGAGAGTTCTGTAGAGCTGTTATTTGCACACCTGCTTCAGAAATAAGTGAAGGAATAGAGGCAAACCATTTCTTTTCTTTCTTTGAAAATGGTGTATGTTCTCCCTGATATTTGTTAAAGCAAGAGAATTCCATGTATGGCACTACTAGGGAGTGATAGTATTTATTTATGATCTTAATGGTATTAATATTCTTGATGTTAAAATCTGTGAAAAATACTTTCAGATCTGCTATGCTAGATAAAAGTTACATGAAGGGTGGGAGAGTGATTTTAGAAGTTGCCTTTGTGGTATGAGTGGTTTAGGGGGTGGAGGATTGAAGGGAAGACCTCTGCTGTTGTCCCTGCTACTGATTAGATTGAATGTCATGATTATGTTTGTATGTTGGAATCTTTATTTATTTCATGCACCTCTTAGTTTAGGCTTGCCACAAGTTTTTTCAGGAAGAGATGCATATGTATGTTTACATTGTGTTCTTCTAGTGACACTCTGGCCATATCATGCTCCTTGTATGTTGCCTATTATTTATTCGATTGGAAACTTATCCTTAGGGATATGAGAAAAACTGGGATAAATACATGTGGATGTGGCAGCAAAATGTAGAAGGTTGACTGCGATTGGGATTTATGGATGAATTAGCTTTCTAAACAGATATTGCAAGTAACATTTTGTTATCTTGAATATAATGGTTTATCTTGTTCTCTGCAGGAAAGAATGCAAATCAGAAGATGCTACTTCCAAGATCTCTGAATCCGACCCTGAGGAATTATCAGATGAAGCAGGTGCTGACACTTTCTATGGCGCTTCTCCCCCTAGTACACCCCGCCAGATGAAGCGTATGTCAACAAAGCATCAGAAAAATAATGTCAGCAGACCTGCTGGCCGCTCCACTTTGAAAGGTAGGTGTGGTGTCTTGGTTTTTTTCCTAAAATGATCACTCATAGCAGTAGCCTGTTGTTACCTGGTGGAGGGTTATACAGAAGGTGGAGCTGGATACTGAGGTACAGTGAAAGAACAGAAGGCAGCTGTCATGAGTTGCAACAAGGGAAGACTCTTGGATATTAGAAGAAAAACTTTGCTCTGAGACTGCTTAAACAATGAACAGTTTACCAGAGGGATTGTTGGATTGTGGAATGTCTGTCTTTGGCGACTTCTAAAACAGAACTGATTAAGATCATGAGCAGGCTAAACAAGTTTTGAAATAAACCCGGTTTTGAGCAGAAAGTTGGAAAAAATGACTTCCAGAAGTGTTTTTTAATCACTTTTTTTTCTGTGATTCTGTGCTATGTAGTAATGGTGTAGTTGCTTTTCTGCTCAGTGTTCATGTTCTGAAGCACTTCAGGCTGTTTGTTGCAAAATACAGTTTTCAGTGATTATTCTTTACTCTTTAATGTCAGTGAAGCCCTTAAAGTTTAGTTACTCCTGCTTGCTTCTGATGGTTCAGTATGAAGAGATAACAGGGGAAAACCCATACTTGATGTGCATTTTTTGCCTAATTTTGCTAAGTAATAGTACCAAATAATAAAACCTTTTGGCTTAGTGATTTTTTTGTTGGAGTTGAAATTGCATGGGTGCAAAAAAACCATTTAAGATTGCATGTTCAGTGTTTTCATACAGAATACAACTAAGTTTTTGTGGGGGTTTTTTGTTGTTG
>WAAE01009371.1:404540-458638 GCA_013400495.1 Nicator chloris | reverse complement strand
AAATTGTTAAATACTAATGTTTTCAGTGCAAAAATAGAAACAGGACCAGATGCTGCATGGTGAAGAATGTTCATTGCAACTGGCAAGATCAATCACTGCTTTAAAATGTTTGTTCTGTGCTGCTGTACAGAACCCTTATAAACTGCTCTCTAAATGAGAAAGCAAGTAATTAAATATAGATTTGGTGATGTCAGTTTCCTAATGGTACTCTCTGATCATGGAATCCTCTGGCTATGTGCTGTAAGAAGAAAAATGTTAATTCTTTTTGCATTGCATTGTGTGTGCTCCTCACTTCTTTGCTGACACACAGATACATGCTGTGTTGCTTGTCTGTAATACTTAAAAATAGCTGTAAATTGTGACAGAACCATCAAGTAGTTAATCATGAAGGAAAGAAAAACAATTAAGGGTGTATGAAAAAATCTTAATATGTCTTCTTTGTGTGTATGCATTGTCAGAAAGCCTATAATTATGAGCTCAGATTCTTCCCCTTCTCCCTCACCCTCTCTTGCCCCCTTCTGCATTGGACCAGTCTTGTGAATAAACTGCTTGCTGTGTTATTTCTTCAGTATGTGAACTCATGCACCATTCAAATACCAGGCAGAATACAGAATGACTTTTTTTTTTTTTGCTCAGTTTTCTGCTGGTGCAGCACTGTAGTATCTAAATGGTTTGCAAATGTTAGTTTAATCTAATGTGTACCCCTTGTGATGAACAAAGTATATCACACCCTTTGCATAGAAAGGATGCACAGATAAATTCAGTAAAATGGGGGACTTTTTCTGGGTATAGCAGATGCCTCCAAACTCATCCCCTCAGAGAATTTGGTAATTTTTTAGCATTTCTGTTACTGAGGTTATATTCTTGTCTTGACTTTGGTTATAGTTGTTTACTGCAGCAACATCCCTTGAATAAAAACTCTGCAGGTTAGTGTTGCCTTAGCTTGGGCCCCAAGAAACAAGAAGAATTTGATTTGTAATTGTTTATAAAGTTCCATTTGAATCATAAATCATAATCTATGAAACAATGTGATCTTGAACTGTGGAAGACATGTAAAACCCCCTTGGTATCATGTCCTGCTGTCCCTGCAGTCACTTGTATTGATTCACACAACAGTTTTTAACTTAAGGAAATGACGTATTGCCTAAAGAGTTTGAAAAGCATGGTTTTGAATAATTTCCTTAAATATGGTCTGTATCTGTGATATGGAGGAGTTGCTGGAAATAAAGATATAGCCTGAATGTTTCCAGTGGATTTCATAGATACTTACTAATGGAGCTTAAGAAATTCCAGTTTCAGCTTAGCTTCTTTTTGGTAGAAATCTGTTCTCTCATCTTTTCCTTTCATTGCATCATGCCCCTCTTCATTGTGCTTTCTTCTACTTTGCATTTGTGGTGTTGAATCTAGGCTGTTTCCTCTGTAGTGCCAGGGTACTGAAGCAGGGGGAGGATTGTGAATATTCTCATGTGCTGTGTCTGGCTACCCAGTGGCCCCTGACTACCCAAACTTGATTTTTTTTACAAGTAAGAAGATGCCTTAAGTATTTAAGGAGTGGACATTTTTTTTTCCTGAAGGATTTCTTGAGAAAATTGTAAATAAATGTAATTGTAAAATATAATTTAGATTTTGGATTAAACTCTAGCCTGCAAGGGCCACCTGAGCTTTAGTGAAGGTGTAAGTGGTTGAAGGCTGGAGTCTCCGAACTGTGCCTCTCACAACCAGTGGCGTTCTTGGTGCATGTGCTACTGGAAAACCACTGTGGTGGTTGTATTCCATGGGAGCAGGATGCAGTGCCCTGATACTGAATTTGTGTGAGTGAATCCATAGCAGATGCATCAATGGTTCCTGTCAGTCGTCCCAATGAATGCTATCAAAGTGTTTCTGCTAAACCACATCACCAGGGCTTTTGAGGCTTGCAGGTAATTTTTTTTTTTTTGCAGATAGACTATCTGGTAAAAATGCTGTTTTTCCCTGCTGGTCTTTGCCTATAAAAGCAAGACTTCTTCACCACTTTGAGCACAGTTACACAAGCCCTAGAGGGAAAGGTAGTTCTTCTAATGTTATATAGTTTGAATATAACTGTAGTGCCCGTTGAAGAGATGGCATTAGTCACTTTGTGCTGAAGCACTGGTTTTTTGTATAACTTGTTCTTTGCAGTAAGATGTATACCTGGTCTTGTTTCAGGCAGTTTTTTGCCCATAATCATACACTGAGACAGACTTAAATGTGCACAATTGACTTCCTAAGTGCAACTACCCCCTTCATGTGCTTTTGGGGATTTTCACCAAGATCTTCAGCTGTGTTCACAGGGGATCTGTCACGTTGACAATCTCAGACCTGTCATGATAGGGAAGAAAACAGCAGTATCTATGTCCTGACCAAATTAGCATCCCCACTGCCTGCCTGCCACAATTGTCATGGAAGTGTTTTGATTGAAAGACCAGGATCTTAAAACTGATCAAAACTGAGCCCAGTTGTTTTATGTCCCTTTGAAAGTTCTCTACCCTGTTATATTTAGTGTTTATGAATCTAAGAATTAATATTCCCTGCTTGTCTCTTTGGGCTACTGTGATTTGGAGGTGAAGGGAAAAAAAGTTCTTTTGTGAGTTTGAACATCATCCAGGAGCAGAAAAAATAAAAAAGGTGCACCAGTCTAAGACTGGTATTTTTAAAGTTACTAATATTCATAGAGAAGGATTAATAGTGAAGCAGTTTTCTCATCTAAATCATCTAAAATGCTCAAAAAAGTAAGACTTTTTTTTTGTTTTAAGGTTTTATCATGTATGTTAATGATCTTGTTAGTGACCCAAAAGGTGTTTGGCTCTAGACATATAGGGCTAGGAAAAGGTTGCCAGTAGAATTCTTCAGAAAAGCTGAGATCTTTAATTGCTTCTAAATTATAAGAGTTTGAAAAAGTCATTTGTTGTAGCCAGGTAACTTATGGATGTTTTTCATGCTGACCATCTAAAATTTATGCTGTCAAAAGCCTTATCCATGCTTGTAATATCACGTTTTCATCTTCTTCTCTTGAGCATGTGATATGATGTTGTATATAGGTAAATGTGAAACCACTTGGCTGTTTGTCAACCTGTGTGCAAATCTGCTTCCTTAAACTACCCTCTTTAGCTTGATACAGTGTCTGGCATATTATTCAAAAAAATAAAATAAAGCAGAATCTCCTAATGACCACCAAAGCAAGTTGCAGAGGCTTCATCTGTGTCATCAATGTCAGTTGATGGGGAGAGCAGTTGGGATTTGTGTTAATGGCCATGAGCTGAACAGATTAATTCAGGAGGGTATTGCTCAGTGTGCTTCCCCTGCAGTTTGATGTGTTGTTCAGAAGGGCAGATGACATTCTTTAGAATTGGGCAAGTCTTAGGAAAAATGGCCTTGCCAATTAAGCCACAGTCTGGTAAGAAGGAAATGCCAGTAATAGGACTTTATGAGCCAATAATTGGACACTTAATCTAAAATTTATTCCTGTCTGAGCAAAATGTGGAGGCTTAAACTAATGATACTGATTTTTGCTGGTAGATTAAGTAGTGGTAGTTGAGTGAAACAAATGTTTGTTATTATCTGTGGTATCCTGAAGGGTGTATGTAGTAGAGGTGTTTGTGTTTTATGGCTGTTAAGACATAGATTGAGGAAACTGATCTATTCATTTAACAAATGGATGAAAAAATTGACAAGCTGTTAAACTGAGACGTCTGGATGAATCTCTTTGCTGGTGAGCAACCTTTCAGCTGTCCTACTTGCTTCTTTAGAAATTGTAAACCCAGGTGCTGACGTTTACACAACATCAGTGTGTGTTTGCCAGCCCACAGGAGATGGCTAATGAAACTCTCTTCAGATACATCTTTTAGAATGGAATTGTGATACTTTGTTCTCTTTTCCAAGTGCTGAAATGCCTCTGGCTTCCCATTGTCATCTTTATCTTTTCTGTAATGGCAAATCGAGTGAAATAAGACTGTAATTTCTGTACAGCCAAAATGAAACATCATAGGAGATGTCATGTGGTGTAGAAGCTGTGTTAAGCAATACAGGGAAAGAAACTTGGTTAAATCAATACCCAAATAAACACAAAAAAAAGCATTTTAAAGGTCGGAGTCTGGTTTGGGTTTGGTTTTTTTTTCCCCCTCTTTCTCTTCTTTCTACTGACATAAATCTAGAGAGGTTGCATTCGTTTTCACTGCAGGTTTCTTTTCTCTCAACAGATGTGAGGGCAGAGTCTGTTCAGGAGTTTGTTTGTGACAGACCCGTTAAACATAAAGAATATCTTGCTAAGCCATGATTTTTTTAGCATATTGAGGAACCTATTTTTAGGAAGTGTTCTAGCTGTTAGACTTCATAGGCATTATGGTTTGTATATTTTCTATAGCTTTAGTTGTGTCTTATGACTAAGTATGACATCTTCAGAGTTTCTGTATTAAAATGTTCTTGGATAGAGGTTTTTCTGCAGGTCCACCTATCTTCAGTCTTACCTTTCTGATTTAACAAAAACCCTGTGTATATGTTCCTGTTGCTTCTTGTATTAGGTTTCAAAATATAATACTGAATGTCATTTTGAGTTTAAGGGAAATAAATTAAATCATATACTCTCACAAGAATTGACAAATCATATCCCTGTCATATGGGAATTTTATATAAGTTCAGGAATGCTGTAAAATATTAGGAATTAATCTTCAACTCAACTTGACTCAGTGGAAGTGGAACAGATTTTGAAGCCATCTGAAATGCTGGAAGGAAAATGCAGCATCTTTTGACACCTCCCCCCCCCAATGTTTTTTGATTAAAAATTGTCATGTAGGTGCAGCCATAATGGAGCAAGCATGCAATTGGTAAAAAAAAACACATAAAAGTCACATAATATTTAAAATTTTATTCTTCTTTCTTTAATGTGAGGGTTATCAATTCTGTAGAAGCAAGAAAAGAGTCTAACTTTGATTTCTTTTATGCATTAATTCCAAATACTTTTGTTAGATGTTTTTGTTATTCACGTTCTTTATACACCTAGCTCGTATTAAACGTACAATGCTTATTAAAAGAAGAGGCTCTGATGTTCTGTGCTCCTCTCAAAAAATCAGTTGGAGGCAGCTCCTCTTGCAGCAGTTGTCCCTAATAATTTTTCCGGACAGTCTGTAATTACATTTACCCGTATCCGTTATTCCTGCGGTTGGTTACGTAGGCCTTGCATCTGTCAGACTTCATCTGCATAACAGCTCAGTGACTAGGTCTAAAGCAAAGAAATAAACTGGAAAAACACCTTCTTGTTCCAAGAAGCACTTGAGCTATATTTATTTATTCATTTATTTATTTATTTACTTACTTAAAGGACTTTTACATCCCCACACCCTAGTTTGGCTGTGTCATCCTCTTAAGTACCTTCAAAGCATTTTGTCTACAGACAAACACAGTGTTAATCTTCTTCTGAGGGATTGTTTTCCTGAGTTTTGAATTGTATGTTTTGTTCTTTAGTTTGGAGTCCAGGACAGCATGAGTTTTGTAATGCTGTCTAGAGTTCAAGTTCATGCATTGGCAGGCTTTCACTGGATCTCCTGCATGCTCTGGAGATGAGGGGCTCTTTCTGCTGGTACTGTGCTTTAATTTGTCCAAAATACTTGAGCTACTGCTGTGATTTTTCAGACTGTATAATAGAATTACCTGGACACACATTAAATAAATAATTCTTCCACTGAGTCATCTGAAAACTTGGTTACAGAGAGATAGTGATGAATGGGGATCTGGTGGGGTACCCAGATATATGTCTGGTCTAGGTGACCTGGAGTGGAATCACAGAGCTCCAGTTTCCAGCAATGAGAAGGTTGTACCCAGGGCTGCTGCCTGGGCTGGGGTCTGGGCTAACACTTCTCATTCAGATCCAAAGTGTCATAATCCACCTTGATTCTTGTCAGAGTGAAGAAGCTAGAGCAAGGGGTAATGGCTTTAAACTGGAAGGGGAGAACAAAGGGTAATGGCTTGAATTCGGAAGGAGACAGGACAAATTACGTGTTAGGATGGAATTCTTGACTGTTAGGTTGGTGAGCCACTGGCACAGGTTGCCCAGACAAGCTGTGGCTGTGCCGTCACTGGAATTAAGGCAGGGGGAATGGGGCTTGGAGTAACCTGCTATAGTGAAAAGTGTCTCTGCCTGTGGCAGGGTGGATTGGAATTAGATGACCTGTAAGATCCCTTCCAACCCAAACCATTCGATGGTTCTATGAGAAGTTTCAAGGTTTGTAAGTTGAGTTTCTTTTGGGCAAAGCATCCGCTGCAGGAGTATAGCTACTGCTTTTTTCTGTGCAAGATACCACAAGAAAGCAACTCCTCCCTCTAAACACACATGGTGTGGACATTGCACCTGAGCCCAAGCTGTTTTGTCCGACAAACTCTGTCCTGTTGTAGTTCTGCCAAGAGAAGCATTGCCCAAGGATCTCGGGTTTGCTGCTTCCTCATCTGTATGGATGGAAGCTGCTACCACCACTGAAGTGGGTGATGGTAAGCTAACAAGTTTAGGAGCCCTGATCCAGAGCTAAATTCTTGCAGGTTATTGATTGAATTTTTAGAAGACTTAAAGGTCAAGAGAAAATGAGAAGAACTGTTTTCCCCCCAGCCTGTGATCTGGATTGTTGACTGTGTTCACAATTCAATGTAGCTCATTTTGATGTAGCCAAGTCAAAAGTAATGCTGCTGGGCAAAAGAAGGCACGTAATATTAAACCCTGAAAGACTGTATTCAGGCAAGCAGTGATGCAGAAAAGAACCTGAGCATCGTGGCTTGTGTATCATGAGTATCTTAATACGAATTTCTGGCACACTGCACTGTTCAAAGAAGTGAATGTTGATAAATTAATACCACAACATGCAGGAAAAAAGAGGGAGATGGTCTGGCTTTTTATATATACCCCAGTGCACTTGTGCACAGGTGGGAGGTCAAAGGAAGGAAGCAAAAATAATCACAGGATTAAAAACAAACAGAGAAACCAACAACTGCCTGGGTTTAAGAGCTTTGTTTTTCCATTTAATGACACAGAGGTTGAGAGTTTTATGTCTATATAAAAATACCTACCCATAGGTAGACACATTCTGTATATGCAAATATATATACAGGTGTAAAAGAGATCTGGTGATTTAACAAGAACCAACAGGGTATCAGGCAGATTCAACCTTGAGATCAGAAGTAGTGCTGTAGTTAAATTAGTAGTGAAACTTAAGGAAAAGAGAGCTGGTGGAACAGTTTATAATATTTTAAGATAGAATAAGATACTACATTTTGTAAGACATTCTTTAGTCAAACTTCTGGGAACAATTCAGCAGGTTTTATAGAGAGATTATAGCTGATTGCAGTAGTTGCTGCAGGCTCTAGAATATGTAAATCTGTAAACAAAATTAAAAAGCTCCACATATGTAGATATGTTTCAGAAGGACAAGTCCAGTGTCTTTTCCAGGGGCCAGTGTTGTCTCCAGGTTAGCATGGCTTCATGTTATGACTTAATTACATTTTATTGCTTCTCTGTGTTATTATTATGCACAGCAGTTTAAACATTGTGAGCAGAGATACTGGGTTTCGATTTTATATGTACATGGGGTTTATTTGGATGATTCCACGTATTAATTGAAGAACAGGTGTTCTCTGTAAGCTAAATGGGTATCCACTTAGGTTTTATATAGAGACTATATTAAACTTTGCAGTGTGTGTATTTTCATTTCAGCTTTCATTCAGGAAGACTATTACTGATAAAAATCTTTGTTTCAAACAGCACAGTGTAGAAGTGCTCAGCTGCAGTTCAATTTGTGAAGTGTTTCTGTTACGGCACTGTCACTTTTATAGCACTCCAGTGAGGGGCAAAGAGAGGACTTCTCAAAACATGAATTTTGACTTCAGACTCTTACTGCCTTCTTTTCTAAAAGTTATTTCAAATATAAATGTGGTGATAAAGCTTTCTTGAAGCTTCATGCTTTTACCTGTATATTCATAATTTTGTAGTTCCACATTGCCGGGTACCAGCCAAAAAATCTGTTCAGAAATTGCAGCTCACTCTCTGAGGGGGTACAGAGCAGCCTTCCCTGTCTTGTTTTTAATCACTTGACATTGACTTGTAATTGCCTGGGAGAATTCTTGTCTTGCTTCTGGTTGGAGTTAGATGTTCGATCAGATCTTAAGAAGGAATTCTTTATTAAGAGGGCAAGTGAAGCACTGGCACAGATTGCCCAGAGAAGTTGTGATTGCCCTATCCCTGGAAATGTTCAAAGCCAGGCTGGATGGGGCTTGGAGTAGCCTGGTCCAGTGGGTGGCATCCCTGCCCATGGCAGGGCATTGGAACAAGGTGACCTTTAAGGTCCCTTCCAACCCAAAGCACTCCGTGATTCTGTGAGTTGTGCCTGACTGACACACTGACATAGAGCTCAGGGCTTTCTGTGCATCTCCAGCCTAGAAATCTGTCATTTCAGCATTTCCAGTTGGATCTTGGATGTTTTCAATTCTGTGCCAATGGGTAGATTTAACTGCTTGTTAAGTTGGTTTCTGGCACTTGGGTGTTCAGATTGTGCGTGGTGGAGGAGCTGTGGTGGACTTTGTACACCCAGTTTGGTGTGTGCTTCTGAAAGGTACAGCCATGGAGAAGAGGGTGCAGGTGTTTTTGAGGACAGAGAGGAGACATCTATCTTGATACAACTTTCTAGAATGTTAGAGTTCTGGTTTACCTTCCAAAAATATCATCTGGGCTTGGAGGCGTTCCTAGTGAGTGGCAGACGGAAGTCAGTATTGATCCATCGTCATTTGTGTTGGCTTTGGGAGAGGGATCACTGGGGATTGTGTATGCAGGCTGGCAGGGATGTCCTCTGGCTTGATGATCCAAGAGAGGTCAGGAGAGAAATGATTCAGCTATCCAGCTGAAGGAATTTTGGCATGCTGCTTGGGCCCAGGGATAAATACTAAATAGCTGCCTTATGCCTGTCTGAGAAAAGGGCTTTCCAGATCCAGTGTAGTGTGTTCCTGTCTTAGTGTGGTGCCTGTCAGGGTCTCCAACGTACAGCTGGGCAGTTCATGCATGGAAGAACTTGTTGCCTTCAGTTCTCCCTTAGAGGCTTATAAACATTAACCACCCAGAGGCTACTGATTTAGATAAGGATGCTATAAATTGACACTGCATGTAAATGAGCTATCGTGCTGTGTTGTGGTGATTAATGTCACTGTAATGGCACACATTATCTCCTAAAGTTATGATAACCTGGGGAAATCACTTAAAGATAACCTGTTCTGTCTGTTCTCCCCAGGAGAATATCTGCATTTTGGCTCCACATAGCTTATCTTTACTCCTAATGCAAAACAGAAAGTTAAAGAGAGCAAACTGCATACTAGGACCATATTCTACCTTGCATTGCATTTACTCCTGCATGTTAATTTTCTTATGCAAAAATCCTGCTTTTGAGTTGCCTTGAGACTGGCATTTTTTAATAGGCACTCTCCAGAAGTCATGCTAATTTTGTCCCAAGCTCAGGATCCAGGTGTCAGTGCTGGCACTTAACTAATTGTTGCTGAACCTCTCATACCTCTGTCACACTGGTAAGGCCCTGGCACTAACTGCTTGAGGTTTGGTTTGACTTAATTCGAGTCTTACAGGAATTTGTCTTTGCTTAGCTTTTCATTCTGAAAGTGTGTACTTTCCCTTGCAGGTTTTGCTTGTGCCATAATTCAGTATTTGTTCCAGTTTCTAAACAAAACAGCTGATGAGTGATCTGTAGGTACAAGTTTTAATAATACATGTATAGTTAAATTTACAGAAAAATTTCTTTCTTGTTTCAAATGAAATTTAAAGCAGAAAAGGAAAAAAAAAGCTGCCTTTGGTTTTCTTAGTTTCTTATTTTGATCCAAATCCTGAGAGAGCTGTGATTTTTGACTGTGAAGCATTTACAAAAAATGCTTGAGTAAGTATTTTAGAATCCCAGATGTTTGGATTCAAGGTACATTTCCCACTTTTTACTTGGGAATCCTTTGGGCTGTCTACCCTCTTTTGTGTTTGCCATAGAAACTCTGTCTTTCTAATTCTGATCACTCCCCTCCTCTCCCTGCAAGTTTTCATATCGGGGATAGTGGAAGGAGGAGCTCAGGAATCCTCGAGGAACGACAAACTGTAACATGTGTGTATTCCTGGAATAGTTATTTGACCTCTCATGAGATTAGAAACGTCTCTTCATGAAGGGGCTCTTGAGAGAAGTGAATGAGTTGGGGGAGAGGCTGGAGAAGGGAGAAAAAGATCATCTCCTAATGAATGCTGGCAGTCACTCAGCTGGTGTGGGTGCAGGGCAGGAGGAGTTCAGCCCCCAGCAGCACAGGCTGGAGTAAGTGCTGTGTCTCTCCAGGCTGAAAGCAATGCTGAGCTTTACCGAGTGGGGCTTCTGTAGAGCCTGCAGGACTGGAAGTGCAGTGGCACACACCCTCTTGTGGCAGGATGGGACAAGTCCCAGCACAAACCAGTGTGGCCTCTTGTTTTCTGTGCTCACTGGTTTGCCTTGCTCACTCTTCAGTGTTCAGTGAACATCCCTCACTCGGGTGCACCACGTGTGCTTTCCTGCACTTACCTCTTTCATCTTGCTGTTTATGCAGTGCCTGAATCTGTTCTGTTTGTCTTGCAAATTCTAAAACTTTACCCTATTTAAATCTGGTTTTATCAGTATTTGGATTGTATTTCAGCTTAAAGTGCCCTTTCTCACTAAGTTACCAAGATACTGAAAATATGCCTTATGGACTAAAACACAGGAGCAAAAAAGCTTGAAAAGTAGACAAGGATGCTGAAGAACATAGTTTTGTGTCTTAAATAGCTTAGTTTGTCTGAACTGCTATGAAGGGGTCATGTATAGATTAGGGGATAACATGGTGCTTTTCCCAGCTGTTTGATTAACCAGCTTAGAGAGGGGTCAAATGCGCAGGAGCAGAGCGCAAGGAAGGCACATCATCACCTTCCAAGTGCAGAGAGGCCCTATAGCATGTTTGCAGTTTATCAGATTTGCTGCATAATAAGCTGTACGCTCCATTCAGCACTCTAATTAACCCAGGAAAGCTCTCTGGCTCAGTCTTTGCTGATAGCATGAACCTCACAAAGCCAGGCAGTCTCACCAAAGTACCTCTAAATAAGATTAAGCAAAGCGAGCCAGCCATGAAATAAAATGTAGGCTAAATGTCAAGCAAATACTATTATTTGCTTTCATTTAGTACTGAGTTCTGTGCTTGGCATGAGGTGTCCAGGCATTTAATGTGTGAGTAGCACTGGCAACTCCTAACAAGTGCTGACAGATGAGACCTAAATCATTAATGTTTCTCTGTAGAGACGAAAATAACCAAGTGCTCTATGACAACACTTACAAATACAAGTTGGTGGTATTTCCTACAACTCTTAAGCAGTCCTGGCTCCCATTGGTGCCCATCAGGATTGGGAATTACATGTTGGTGGGCTCCTCTGGAACGTGGTGGCAGACTGGGTAATGCTGGGATACCAGAGGAAAGGACAAAAGCCAAGGCTGGTGGCGGGTTTGTGAAGTGACAGGTTCCTTAGCCCTGTGCTGTTGCTAAAGATCCTTGTCAGACAGCAGGAAAAAGAACTAGTGTGTAAGTGGTGGAGGATAGAGCAGGTACAGACATACAGAGTCCTGAAATCTATTACCTATTTGAAGAATGGATCTCATCCTCCTTTCTTTGCCTTTTCAGGTATCTTGCAATATCTTCAGAACTCTCCCACCTAGTGACAGCAATGAATTTGATCCAGAAGAAGATGAGCCCACCTTGGAGGCATCGTGGCCGCATTTACAGGTTTTTGATTATTCACCTCAGAAAAAGTTCTTGTCATTGCTTAGTGTATCTAATAATTTTCTCAGCTATTTTTTTAACCTGTGAATCAGAACTAGTCTGTGAGACACTAACATTTATTAATACTGTTTATGATTCTAATATAGTACCTACGGAGATGGGAGAGAACTTCATGATATTTGCAAAATGTTAAAGCTTTCTTTCAAAATTCTATTGATGATGTCCCTCATATCCTTGTTTTCCTTCATTGATTTAAAAATTATTTCGCTTTCACAGCTGCTTTGATGCACAAGTGTTTTTCATCAACTTCAGCAAGAGCATTGTGAGGATGACACTGCTGGCAGTTTTGCTTTATTGAGGGTGGTTAATATTCATATGGGAGTGCACAGGTGTTGGCAGCTGATCAGAAAAATGAATGAGAAACTGCAGCCCTATCTAAGTCCTCCTTCCTCTCCTCCAGTCAAGGCTTGCTCCCAGGTGTTTGTAGCAGGATTCAAGCTCACTGAGTAGCATCCCATCCTCTGAATTTTGCATGTCAAAATATGGGTTGTTGAGACCCCCATGTGGAATAACACTGCATCCAGATCTGGAGTTACTAGCACAAGAAAATCGTGGACCTGTTGGAGAGGGTCCAGAGAGGAGGGTGCAAAGATGATCACGGGGCTGGAGCACCTGTCCTGTGAGCACCAGCTGAGAGAGCTGAGGTTCCTCATCCTGCACAAGAGAAGGCTCCAGGGAAACCTCACTGCAGCCTTCCAGCATTTGAAAGGGAGCTTATAAGAAAAACAAGGGAGAGTGACTTTTTACATGGTCAGATAGTGATAGGACAAGGAGAGATTCAGATTACACTTTATTAAGAAGTTCTTGACTTGTGAGGGTGTGAGGGCCTGGCACAGGTTGCCCAGAGAGGGCTGTCCCATCCCTGGGAGTGTTGAAGGCCAGGTTGGATGAGCAGCCTGGTCTTGGGAAAGGTGTCCCTGCCCATGGCAGGGGGGGTGAAATGAGGTGATCTTTAAGGTCCTTTCCAAACCAAACCATTCCATGGTTCTATGATTTTGAATGAAGAACATGAACTAAACTGGAGAAAGCATCATTGATACTGATGCAGTAAGTGACTTTGTAGAAAATACAGATGAAGAGCCTGTGTATCTTAGTCAGGATAATGAGTCACACCACTGGTAAATTTACAAGAAGTTTGCAGAGTTCGGGAGTTTCTGTGAGCAAAGGAACAAAATTGATCTCAGCCTGAAATGAGGATTTTATTTTACAGTTGCATCCACAATCCTGTGAGCGGTTTGTTTCACTCTTTCGTGCTCTCTGATTCAGAATCTGTTGAAATGTAGGTTCATCCCTCATTTATATTTAAATTTCACAAAAAATACGAATCTTCAAAACTTCAAGGCAGCTCTGAGGAGCTGTGCCTGCCTGGAAACAGCACGTTCAGTGACACTGCTGCTGTAGTTCAAAAAGTCTTTACTTGCATGGAAATGATGGAGTTTCTTATCCAGTGGATGACTTACCATTGTCAAGAAGAAATTCACCAAAGTATTTGTGAAAAGTCAATGGAATTGATTGCCTGGTGATTTAATGTTGGTGTTACGTAAGCTGTCGCTTTCCCCACAACTTATTTCTAAACCTCTCTCCTGCTTTTTGATTTCCTATTGCTTCCTTTGAGAAGTCAGAGAACGCTGTTATAAAGTACCAGCAGCAGTTTTGCAGCATATTGCTGTCAGGGAAAAGTTTAAAATGATTTTAAAATGTAATTTTTAAGCTTCCTTTCTCCTTTCAGTATCAATATTCATATTCACTAAAGACAAAAAGGAAAAAGTTTTCAATGGCTGCTCTTTATGAAAAGGTTCTGCAAAGAGAATTGCTGGCTGGCAGCTCATTATCAGTGACAGATCAGAGTTGCTGTCTTATGAGGCCACAGCAGTCTCTGTTTCACTTCACTTCCTTGTTCCCTGGTTTTTATACTCTTCTTTTTCTCCACTAAATGAAAACCCTTGCTGTCCCAGTGAAGCCTTTAGGTAGAGATGGAATTGCATGAAAATAAGCAGATTTTCTCCAGCCCTGAGGCTAATCTTTACAGTAAGCTAGGAACTTCTGAATAAATTCTGGTTTATATTCTTCTGCTGCGTTTCAAGTTGGACTAAAACACTACTCTAAGCAGTTTCTAATTTAATTTAAATATTTCCGAACTGTTTCACCAGCCTCTTCAGAATTGTAATGTCTGTATTTGATGTGACTTTAGCAGTTCAGAGGGCAGTTTAGATGTGCTTCCCACTTACTCTTGGAAGCTTTACAAGATGATAACAAGCATTACAAGATGGCAGTGGCTGTTCTTGGTGATGAAATGCCTTTGACTGGAGTTAAATAAGCAAAGGCAGCTTAAAAAGCTCATGTAATTAATTTTAACTAAAAGGTGGCAATTCAATAAAGAAGAAAAATCTTTTTGGTTTTATTAACCCTTTGTACTGGGGAAAACTAAGCATTTAATCTTCCAACAAAATAATTCTGGGAAATACTAAAAGTATAAAGATTAATCAAGCCATAAACTAAACCCGTGTTTTGTTTATTTTTTCTTTTGCAGCTTGTATATGAGTTTTTCATACGATTTTTGGAAAGCCAAGAATTTCAGCCCAGCATTGCCAAAAAGTACATAGATCAGAAATTTGTATTGCAGGTAAGCTGGTGTGGTTTTTTTTAAGGCTTAGTGTTGCTGTGGGGGAAAAAAAAATCCTGTACAAAGATTTTGTTTAGAATTTGAAAGTGTAACTTCATTTGCAACAGTAAAAGGCTAAAACAGCATCTACAGTGAAAGTTTTCAATCTGTGGAGGTAGTGGAAAGAGATGTGTGTGTTTGTATGTCAGTCTCTGTTGCTATAGATACATAAAATAGATGGTTTGGATCCAGTTTTGATACCTCAATCAAAATATTTGACTTACTGGTTTTAAGAGGGAGCTGAAACAGTAACTTGAAAAATGAAAAGTTTGCTACCAAGTAGTCTCAAAATGCTGTTCTCTCTATCTAGAGAGACTGCTTAAACACCAGTTTCAAGGTGTTGTAATACTGTTTATACATACAGAGGTGGTTGAAGGAAGTTGTTTTCTGAGATAAGCCAGGACACTCCACACATACATCTTTTGTCTTCGGATTTGAGAACAGGCCTGTCTTGGGTTTTCTTTTCCCTTCGTGGATTTTTGTATAACTGCAAAGTCAGAAAGAACTTTGTGCTTGATGCTGTCTGTAGCTTGCTTTTGAAATCAGGGGATTTTAGAAAGATTCTTACTTAGTTAGAAAAGGGAGTTCCTTGCAGGCTGACACTTGCATGAAAAACAAACTAGAGTTGGCAAGAGATACTTAGTATTTCTGAAGACCTTTCTCTTGTCCTTTATCACTCATGGAGCTTTTATTTTCCCCTGTAGTGCTCAGGTAATAAAAGTTGTGCTTTTACTGTGCATGTATGTTGTTTGGAGGATGAATACCTGAAAATTGTAGTGAAAAGAGCAATTTCTGTCCTTATATTCAAAGCTTCAAAGAAGGGAATTCAGTCTCCTTCTTGGTGCCACAAGACCACCTTCATCCTACAAAAGCAATAGGATGTACTTACATTTTTATTGTATCCATCTCCTAAACACAAGAGCGTTTTTCATCTGGATCAAACCTCTGGTGATTTCCTTTTTTTTCCTCTCGGTACTGGTTTGACAAGGAGGTGCACCAATGTGTTCATCCAGTACCTGGTGGAGATAAAATATGCATGATAAATCACTCCTGACAGGTTTTTCCAGGCTGGTTTTAGTTTGATTAGATAGAGCAGGATTGCATTAGGTTGAGTGCATGTGCTCTCCTTCAAAATCTAGTAAAAATAATTCTCAGATGCTCCTGTTCTGTGCTGCTGAACTTGGTCATGACTGGCAACATCCCACTCACACCCTTTTAAGACATTCATAACTGTCAGTTTAGCACAGGAGAATGGGTCTAAACCAAGGATTTTAATTATTTTTTTAAAAATCATGCTAGTTTTCATTAAATCTACTAAATGGAAGAATAGTGTCTACTGAAAGAGGGGAATATGAGATTTTAAAACCTATGTATCAGAAAAGATGATATGACAGTTAAGAAGTCAAAGGAATTCTAAGGATTCCTATGTTCTTGGCATGTGGTTTGGTGATGAACATTTTTATATTGCTGTACACAGTGTGTCAATTTAAGATTCACATTTTTCTATAGAAAGTTCTATTCAGCCATATATATATACATACATATACATATATACCAGCAAGTAGATATATTTCCATGTGTGTGAATACTTTTTGGTGAACTGTAGGAACTGGGGTGTCCTTCCACTTCCTATTGTGTTTGTTGTGTGTCAGGGGTAACTCCTGAGTATCTGCAACTGAGATCCCTTACACAGGAAAGCAATTTGAGACTTAAGAACATGCAGCATTTTGTGTCTGGTGACACTGGCAACATAAGTGGGACATTTGGAATCAGCTTTCTGTCAAAATTATTTTTTAATTTTTTTTTTTTAATTTTAATGAAGTGTTTCTTGGCAGTAAGGATGCCTGTATGAAAAAATATATTAAAAAGTTTTTTAGATGGACTTTTTTCAAACTTTTTGCTTGTTTATTTGCCTTTTGCCTTTTATTTTTTAAGTATAGCTGTGTTTCTGGCTTTCAGCTGTATGTTTTAATAGAATACTGTAGTTACCAGTGTAGCTGTTCATTTCTGAAGCCTGCTAATGTACAGTTTGAAATGGTTGGCAGTGGTTGCTAAGAGACATACTATTCAAATATATCCACAAGTCTCTGTGTTATGTAGGTTGCTATTTTGGAAAATTAATTTCCCTTTTCTATGTATGTTTAGAATAGTCAACATAAATTATGAAAGTCTTGCAGCTTATCCATAAAAATAAGACTTTATTGTTGAAACCTGATAACAAATTGGACATAGCAAAATAATTGTCTTATTATTTTTTTTTCAAATGAGAGACTTAGTTTTGCAGTGTTTCCAGAGAGGATCTGCATAAGAGAACTGGAAATATAAATACTTTTCAATCCAGTAAGAAGATGAAAAACATAAATGCTTCCAGCTGTTTGCTGTCTTAGGCTGAAATGTGCTATTTGGGGAAGGATGAGGTGACTATTTATTTATTTAAATCTAGAGCTAATTGAACAAAGCAATGTGTTTATAACCTCTGGAGGGCAGCTGACAAACTTCATACTTCCCTCATGAAGTTCCCACCACAGATTCTTACTGCAAGGAAAACACAGTGAGGTCTCCTTGCAAGTTGCAGAAATGTTCAAAACAATGAGGAAGAATGTGTGCATCAGTCCTAGACCTGGCTGTTAGAAAGCAAAATCCCAGACAGCCTAAGAACTCCTGATCAGTTTTTTTCCTATCTTTTTTCACCTCCTCAAAGTTGTGGAGCAGTTTAACAGAGATCAGGTGTAGCATGCATACACTGACATATCTATTTGTAATAGGTATTTATAATTTATCTGTTTGTGAATCTAAGATAATTTTGTTTTCTGCCACTCCTGTAATGATTTTCTGACAGCATCTCACCAATTTGTAAGACCTGTTTGACAAACTGTCTTCATTTCTCTTGCAAGACAGGAACTGGTTGACAGTTACTTTCTTTTTCATGCAAGACAGATACTAGTTGCTTATGATTACTAAAAATTACCTGAAATTCCCTGTTTTCTGCACATTTGTGGTAGCTGCTTGTGTTTCTTGCTTTTAAGTAAAGTTTACCTCTGAATTTATTCCAAACATCCCCCAGAATAGCCAATGTTGTGCTGTCACAAAAAAATGAAGAAGGTGGCTAAGGGAAAGCTCATACTTCTGTGGCAGAGCATTCAAGAGGATCAAAACATAGATCTGCAGGTGATATTCCTGCTGCTCATTTCATGCAAGTGTCAGTGTTTGGGATATATTTTGTACAAGACCAGACACCAAAACACCTCCTCTCTTGACTGAGTCTCACACAATTGTTTTGCTGTTTATTTAAGAGCTACTTAGTAAATGTGGGTTTTCTGTTGTTGGGTGTTCTTGTTTTTTCTTTGTTCATGATTTTATTTTGATTTTTTAATTGTTATTGATAATGAAATCACCATTTTGTTCCAAGTGAAGGATGAATTCTCTCTGATGCTTTTGATTCGTGGCCATTGGTGGAGATCCTGTAACAGCAGATCCAGTGCTGGCATGGACCTCCCTGTTGAGTCTTTCCACAGCGTGAAGGCCATGCAATCATTAGGAAGGCTTAAGAGCTCATCCTATAAATTACAAGCAATTACAAAAATGTGACCTTGACACAATGTTGTGAGAACAAAGTGTAAGAGCAAATGAGGATCTTCTGGTTCTGCAGAGTCAGGGAATGGTGGATGGTAAAAGGCAAACTGTCTTGTTATATTTATTTTGGGGGAGAAGGAAGGCAGCATTTTGGAGCTAGTTAATCACAAATTTATTATTCTGTGATGTTGTACTGAAGTTCTGGCAGATTTTTTTAATACTGGAGATCTACTCCTTGGGTACCATGGATGTCCCATTCTTTCACTGGTGTGTTTTCATGAATTGACTTCCATACAGAAGTCTGTGTATCCTACTTGTCAAATGTCTCCTGTTTCAGTTCTCTTTTTCCTTTCAACACAGCTGTTGGAGCTGTTTGACAGCGAAGACCCTCGAGAACGAGACTACCTAAAAACAGTCTTGCACAGAATTTATGGCAAGTTCCTGGGTCTTAGAGCATTTATCCGAAAACAGATTAATAATATTTTTCTACGGTAAGTTGTGGAAGAAGGTGCTTTTCGCTTATGAACGCTTTAGGAAACTGATATATCGCTTATATTTAACTTTGCTTTTTTTAGATTTGTTTATGAAACTGAACACTTCAATGGCGTAGCTGAACTGTTGGAAATTTTAGGAAGGTAAATGAGTCTTTTTTTATTATCTAACTCAGCCTTCCCTTGTGGACGTGTCAGGATAGTGTCAGATTTGGAAAAAGTATTATGATAATCCCTGATTCTGAAAACAGATGTGAGCACATGCTCGTCTTTAAGCCCATGTGCAAATCTCTGTCACATCTTTGCCAAGGATGTATAACTACATGCAAGTTACAGCCAAAGTGTTGGATTGATGTGTATGGGTGCATTACATACTGCACACTTCATCCTTACATGCTGGAGGATTGGTTTCTTCTGAGCACACTTAGCAGAGTGAAAATTTGAATAAATCTAATTTTGGTAGGTTGATTACTCGAGACCACCTTGCTTACATGAATTTACAGACCACATAGACAAGGTCTTATCTGTTTGGCAACAGGTTTGTGCAGCTGTTTATGTGATTATTCCTAATGGGAGCTGGATTGCTACCTAGATATGTAGTGCCCTGCTAATATAAAGCAGGACCAAAGTCAGCACCTGTTCACAAGGGCTGTTTGTAAACAGATGCTGACTGCTGAAAATTATTTTTATTCTAGAAAGTGCTTGTTCAGATCTCAGTATTGCTCTCTGTGATGATGACACTAACTAATATTTTTTTCCTAATTTCCAGTATTATCAATGGTTTTGCTTTACCTCTCAAGGCAGAGCATAAACAGTTTCTGGTGAAGGTGCTGATCCCTTTACACACTGTCAGGAGTTTATCACTCTTCCATGCACAGGTAGAAATTTTGAAAATATTTTCTGTTCAGTAAGAATTATATGTATATTTTTTAAGGTTGCTTTGTAAATTTAATTTCATGCACATAAAAAGTGGGGGGAAGTTCTAAATGTGGAAAAAAATACAAGAGATTTTTTCTAAATTAATTCTGTATCCTTTGTACGATAAATATCTAGATTCTGTTCTGATTAGATAACTAAAAGCATAACATACATCTGTAATATTTTGGAAATTTAATTTAGAAGTTAAGCTCTCTCTAGGTTTTCATCTCTGTTCTGTTCTCATTCTCACAAGTTTGCCTTTCCCATTCTCTCTCCCCCAAGAGGATGTTTGGGTTTCCTTAGTCTTGTGCTGTCAAGGCTCTTCTTCACCTTGGCAACCTTCTGAATACTGATACCCACATTTTTTCATTTAATATTCTCCCTCACAGACTCCTTAATACTGCATTTATGCTCTCATACATCCTTTTATACCTCCAGCTTACATGATGTAATTTTCCCTCTGATAACTCTTGCCTGTTGCCTTGCTCTCTGATTTTCAGATAGTGCAGTATTTCTTATGGTGATAAAACTCTGCTTTCTAAGTGTTATTCCAGGTTTTAGCTGTGTTGACTCATCTTACAAGAATTCTCATGACTTTGCTGTATAAAATTAGTAAAAAGACACCTTTGAAGAGAGTGGCAGAAGCTTCAAATCATTGCTTGTATGACTGTGTTTAGAATTCCGAGTTGTTCTGATTTTTAGTTTATGTGCTACTTTGTCACTCTAATTGTTCTTGTGAAGTGTCCTCTTCTTTCTTATAAACTGAACTTTGAATGGATTTGCACAGTGCAAACTGTGCATCTCAGATTAAAATTGCATGTAGTTGGGGAGAGCTGAATAGCATCTTGCCTTAAGTGGCTCTTCTTTAAAAAGTTGAGATTTTGTTGTTTCTTTATAGAAATGTTCTAATTTTGTTTTTGTAAATTCTTACCTCTTCACAGCTGGCATATTGCATAGTACAGTTTCTGGAGAAAGACCCCTCACTCACAGAACCAGTAAATATTTCTTTTATACTTCTTTTTTTTTCACTATGAATGGTTTTTACCCTGTAGAGAGAAAAGTAAAAAATCTAACAACTTTTTCCTTCTAATTTAGGTCATTAGGGGCTTAATGAAATTCTGGCCAAAAACTTGCAGTCAGAAAGAGGTAAGTGATATGCTAGTATTAAAAAAAAAAAAGGAGTTATTTTGCTCTAAAACATAATAAGCAGGGAATCTTTAAATAATTCGTGGTTGATAGCACATACTGTGGTGGATTTTGGTATTATTTCTTGCAGATGATTTTTCAATACTTTAATTCTAGTTTTCGGAACAATTTTGACTGTGAAAAGTTTGATAACTGTGGTTTCTACTCACAAAATAAGTGCTGGTACTTCTGCAGAGAATTTTTTAGAAAGGAGAAAATAAACATCGTTGAGGATAGGTTGCAAAGCTCTGTTAGATTTGGAATTGTTTACATATCAAGGCAGTGTTTTTCCAGTGAGGATGAAAGATACTTTATGTGGTGTTTACCTACTAAACATGTAAAAGATGTAGTTAAACATGTGCATTTTTGTTTCAGATGCAAATCAGAGTTTCCCCAGTGAGGTTTTGTGAAACAGCAAAACTGTTATTTTGAATATTGCTCTCAAAAATGAGGTAAAATTAGGAGAATCTCCTTAGTTATTAAAGTTTAAGCCTTGGTTGTTCAGATCTTTGTATGAGACAAGGTTTTCAGCATGGATGTATATACTGATGGAATTCTGAATTTCATTCAAAATACTTTAAATGCAGCACTTGAAGAAGAAACTTGTCCTTGTTTTAAGGGACTGAGTCCAAAAGCTGCCAGTGGTAGAACTGATGACATTTTTTGAGACAGGGTCTCACTGAGCTAGTGAGGTTTCTAGTTCTTTCTGAAGGAGTAGAATTTGAAGGTTTACCAGCATTTTGCAGAACAAGATGATTTGGAGGTTTTCTGTTCAATGCTTTCTTTTTTGTCTTTAGGTCATGTTCCTAGGAGAGCTGGAGGAAATCTTGGATGTAATTGAACCATCACAATTTGTGAAAATCCAGGAACCCTTGTTTAAACAAATTGCGAAGTGTGTCTCTAGCCCTCATTTTCAGGTCAGTGGGAGAGATTATTGTTTGTATAGGAATGTATAGTCTCAGTTTCAAACATAACTCCTCCCCAAATGTAAATATTATTTTATGTTATGTTTTCAAATACTTGTCTTCTGTGAAAGCGGATATGTTGGGGTGGAAGGTTAGGTCTGAGCTCCGTGAGTAACTTGTTAGAGGTGTTTGGGGTTACAGGACAGAACTTGGCCTCCTGAGCCCCTCTCAAATCCTTAACCTGTGTCCAAGCAGACTTTGAGCCCTTCTCACTGGGTGACAGGTGCTGGCCCTGTAGACCATGGAGGATGGATTTGCTCCCTGGTTTTGGTGCAGTGTTGTGCAGTTCTTGTTTTCTGACTTGCTTCCTTCTAACCACGTAATCACGTGTCTGGTTAGAGGTGACACAAACTGCAGCCTATTTTAATCACATTGTATAATGGGAGGAAGGGAAATGAATGGGATGTACATGGAGATGTGAAGAGGATATAGAGTTCATGGCCTGTAGTGTCTCCTATTAAGCCTGGTGATCTGTCCTGGCACAAAGACAGATGTGACTTTTCAGCTCTTCCTTGGACTACATCTTTTTATTTAATCATAATTCGGATCAGCATCCTCCTTCCCAGCCCCCAGCTCCTCTCCAGGTTACTGTCCTTGGTACCTTCCCCACACTTCAGATTTTTCCTCTCTTACCCAGCCCAGCTACTGAGCCTTTCCCTGTCTCCTTCCTCTGGTATCCCAACACTGCTGGGTTTTTTCCAGCAGCACTCTTCCTGATTTTAAGGGAAAGAGTGATGGGAAGTCTCTCTCTGCTCTTCCTTCCCCTCCTCAACTGCAGTGCTGATGCTGTGTCTGCACCCAGTCTTCAGTGAGCAGTAACACATTGCTCAGGAAATAGAGAATGGGTGCTGTGGGATCAGAGCTGCAGGATGGAAACTTAATTCCATTAATGCACATTATGCTACTGATTGGAATTTAATTCCAAAACTAATGACTCTTGTTAGCTCATCTTTGTGGAGTTACTCTGTGATTTGGTTTTCCTTCAGAAAGTCACAAAATTACAGGTATCTGAATTCCTGTTAATATTTTATTTCTTTGACTCCAAGGTGGCTGAAAGAGCGCTGTATTATTGGAATAATGAATACATCATGAGTTTGATAGAGGAGAACTCAAACGTTATACTTCCCATCATGTTTTCCAGCCTTTACAGGATTTCTAAAGAGCACTGGAATCCGTAAGTTTGTGCATTTACACTTGATCTTACCATTTATCCCACTGATAAACTTAGGGAATGTCTGCTGAAGATCATCTGAATGGGAGAGATGCAGACTCAAAGCTGTTCTGAGCAAGTGCAACTCTGTTAATGCCAGTGTATATTAATCTGCACTTGAGCTTGTCTCAGTGTTTTTAATTAATTGGTATGTGTACAAAAATCACTACCTTGTGAGATAAAAATAGGCCTTCTCACAAGCTGGAAAAAAGAAGAAATTAAACGTTACATTAGTATTGAAGGAAAAATGTTGCTCATCAAGTGTTTCTCCTACGCAGTTTTTTTATAAATGGGTTGGCTCTTAAGCCTGATTGTAAATTATCTAGAAGAAATCACTTGGCATTAATAAAACTTTGTGGCTGTATCATCAGCTGATACCTCTGGGAGATTTTTGGTGGTGGCATTTTTTTAAATATCCATGAAACATACAGACAGTATATTCTTAGGCTGGGTTGTTTTTTCTAAATTTATTTAAATACAGCTGTTCTCTATGACAATAATTGAGCAGTTACTTTATATTGATATAATGATAATTAGACAATTATATTTTAAGCTCAGTGACAGGGTAAGAAGTGTTTTCATGAAAAATTCTATTACAGTTAGATGATATATAGCCTTTATTTTAGTGGGAAAGTTTTTCTAAGTCAAGGTGATTAGCATTTAGTAAAACCAGTATTTTTAATGAGCTGTGCTATGTGCAGGTCCCAGTTCCTTTGAGACCTTACTGTAAAATGTTTCATCTTTTCAAACATTGGGTTTTTTGTTCTGTACCTAGTCAAACTCTCAAGTTTGTATGCTTACGTGACAAATCTAATGCTGCTGGAAAGCCTCTGTAACTTAACACTGGTCACAAAAGGACACTTTCCATGGCACAGTACTCCAGTACCAGTCTCCAGCCTTTTATATTATGCATTGAGATGCTTCTGGTAATGAGAATATTCCAGTATCCCAGTTCAGTTCCTGCAGAGTTTTCATACCCATAGACATTTTGGTACATGAGCCAGGTAAAGACACATCTAAAATAAAGGAGATATTTAAAGAATTTTATAAGACAATTTTTCATGTAGGCAACAAAAATGAAAGTTTATTTAAAGAGATGAGAGAGACAGGGGAGTGTGGCAAATGGCACATAGTTTGTGTGCTGTAAGGATTAGCTCCAAAGGTTCCTGGCACTTGTACTGTTGATTCACTGCCTCCTGGCTGAAGAGCTGCTTCTTAAGCAGCCCTGGGTCTGAATATGACAGCCAGAGTAGTGGATCAGGAACTGTGAAAGGGAAAACGAATATGAGCTGTATGAGCACAAGGAAATCACTCTTGAAATACAGCTTTGTATTTTGCATAGATGCACTGAATATTCAGCCTCATAGAAGAGTCATAAGGAAATATGAATCACTTTCATTTGTGTTTGAATTCTATTCCTTCTGCCAGCACTGATGATTCGAATCTCTGAAGTTGCATTCAGAATTGCTCCACAGCATGAGGGAAGAGACTGTAGTTATGTGTAATAGCTTTCTGTTGTTGCCTTTTACCCTAGAGTTTTGGCCTGCTCCATTTCAGTAGTCAGCAGGGACATGAAAGCTGCTTTTCACCTTTAAGTATGTTAATCAAAAGTAGTTTCCCTGAAATCGAAGAATTTACATAACCATACTTGCAGGAACTGAATTGGTCACAGAAAGGCTGGGAAGAGAAGACTTTTTATTTCACGTTTGATTTCACCTGAAACTAATGGATTCCTTTCTTTCTTTCTTTTTCCATGTTTCACAGGGCTATTGTGGCTTTAGTCTACAATGTGTTGAAGGCATTTATGGAAATGAACAGCACCATGTTTGACGAGCTGACAGCCACTTACAAGTCAGATCGTCAGCGGTAACTCTTTAAAGCTTTTTTTGCCAGCTGTGCACATGGCCTGCAGTTTAGTTCTCCCCTTACACTCAGGTGCAATTGCAGAATCTCAGACATAATAGACACTGCACCATTTTTGCCTTTGCCTGCTTGTCAGGCTTCTCATTGCAGGACGTGAGATGATGTGTGCAGGTTGTTCTTTAGCCTTTATTAAATGCAGTATCCATTGCATCGCTTGGGAATCCACATTCCTCATGCAATTCCTTTTTGACCCCCCATTCCAAAACATGTAAGTGTATCAAGATCTTCAATAATAAAAGGAAAACAAGGGTGTAAAGTTAACACTCTGCTTCAAGACTTAAAAAAAAAAAGTTACACTGAGGTTTGGAAAGACATGAGGGAAACCCCTGAGATTTGATTTTCCAAACTGCTATTTGTAGCTTGGATGTGGTCTTAAAGCAAAGAGACATCTCTCAGCCTTTTTATTTCTTCTTCAGAGGTCCTGCTGTATCTGAGTCTTTCAGCATGCAGGATCCATTCAATACACCACTCATAGAGGCATTAGTTCAACTCCAGTGGTGGCTTGTCTTTTCTCCTATTTTCCCTAATCTTTATTTCTCTGTTACAATGCAGCATCTTTTCTCAAAAGTTTCACCTTATGCAAAGATTAGGTGAAAAAAATGCAGAAGTTTCAGGAACTTTGAACAGTTTACAACTTCATTTAAGTCATACCTTGGCTGTGACTCAGGGTTCCCCCAAGCAATGCAAAGGGCACTGCATGTCAGCAGAGGTTTTTTGGGCAATCCAACCTTGAAAGTCTCTTGGCTGTTGTAGTTTTTTTGACTTTTGTGACTGGAGTTTCACTGACCTTTCATTCCACTTCGTTTTATAGCCCAAAAAATCTGCACATCACAGGCTCATTCATTAATGTGGTATTTTACTTTTAGAGACTTGTTTAGAGATATACTTAAACTAAGAAGCCAGATATTCTAGGTATGTATTGGTAAATAAGTGCCAATCTCCTAGTGCAGGTGAGACAGAACTGTGTGGTTTCTTAGCAAAAAAGGCAAAGAATTTTAGGAGTGATCATCTAATCCAGCTATTCATGGAGGCAGCTTGGTGACCTAAATCACTTTGTGTTGCACTTTGCCTCTTAAGATGAGAAATTCTGATCTGAACAGGACCAGACACTGCAGTGGTGTGTCCCATGTCTGGGTAATGGGGGAGGTTTAGTGGCTGAACTGCACAAATAATTTCTTTTGCACCTGCTGACATTGTATTTCTTACCAAGGCTGGTGCTAACCATTTCACCATTTTTATTTACTTCTTACAATTTTAAAAGCTGAATGTATAAACCAGGGTATTTACCTTAATGTTTTCAGAAAATCTTTGGCATCTTAATAAAACCACATTTCAGAAGGGTAGTTTTGATACCACTTAAAACTTGAGGAGAAATATGTTCAATATTAATAGCTGGGATAGGTCAAATAGGTAAGTTGGATGAGGTGATCATCCTCTAACAGACTTTTAGGTAAGCAGGCATGTATTTCCTAATGATTAGAAGATAAATATTGGTAAGTAGCCTGAAAATGTAAGGCTATTTCACTTATTCTTGTGTTTAATTTTAAATACTTTCCAGTAAAAATAGGCTCTTTTTTTTTTCCTTTGACTGTTCTTCAGGGATTTATCTGAAAGTTGTTTGTATTTTTTAATATACGTTTAAACTCCTATTGGGAGATCAAAATTCCAAACAAATGAGCCAGATGTTGGTATGTTGACTGAATCAAAATGTAGGAATGTTTCTAATCCCTTGAAATACTTCTCAAGACTTCTGCAATGTGACTGGCAGAGAATCTGTGTGTCTGTCATTGTTAGATTTCCATTTCATCTAAACCTACAAGGTGATGTCATAGAACTTGAAAGCATTTTGTGCCTTGCAGTCTCGAGGAGATTTATTCACAGTAAGCTGTGGCAGAGACAGGAAATTTAGAAAGCAAACAATGCAGGTAAAGTAAATGTTAGGTTTGCTGTTTAATTTTCTCAAATCAGCCACTAAAGTCTGTTGTTAAAGCAAATGCTACATAGATCTTGCAGGAATTTGGTGTGGAAAAAGAGTAACTCACTGAATAAAAGGCACATCTTGTAGGTTGAACTTTGCCTTGGTTGGTGCCTAAGCTATAGGGAAGCCAGTGGTCAATGTAAGTAAAAATAGTGATTCTAAAAGAACCAGGGAATGCTTTCTAGAAAGCCACTGTGATTTATAAGATTATTTAGATCTTCTAGAATAAATAAACATAAAAATAATTAAAGAAGTTAGTGCATAATGGGAATTTTTATAATCTTGACCAATTAGTTCTGTAATAAAATTCCACTGCATTTTTTAATTCCTCATTGCACATTAGTGTCTGTGAACACTGTCACTTTGCTCAGCTTATGTTTTCATACTGCCTTGTTTAGTTAAATTTATGTAGGTAACAAAGAAAAAAAAGAAAAATTTAAGAATGAAAAATATGTTAGGAAAATTGCAGTTGTGGTCAAGAAAATTAGGGCAGCTAATTAATGTCAACTGTATGTTTTTTAACATAAATATTACGCAGTCTTCTCTCCTGCTAACTCCTTGTTTTATTTCATCTGTCAGTGAGAAGAAGAAAGAGAAAGAGCGTGAAGAACTGTGGAAAAAACTGGAGGATTTGGAATTAAAGAGAGGTCTTAGACGTGATGGAATAATTCCAACTTAACAAAAAAACAAAACAGCATTATTAACCTGTGGAGTCACACATTTATGTAGTAGAAGATGGAGCAACAGTTTTCTGTATTGTGCAACTTTACAGTAGATTTCACATTTGTTTCATTATTACAACAGCACTGTATATACCTGTCTCTAAGTAAAGGAAAAAAAAAATAAGGACTTTAATCCAAAGTTTGGACAACAGATGGACTTCTCAGAACTTTGCAAACATAATCATTGTTTTAACCCTTCTTTAAAACCAGTCTTCAAAGATCTGTTGATGAAATTGCAATGTCAGATTCCATTGTCAGGACCTGTTCCTTATTTATCGTTAGCAGAGAGTATAATACAACTTTCAAATGTGAACAATCTTAAAATTTAGCTTGTCTTTCTGCTAAACTGTTACGTGTATTTATAGTAAAAGAGAAAAAAGACTGTCATTTCCTTATGAGTTTGTGTAACATCCTCCTTCTCTGGATAACTTTACTGTAATTTGACTTTCTTTTCCTTTTGCACATCTTCATAAGTTGAATGTCCATTCAGATCAGGGCCATGAAAAACATTGGTCCTGAATAAAAGTTTTGTTTACTGGTGTGAGCATTTTTTTAGTACCAGGCTGTCTCTGGTGCTTCCTTAATTTGAACATTAGGAATGAAAAAACATGTAGGTGATAAACATAGTAGGAAAGGGAGCTTTGGATTCGTGCACCTATTTATTGCAAATCCAAATTAGTGTCCACAATCCTTGGAAAAAACAAAAGGGCAGCGCTAAGACCCTGGATTTCAATACCTAACCAGTATTAGTGATACAGCATTGGACACATGTACCAGGGTTGGTTTAGAAACACTTAATTGCTGAATTATTACAGTATGTTCTTATTGGACCATTTAGAAGGAATAAAGACACATGCTCAACAACACAAGTGTGAAATTGATCTCCAGTGGTCATGGAGCTAATTGGAAATTGAGTTGAGATAGCAGTTTGGACAGTTTGGAGTTGTTGCCTTACTTTTTAATATGTATTTATAAAGTGTTCCAGCAAAAGAGGATGTAGCCTCTAAGAAACATACTCTAGTGTTTTTGTGGTTCTAGTACTATTACTCATCACAGTACCAGCCCTATGGTCTTAGCTGGAAAGGATTCTGGATAATACACTTCTGCATTCTCATCTGGATGCTCATTCCTAACTACTGTATTTGTTACCAAAAGTGGTTCTACAAATGCTACTGAAAAAAAAAAAAATGATTCTGGAAATCCTAATGTTCTGAGTATTAATAATAAAGTTTAAAATGCTTTTATATCAAAGGTGCATTGTGACCAAATTGTTTAAAAGAAAAGAGGAAAAAAAATACAAAAACAAAAAAGAGGGCTGTATTATAAGTATACATTATTGGCTATCTGCTTTGTATTTGAAAGTGGAATCTTACATCTTTGGTAGGTAAAAATGCTGATAAGACTTATGTACAGTATATATTTAGCTAATGCAGTTGCATTATTCTATACCGGAAGGTATGTGTTTCAGGATTTTTCTCCAGGATGCTTTTGAACTGTTATAGACATATGACAACAGTGAATTGATAATCCTAAACCATCAATCCAGCAGTATTTACAGTATAAAAATGAATTGGTGTTCATGAGTCTTTGTGATAGTTGCAAACATGAATTTATGACCTGTTGCCATTGATAGAAATACAGTATAAATACAAGCTTGTATATTTTTCTTCCTACCATTTAAATATACAGTAGAATCTGAAGTTTTCTTCTTTTCAGGCATGGAAAAAAGGTAAAAAAGGATTCCCTCCCAGCCTACTGACTGTGTCAGGATTATCAGGTCACAGTTTGTACTCCCGGGTCTGCACACACAAATGTTGTAAACTCAAGGTTTTGTAAGAACTTGACACAGTTAATTCTGGAAAAAAAAACAACAACAAAAAAAGTGGAATTAGTCATATGCCACACCAAACACAATATGATTTTATGGGATTATTATGAGCTTCTTTTAAGAACAATGACCAGGACGCAATGTAAATTAGGCAGTGACTGTCATAGTTGAAACATTTTATTTTAAAGTGCTGAAGCAAAGGTGCAAGCTGAAATACTGAAGATTAAATAAATTTATAACAAATCATGTCCCTTAGCCCATTGATTTTGACAGTCTTATTTGTTACAAAAAGTACCAACAAACTTTCTAGTGTGATATCTGTGTGAAATGATCATTTCACAGTACAAGAGGGTGGACTCAAACTCATGCTCAAAGACTATGTTCCATTGTGGAAAAACTGAGAAAGAATGGAGGAATAAAACTTCATGTTTTTCACCTGGTGGAGTAAACCACAACAATGTGAAATTAGAAAAAGCACCTTGTCCTGTACTTAGAGTTTAGGTGAGTGTTGTTTGTTCATACCTGTTTTTGGTTTTGCCATGTCATTCTGCTATTGATCATACAAAACTGACGAGAACCTGGTGGGTTGCGATATTTCACCTCTGCCGCGGGGACAGCGGGGAGTGTCTGACATTTATAGAAGATTTATCACTTCTGAGAAGGAATGTTCCTTTAAGGAGAAGGAGATGATGTGCCGTTGTTATGAAGTCACTTGACTCTAAAGGCTGGGTGATGCACCTGAAGAAGCACCTGCTGCCAGGACCCCGCCTGTGCCGCGGTCCCAGCGCGATGTCCGGCCCCACAGGGCTCCCACTGCTCCCGCTGGAGCTGCAGGAGGAGGAAGGCAGCCCGTGGGCCCAAGTGTGATCAGTGCGTCATAAATTACGCTTTTGTTTGCTTCTTGAGTTCCACAGACCACCTTTGTTCGTGTCAATGTTGTTCTTGACTGCTCGTCCGGCAGGCGTTGGGTGGTCCTGCGTGTCCTGGGCCACATTGGTCTCGGGAAGGGTTGAGCACTGTCTGCTCACAGGAAAGAGCTGCGAGGGCATTGGGTCATGGGGATGTAACAACTGTACAAGTAAAGTTCCTCTCATGCACTCTGAATTGGCCACACGTTGCTTTCTTCATCTTGCACGTCTCCCTTACTGTTTTCATTTCATAGCTTTTGAGTGTTGTCTCTCTTCCAAAGGTTGGAATGCTTTAAATAAAAGTATTCTAATGCCATTGGAGCGTTCGCTAGCAGGGTTACAGTAAATTTAATCTTGGTTTTGTTAGCATAAGTAAAAGGGTTTAATTTATTTTTTTAATCTGTTCTCATATATGGAAAAATCGAGGGTGTTGGAGCCAAGAATTGCTTGAGTAAGACATGCAGCAGCTGTACTTAGATTACACGTGCGTAAGTACAGCCTTAGGCTCTCACTCGATGGAAAAGAAAATATATTAGGAGCTCTAAAAAGCTCTTTATTGTTTTGTGAAGAGTGGGAAAGATGAGATTCTTCCCTCTCCAAGTAAAACTGACATAACTTTTAGTTCTGTCTTTGAAAACAGAGATGCCCTTTTCTCTTAATTGTGTGACACCAGTATCCCAAAGCAGTTGCCCTTAAAGAAGACAAAGGTGATGATGCTCAAGGTTGAAGAATGTTCTTATTTACTTGTAGCTTTTTAAATTTGGCTCACATGCTTCCCTTAGCAGCTCTGGAGCGAGCCATGAATTTGTTTTTCCGAGTTGGTATGTGCAGCAGATTTTATGTAACCCAGTTTTCCATTTTGAACTCTATGAAAACAGCATCTTGAAACAGAATGGAACAGATTTTGGTTGAAAACTTTTATCCAAGTGTTGCTTCCCATCCACAGAAGCGTGCACTTTTTATCACGACCACTCTGAGTAAGAGTTTTTGTTACTTGGATCACCTGCTGTAAATATGTTGTATTCATAACCTCATGGAGCCATGAGGAGTTTTCAAATATAAATAGTACCGATACATTTCTTGTTGTTGTCCTATTTTTGACCGTAGTATAGAGAATGACCTGTCATGCTTTTTGTTTCAAGTTTAGCATTAGATTCATAGATCTTAATATTTTAGCATTTCATTGTTTAAGCAGGAGAGGGCAGCAAAAGTTCATTTTTCCCCATAGGAATGCTCTGGTCCCATTACTGTTTTTAAACTTAGGTGCATCTAACTATCTGTGGGTAGGGGGGAAAAACGAAACTTTTTTATATATATTAAAAGGTGCATATGAAAATATATAGACTGGTCCAACCAGACTGTGAAAATGTCTTCTACTCTACATCCAAGTAATAATAAAAATATCTTCCACCTCTGGATAAAGTACAAGCAGGTCTTAAACTCTTGGATTCTAATGTCATTCTTTGGAAACAGTTTACTTAAAAATGGTATCAAAGAAACTCAAACTCAATGGTGCTCCCAGCTATAAATGTGTTATCTTCCTCTTTTGCACATGCTCAAGAGGCTCTGTACTGTGGGTGCATCTAAATAAAGAAGCAATGAAGTGTTTTCCAGGTGCTTGGCTTTTTTTTCCACCTCCTCCCATCTAAACTTCATGAACCTTTTCAACAGTGAACTTGTAGCAATCAGGTACCCATCCTCATGTACCAAATGTGAGGACTCTTATCTGGAGAAAAAAACCCAAAAAGCGAAACCATGAGGTGGTAATTTAAGTTTCAGCCAGTATTACTGTAGTAAACACTCAGTTTTCATTAAGTTAATTTTTTTCAGAGGCCCTCTGATAATGGTGAGTATCCTTGTACCTCACACAACCCCCCTGTGAGGGAGGTCAGGAGCAGTGGATGCAGGAAAGAGGCATTAAAGCCACACTGTGTTCTTTGGGAACCCTCTGAGCCTTACACTTTGCAGCTGGTGGAGGAATTTGTTCCTTCATGGCAGCACTCCAGTGTTTCAGTCCTCGTGCTGTTCTGCCTTGCAGTTTGGAGGTGAAGGGAAAGGCTGGAGATGGTCATGTACGTCGGGGAAACCCTCTGGAGAGAGCCAGGGATGGAGCCTGGAAAGGGGCACTGCAGGGGAATGACTTCAGCAGCAGTGTAGGAGAGCTGGTTGCTTCAATAAAATGAGAAAATATTTATTAAACATCTGATTTTTAGATACTGTGGTTTTTACATGATTTATTCCAATAGTCTAATCCTTAATTCTTTCCTTTTTTCCCCCCCCAACTTTAATCAGTTGGATCTTGCCTGTCCTTGTTAGAAGAGCTCATTTTCACAAATCTCTAAATACTTGTTAGACAGTATTCCAATCACTTAACAACTTCATGTCTCTCTACTTTCTTATTGCAAGGCAAGTATTTTGTAAAGAAGTTAAAAAAAAAAAATTTTAAAAAAAAAGGGAACATGCAGTAAGTTGGCCTCCAGGGTAGGATTTGTCTTCTTCCATGTTAGAAATCAGCCTTTACAGGATTGGAATTAAAAACTTAAATTAGTTTCCTACTTTCAGTTATAATTGCTTTGCTAATTTTTCATCTTGGTCTTTCCTTCTCAGGGATGTGTTGGTTTCTCATACAGCAGCAGAATGTCTGGTTTATCTTACATTAAGTTTGGACCTCTGATCACATGTGTGTAGCCTATGAAAGTAGTTTTGTGTGCAGGTAAAGGCTGTTTAATTAAAGGCTGAATTAATTAGCGCCTCAGTGTACCGTGAAGGAATAGCTTGGGAGTTAAACTGGACACTGATACAAGGTCTCAAATTCTGATCTGTGGTTTTAAAGATTAAACACTGGAGCTGAAACAAATACCCTGAATTTGTTAGTAAATACTTTGAAAGCAAGTGTGCTAACCACTGTGGGCAGTGGCCACAGGCTCTTCTGGGAGTTTCCATGACATGAAAAATAGTCATACAAAACCTTTATCTTGCACTATTTTTATATTTGGTTGCTTTTGTTTCCCCCCTGTCCATCTTGTCTATTCAGTATTATCCCCCCTTGAAGTCAGTGAAGGTGTGAGAAGTTGGGTCACTCGGGAAGGATGGAAGGCTTGAGATGCATTTAAAGAAATGTCTGGTTTTTATACAATGATTCATACTTCAATACACACTGGAAAGTATCTGGGAACTTGGCATTATCCCTGGATCCGGGCTTCTAAAAAGAGAGTGAGAAAAGAATATTCTACACACCACCTGAATCTTGTCAAAATTCTTACTGTGCAAGCATTTCCTTGTGTAAGAAGCCTCTGCACTTCCCTGCCGGAGGAAGCAGTGACCCAGCAGTGAGTATTCCCAGAGCCTCAGCCACAGCAGGAGCACGCTGGGGCAGGATGGCTCTGACAGCCACAAGGAAAGACCTCGTGTTTGCACAAGGATTTGTGCAGCCCCCCAGCAGTAAAGGCAGAAGTTACCTGCAAACCTTTTGTGAACTGAGCAGGCTCGGGTCGGGTTTGACTCTTCGCCTTTTGAACCTTCAGCACACGTGGTTGAGCTGTGTGAGCAAACTGGACAAATGATCCAGCTCAGTTTTGGGTTTCAGTATTGATTCTGCAAAGTGTACTGAGCTTAGGCTCACCTGGCATCCTAAAGGCTATGCAGCAACTCCCCTGCTTTTTTAGATGTTTGGCAATGTATATGATGTGCATGAGTGAAAAATCCCTGTATATTGATTTAACTGGCTCTAACCAACACAGGCATCTGCATTACATAATCTTCCATTTCAGGTGTCTTGGAGGCACCAGGCTCAAGTCTGCAGGTGCCAGATCTTGGAGTAAACTGCAACTTGGCAAAGGACACTCTTGATTTCTGGAGGAAGGAAATGTGGAATTCAGACAGTGGTAATTAGTTTGTTAGTCCACAGACTATTTCACAAGCACAAGGGGATATTATTGCTATTTGCTCTCCATGACACTCATCAGGCAGTAATTGTCACGGTTAGTGGTTTTGCACATTTCAAACATCAGTTCTGGCCAGACAAAAATGACTCAGGTATACAAAGAAAAGAATATTTCCCACTGCAGCGTGGTGCCCCCAGCCCCTCTTTCTCTTGTGCTGCCCTAGGTTCTGCAAACAGAAGTGTAAGGACTTGTAATGGGCTAAATTTAAGTAAAATGTGCTGTTCTAGTTGAGATGGTTGTAAGGGGAACATAACTAGAGACCAGGGGGCATTTCAGCCTTTTCCAAGCAAAAGCCTTTCCATGTGGTCAGCTAAAGAAACGGGATTTTTTTAGAGGTCCTTCCACCAGATCAGGTTGTTCCAAACCCCATCCAATCTGGCTTGAACATTCCCAGGGATGGGGCAGCCACAACTTCTCTGGGCAGCCTGTGCCAGGGCCGCACCACCCTCACAATAAAGAATTTCTTCCTAATATCCTGTCTAACTTTGCCCTCCATCAGTTTGAAGCCATTGCCCCTGGTCCTCTCACTACGCACTGTTGTAAAAAAGTCCTCTGATCAATACCTGCAAAGATCTGAAGCTCACAAGCTGCACAAGCCTTTGGGATTCTTCTGCTGATACAGCTTAGACAGGCCAAGCATGTGCAGGAGTTCTTGCTTGCTTGTAGTTTCGTGTCTGAATTTGGGAGAGCAGAGGTGGGCGTTTGTCCCGTGGAATTTTAGTCCCTCAGCTTTCAACATTTTCAGCTTCTTTTTTTCCCTGAACTTTTCATCTGGTTTTCTTCACTGGGTGTGTGTTAGTGACTTCCTCCGCAGTTCAAATACACTCTGGTAACAAAGATCCCCCTGATTTACATCAAGTGCTTCAGGCTTGACCAAACCAAGAAAGGGTCCTGGCATTCAGGTGCAAGAGATCTCTTCCAGCAGGAATCAGGTGTGCCCAGAATGTACCCTTTGCCCTATGATTTCAGTTGATTGGAAAAGAGATTAACTAAATTAGACTGTAAACACACACACACACACAATTTTTCCTCTCCCTTTCCAATAATAATTTTGATAATTTGTATTGCTGCTAAATCCATCATCAAACTGCTTCTCACTTTGTATTCTAATTAACCAACCCCCTCTAAAGTAATTGACAATATGTATGCTGTATATAATTTCATGAGACAATAGCCAATCTATTATTAGGATTTGAAATCTGATGATTAAATTTATATGCTTGAATTAATTGTCTAGGAAAACAATCTATAAATAAGCCATTTAATGTCATAGTTTTTTTGTTTGTTTTTTTTTAATTTGGGTGTCAATTAGTCACTGATGTAGAATATCCTGTTTTGATTGCATCATCAGTGCAGCAGGGAGCATAGCATGGAATCCAGATCTTGCAGCAATAAATAAAACTTGATTTCTAATGCTGAAGTTGTTGCTTCAACATAAGCCTGATTTCATGGGATTGCTGTTGGGCCAACCTTCATTCATTGTGGCAGGGTAGTTCAAGGCAGAAATGGATTCAGTTTTATATCCCAGTGCTTTATTGAGCAGAAACAGAAAAACCAGATGAAAGGAAAGCATTTCTATCACAACATTCTTTTTCAGTAGCCAGGGTGGGCAAAATACAGGTAAGGCTTAGGAGCAGATTTCAAGCTTGCTATGGAAATGCTGGTAGCCAGTTAAACTTTTGTGACCTTACTTCCACACTGGCTTGTCTCCTTCTGTGCTGCCTGACTTGGCAGCAGATGAACTCCCTAAAACACATCTTTCAAATTTATTTTCCTTTACTGTAACCTTGAATTGTTTTCCATGTGTTCACGTTCTCTCCTTCCCATCCATTATCCCCATCAGGCCATTCATGCTAATACATTTTCCAGGTAGTGTCTCACCTTCTGCAAGTGTCTCTCTCCAGAGCTGGGGCTGTTATCTCTTTGCCCTCAAAATGAGGACTGAGAAGGTGAGAGGAGGAGGAGGAGAAGGGTTTCTGGCATCCCTGTGCCAGTGGGGTGGGAGTGTGAGCAATGCAGGGAGGACATCCCTGCTCCCTACGTGGTTCCTCCCTTCCCTGAGGAGAGAGGGCTGTGGGGTAACCCTCACCCACTCTGCACTGGATCCCCAGTCCTTGGGTTTTCCATCCCACCACACGCTCCCCTGAGTTCTTCACTTCCCAAAGAATCAGATGCCTGCAGGGGAGGATATACAGGAAAAAGTTTTGTGTCAGCCCGGAATAGAGTTCGTCCCTCTGCAGAAGGGGATTTTGTTTAAATCTCAAAGATAAATCAGATGTTTTTCTATCCGAGGCTAAGGTTTGGGGTTTTTTTTAAAGAATATTGTATTATTTTTACCATGACTGCACTAATATGAGCTTGAATGATGGAGATCTTGCCTTTTCCAAGTACAGAAACATGACGAGACAGATTAAGTACAGCTCTTCTGTAAACTGCAGGACTTAATTCTCTTCCTGCCAGAGTCAATGATGGAAGTCCTGTTGCTGTCACCAAAAGTAAAATAAAGACCTGTGAGGAGATGGGACAAATCTGCTGTGTCTATGTGGGAAAGTGGTCAGTGCTAAGAGGGGTGACGTGCACTCATTTCCTCTTCCTGCAGTAAATTGATCCCATTCATCTCATCCACTATTGTGTGTGCATTGTCTGCGTGACCTCTGGAAAGCTTTTATGGATATGAGCTTCAGAGGGAATGTGTGATCCCAGTCTGCTTCCTGCCTATTGTACAATGACACCCATCAGCTCCAGAGAAAAACTGAATAAATCTCTGCTGCCTTATTTGTGACCTGTACCTGAGCACTCAGGTAAACCCTTCAGCACACACAGTGAACCCCAGCCCTGGGATGTTAAGTGAGGCAGTGTTTCTGAGGCTGTCTAGACACAATGTCTGCCTACAAAAGAATTTGGTTATGAACAGGGCAGCATTGTTCAAAAGATGTTATTCTGCTACTGGGGAAATGGAAAGGATTTTTTTTTTCCTTTCAGGGGCAGGGAACTGCCCTTTCCTGGTGCAGTTGTCATTTCACGATTGGTGTTACTAGAATTTTCTCCTCTGGGACTCTCCATTATTATTAATTATGTAAAACATGCTGTCTTGTAAAAAAACTGCTCACCTATGCTTTCACATGGGAAAAAAATGGAAAGTAAACAGTATAACTTCACTTGCTCTGTTTAGAGAATATCAAATGCATCCAGGAGAGTAAATGCAGTACTGCAGGACTGCAGTAAATGTCACTGTGATGCTGAGAAGCAAAGTGTATATGTGCTACCTGTTTTGGTACCCTGTAATGGAAGTGGACCATCACTTTGCAGACTGTGGAAAAAGGGACCTTGCATGGAGTGTGCTGTTCTGCCCCAGATCTGAGAGGAGAGGGGACACTGGGGAAAAACTTGGGTTTGGAATGAAGTTTTAAAGCTGGAGGTGCTACAGTGGGGTGAAAAGACCAGTCAAAATCTGTTCAAACATTTATCTGCCTTGAAAGATGATCAGATGTTTAAGGAATTAAGGAGACAAGGCATTTTTGAAGATGTCACATGTGTCTTATGTCCAAGAAAGCATTTTACTCCTATTGCCAGGATAGGGTTGTCTCAGCCACATCAGTCAAAAGCTCAGCCTGGACCTCTTGCTCTGGCTGCCTGGGGGTGCTGGTCAACAGTGGCTGAACATGAGCCAGGTGAGCCCAGGTGGCCAAAAAGGCCAACGAAACCAGGCCTGGGTCACCAATAGTGTGGCAGCAGGAGCAGGGCAGTGATTGTCCCCTGTGCCATCTCAGATCCTGGGGTCAGTTTTGGGCCCCTCACTACAAGAAGGAGCTTGAGGGGCTGGGAACAGGTCCAGAGAAGGACAGCAGAGCTCGAGAAGGGTCTGGAGCACAAGTTCTGTGAGGAGCAGCTGAGGGACCTGGAGAGGCTCAGCCTGGAGGAAAGGAGACTCAGGGGGGACCTTCTCACTCCCTACAGCTCCCTGCAGGGAAGCTGTACCAGGTGGGGGTCAGGCTCTATTCCCAAGTAACAAGGAATAGGGCAAGAGAAACCACCTCAAATTGTGCCAGAGGACATCCAGATTGGGCACTAGGAAAAATTTCTTCACCAAAAGGCTGCTCAAGCACTGGCAGAGGCTTCTTGGGAAAATGAAATCACCATTCCTGGAGGTATTTAAAGATTTGCAGATGTGGCACTTGGGGACATGGTTTAGTGGCGGGTTTGGCAGTGCTGGATTAACAGTTGGACTCAATGATCTTAAAAGTATTTTTCAACTTTAATGATTCCGTGGTTTTACCTGTCCTTGCAACTATTTTAGGCTGACCTCTGTGTGGGGTTTAGAGAGGTTTGTTGTCCTTCTCTTCAGTAATGAGGAGAGGGTAACAGAAGGAGTGGGGAGCTGTATTTAGTGCCTCCAGTAATTTCCTATTTGCATATGCCAAATAGGATTGGCAGAGGAGAGATTCTGAATAACACTATGTCTGGATGATGCCCCGAGCTTTTTTAAAAAAAGTATGAAAATTCAGTGCCCAAAGGCTTCAGTGATAAAAAACCCTTGACAAGGATGACAAGAACACCACACTTTAAGCAGGGTTCCTTGGACCATGGTTTAAAGTTCCCACTTTCCTGTGACATGGAGAATGTCTGTTTCTTATGTATTAATTAGAAGGTTTGGACAGCCTTTGCCTGGACATGGTCCTGTGCATGCACTCAACTTAAATGGGGGAGAGAGCAGATTGGCCAATTTTAATCTATCTGTCAACACTCAGGCTCCTTGGATTAAAAAAAATAAGGTGATTTCTCAGTTGAAAAAGGCTGTGCAACTGTGATGTCCAGAAGCTGTCATTGGTACCAGTCTCTTCAGAGACACATTATAGTGCTCTTCACTCTGTGCAGGGAATGTCACCCAAAGCAGGAAAATCAGAAATCTTGGGCTGTGGCTCTGGAGTTTGTTCTGTGTCTTCTTTGCATCCTGTGGCCAATTTCTGTGAGGAGGGCTTTCTAAAGGAAGTTCAGACCAGCAGTTTTCCCCTTTCAGTGTCAGTGGAGATTTGGCCATTGCTAACCCTGGTAAATTTAACCTACAGTGCTTGTTGCTCTTGGGTGATGCTTTATAAAGTGTTCAGAAACTGGAGCCTGCAGGATGACTGATCCCTGCTAATTAAAGAGGCAAAACTTAAATGTAGTTTTCTAGCCTTATGTTTTGAGTCAAACCCAGCATTTTATTATCTTTCCAGCTTAATCTGTGAGTCATTTGTAATGCATTTTCCTTATAAAGCAACATCTGTATGTTGTATTCTTTACATGTCCAAGTTGAGAGTCTTTTAGTACTTTTGAGTGGAGTGGGAATCCCTGGGGTACAGTTTGGCACACACCTCTGCAAACATACCTTTTAGTCATTTCACTGCTGGGTTAAAACTTAAATGGATGATCAAGGATTTAAGCAGCTGGATTTCAACATCTATTTGCCACATGCCAGCTGCAAGCAAAGCAAGAAGTTGTTATACTCAGCCATGATTTACATATTTGACCTTTGAACTTCAGAGGATATAGCTGACATTTTCAAAGTCAAATACTGTATGAAGCTCTGTGAAACATGAAACTTTTCTTGTTAGGCTGTCCGATCTTTATAAATTAATGTCTGGTTTGAAAGTGTCTTTAAATGACAAAAGTTTTTGGTTTGTTTTTTTTTTAAACAGGATTTATCTGTCTGATCTAATTAAATTAGACATAGCTTACAAAGACTGCAGAATAAAAAGCATGCTTGAAGCAAGGCAGAGGTGTGTAGCATTAGCATCACAAAATTGAATTTGTGGTACTCTTTTCAGTTAATCTTTATTGATTAATCCATATGCAGGAGAGTGCAGGCTCTGACCTGAACTTTCAGCTCAGGTGAAATCGTTACTACTATGACATCAGAATTTGTAAATAAGCTGTAAACTATGAGTGATGTTAATTAGGAAGAAACTCTTCCCTGAGACAGTGGTGACAGAGTCACAGTGTGATGTGTGGCAGTGATGCTCAGAGGTGAAAGATGGATCTTTGTTATCTTTCACTCTTCTTATCTTCCTCCCCTGGTGATTCTTCAGCTGCTGATAAGTTGGTGACTCAAGATAGACAACAGAAACCTGGGCAGCCTCTGGTACCTCAGCTGTCTCTGTATGGTGGTGAGGTTTGTTTCTGACTGCTGGAACCTATTTTTCTTCCTGGCCTCTGTGAGCCCTGCTGATCCTGTGACGTGGGATGAATCTGCAGCCATGTGGAGCTTGTTAAGATCAGTGGGAACAGGGTGAGGAACCTAAACTGGAAATCGTCTGAGGACTCAAAGTGTTGACTGAGATCCACACTTCCCCAGGGGGTAAAAAGAGTTCAGGCTGGAAGATTTGGTTCCATCTGCCTCTGACACTTCTTGCCTGTTACTGTCTGGGTCTGTGCTGTGCCGAGCTTTGGTTTGGCCAAGTGCCTCTCTGGGGTTTGGGACTCTCATCATGTTTGTTCTCCTGGCTGGATTTTGAGTAGTTCAATACTTCTATGAGTTTATTCTAACAGGATTCACAGGAAGACACAGTAGCTTTGTTTCAGGAGACTTAATTTGCAGCTTTGTCTAATTTGCAGATGTCACTCATCACGAAGGCAATGTTAAAAACGGAGCATTAGCACTGGGGGTGATGTGAGTCAGACAAGGTGTCTGTTTTCCAGTGCACTGGCCATGAACAGTAGGGAAATTATTGAATTAAGGTAATGTATCTTTGAACTTCTGTAGTTTTGATTAAGAAGCTTCATCTTTAAATTCTGAGCCCAGAGCAGCTGTGTCATTGCTCATTAGTCTGTCCTAAAAGACTAAAATGTCTTCAAAGAAGACTATTAGAGGAAAGCTATGGAGTGCAGAAGTGACTTGAGCTAAAGTGGTTACTGTCAGCCATATAAAGTTTGCATAGCATCTGTATTTATTGGAAAAATCTTTTCCACATTGCAATGAACTCAGACCAAATCTCCAGACAATTCCCTGGCGTACAATTAGAGAGCCCAGTTCTCTCTCACATCAGTATTTAGCCAATTCCATTGGATTTGAATTCTTGAATTCAGATTCTGGGCTGAATATGACCAGCATCATCACCATGAAGGGAGAGTTTAATAGGGAAGAAAATGTGGCTGTGTTTGATGACAATGTAAGGGTGCACACACTTCCAAAGTGCCTGAGAAAACTGAGAAGAATGTTACCAAGTGAAGTGGTGTTTGCTTGCTTATTGTCAGCAGCTGTTTGACAAATACACCTTTCCAGAGCAAGGATATGGCAGGCTTAAGAAATGAGTCTCCTTACTTTCCCAAGGACCATGACAAAGGAGTTCCACAGCCTGGGCTCAGTGTTGTACCTTTACTGTCCTCCTCATCCATTCTGGATGTGTGTTTTTGTGTTTGTCCCCTTACCTTTGTATGCATCACAACCCCTAAACCTTCAGAGAACTCCCCAGGGATGCCCCTGTTGCAGGTAAATTCTTCCTGCCAGTCAGTCTTTGAGAAATGTGTCTTCAGCAGTTGTTAATCTTTGCAACATGAACTTATAGCCACAGTAGAGTAGGTCTCTGGAATCAATATTTGCACTAGTCAGACTGGGACAGATATCAGACAAACTGGTCTGGTCTATCACGTCTTTTATTTTAAATTTTGCTCTCCTTTGCCATTGGGTCAGGATGAAATTTTTTTGAACCTGTTATTTTCTTGACAATGGATAGTCTTTATATCCTTTTTTGCCTTTATATTTTTCCTTCTGATTTTTTACTTGTGAAGCACTTTGCTCAAAGTTTAAGGTTTGAAAAATTAGCTTTTCTGAGGTACCCTGTATATAAACATATGAAAAAGGAATTTTAGTAAATGTGTTCAAACTATAGTTTTTGTACATATTGTATCAAATCAGGTTCTGAATGGAACCTGCAGTTCTGCTATGGATTTATCTTTATTGGAATTACCTTGTTTTGGGTGTAATACCTGTATGTTAGAGATGAGCACTACCAAATTTTAGAAGCTTCAGCTCTTCTAGCACCTGTAGGACCTTCATTAGTTCCCTCCTGGATTGAATCCATCAGAGCTACAGGCCTTTTTTAGCAGAAGAGCGTTATCTCTCCAGGATAGATGTGCCTCAAGCAAACTGTGGATTAGTATTTTTTGTTACTGTTAAGCCTCACCCTTGGACTTCATTTTCCAAGTCTGCTGGAAAAGGAAGAGAAGAATAGTGTCTGACAGATTCTTTATAACAGCCGTGCTGCTGAGGCAGTGTCTGTGCTGAAACCACTGAGATTTTGCTGCAGTCAGCACAGAGCTTTTCCACAGCGTTTCAGATCTGCAGGGCTGGATTTTACAGGTGTGTTCACTGGGCTGCTCTGCTGTTCCCAACACAGGTACCCCCACAAGCTGCAAGAAGTGTTTATCTCCTCTGTAAGAGGGGTCATTCCCCTGAGTACTGAGTGTGGCGTGATTTACTGCCACAGCAGCCTCAAGAAATCCTCTTTCCTGACTACATTCTTCTCCCCCTGATGCTCATTCAGCCGGTGCCAGCTCAGGTTGTGTTAAGCCCAGGAAGCAAAATGAGCTGAAAGTCTTTTAAAGCAGAAATGGCTTTGTGTGCCCGAGACCTTCAGGGGGACTGGTGTCCCATTGTTAGCAGGGAGAGCCCACGTTTATCTAATTCCTGCCCAGGAACACATTTCCTGATGGCTGCATTTTGCTCCCTGTGCTTGCACTTGGCAGTGTTTCTATCAGAGCCTTTCGAGGAGCTTTACTTGCTGCCTTTGATTTTCATTTACAGATCAGCCGTGCCCTCTCAAGGTTAAACCCGCTTTGTCTGTCCCTTTACAAACCAACTCTTTGCATTCTTTCAAAATGTAGAAAATGACAGGAAGTCACACTTCAAGACAAACACACAGCAGCTGTGGGGATGGATTAAATAATCTTAATGCACTTGTTTGAAATGCTGTTTTCAGGACGTAAAGGTTATCTTTTTTTCAAAACTACCAGCAAAGAGTAAACAAGCTACTGACATAAAGTCCAGTGTTAACTTGTATGGGGAAAAGGGTTTCTAGTGCTATTTTTTTTTTTTTCTGTGAGTTCATCAAATTACATCTAACATTTATAGCTATGTACCCCACCTGATAGTTTTATGGCTCACTCTGTTCTCAACTGAATCCTAAATTCTCTTGCATGCCACCTCCTGTGAACTTGGCCAGCCATCCCACACCACCTTGATTCCTCACCCCTTTCTCCTGCTGTCTTACTTTTGAACTAACACCCACCTTTCCAAACCCCTCTCGTGTGCAGTGCATTAAATCTCTCCTGTCCAGTCACTGTCTTTTCTTGCCTGAATGGTCGCCAGGTTCTTTTGGTCTGCCACAGCCTACATGGCTCTCTGCAGTGCTTGCTGAGTGCAGCCACTCAGCATTGGTATTTCCCCTGGTCTGCCTCATTAAATAGCTCATCTCAGCTCCTTTCTCATGACCAGCCCAATTTGAAATCCTGCTGGTGTATTTATTGATTAACTTAAATGAGATAAACTCACAGAGCAGTAAGACAGCAAAACTTTGTGTGGGAAAAAGACAGCACTCAGGCTTTTCACAAAACACAGTGCAAATCCTTGGGGAATTGGTGTCTGTCCCACAAACAGACAGGATTTTCTGGAGACAGAATAAGTAAGAGTCTGCAATTTCTCTTTTGTTTCACTCTAAGAGGCTGTTCAGTACAAATGGAAAGGAGAGAACAGGATCTTACTTAGCTGAAGTCACTGAAACCAAGCTGAATTACACAAAAACTCCAGCACCTGTTTTTTTTTTAATCCATATAAGAAGAGGGATCTGTCAAAGTTGGTTCATCTGCCATCTGGCACGTATTTCCTGTACCTGCCTCTAATCTTGGGCTGATTTTTGCTGGCACATTTCCAGAATCAAATAAAGGGGACTTAAGCTCAGTATTTTCACTTTTACATGCTTTCCCTGTAAGTCAGAAACTTTTAAATTGTATATTTTTGAAAAAGCTTTAAAAGTTCATTTTCTAGCTTTATTTTTGGTCAATGAAAATTATAGAAAAGTAGTTTTAGGGTTATTTTAGTGGAAAGTTGCTGATGGTTTTAGATCAGTGTCAAGGCTTTGGCCGATCCTCTTGACTTCCCTGAGATCCCACTTGTCTTTGAATTTCCTGCTTTTCCCTTTTTTCAGTGGGGGAAAAAGGTGTCTGGGACATTGCCTGGTAATCTGATGGAGACATTTACCACACCTCCATTCAACATTCCTCTTCCCACATCTCACCTGATCACCCTTCACTTGAACCTGGAGTCCTTTACTGCCAGTGAGACTGGGAAAAATAATGAGGGAGAATACTGGAATAGATTTTAAACAACCCCTCCCTCCTAACTTTTCAAATCTTTTATTTAAAATTTGGTCCCTTCTTTTTATTTTCTTTTAGTTCCTGTTAAGTGAATTAATTATTTCAAGCAGTTGCTCCCCATGTCATGATGGCAATATGGCAACAGCACTGAATGCCTCTTGCTTTTCTGTTTTTCAGACAATTCCTTCCCTCTTTCACTTGTTCCAATCACTGTTACCTAATTTACACAGAAAAGGTAGACCTTGAGAGTAAATAACCAGCCTTTTACATTCCAGCTTGTGTGGTTGCTCCAAACTGAATAATGAAACACAGCAAGTGCTCTGAAGTTCCCAGGGGTTTGAGAACAAGTGTGAGCTCTGCTGCTGCACCAAATGTGGGCTGCTGTCCTTGGCAGTGAAACAAGGACCTCGAGCCATGGGTTGTTCACCCTGAAAAAGGGACAGCACCGTTGTGGTGTACCTTGTTTGGTCCTGAATGGGTCACTATCTCATTTCCTCAATGGCAATTTGCTGTTTTCCATAGCTCATACTACAGAAAGTCTGAATGCAATCCATCAGAAGTATGTATTGGATATTTGTAAGGTAACTTAACAAGCTCATAGTAATCACTGCTTCATATTTGATAAAATGCATGTTCTGGACATCAACAGATGCTGTTTTGCTTGGTTGGTGTGTTTTTTTCCTCTATTCTTTTTTTTTTTTTTTTCTCTACTCATTATGTTTTTCCCTCTAAAACATTGTAGCATGGATTTTATTTGAATCAAGGTTTCCCCTATGTTTTTTATTCTCATGGCTGGGTTGTATTGCTGTAGCTGCCTCTGACAGCATCATCCTAAGGGGTCCATAATCCCTTACATTTGCCCTGTCTTTTCTGGATTTTTCTGGGTACTGGAGCTGGGAAGTCACCATCCATCCATGATGGAAAGGAAGGGAGGTGACTTTCTCCAGGCCACTGTGTGAGCTTATGGCTGCACTTCTCTCTCCCACTCATCTTTTATGAACTCACTGACCAGCAAGTTTTCCACAGAACCAAGTTCCTCAGCTACTCCCTGTCCTGTGGACAGCTGAAAATTGGGTTTGCACAGTGAAGGCAGAGGACATTTCTAAATTTCCTTTCACAGTGGTGCTCACCTGTGTTTCCGCTGCCTGGCTCACCAAAAGAACATTTTCTTTCCTTGCAAGCTCACACCTCCTTCCCCTCACCCCTTGCCCTTGCTTGTACAGAGACCTTCTGCAGTTGACAAAAATCCAGGCTTTTTTTTTTGTACAAATATCTGAGAAGTCTCCCTTGAGGATGTTTACTTAGGGCTTGTTAATTAGAGGGGTAATGATAATTTTAGAGCCAGCTTCCAATTCCTTCGCAAAGGTGTTGATATTCCATTGTGGAGAAGAAGACCCATTTTGCCCCAGTGCATGCTCATAATTTCACTCATCAAGATACTCCTCTTTTGATCAGGTTATGAAACAATAACCTGCAAGAACAATAATTCCCTTGAAGCTAATCACTGCTGGAAAGGGGAGCCTTGCTTTACAGACAACCACTTTGATGCCTTGGGTAGTTCAAGTAAGGATCTGCCTTGATTGACAAGACCCTTTCTATAAATTTGAGCAATTAGACATCCTAGTAGCAGCTGTTGGGGAGATCTACTGATCACAAACACAGAGATTGCAGTGCAGGTCTCCTGCTGCTCACTCTGACATCCTGAAACATCATCTGCAATTTAAAACTGCAAAAGGAATTCTGACTCCCAACGAGTTAGGTGAGTGCATATCTGTATTTGCTCCTCGTCATGGCTCTGGCTCACGAATAAAGCAGGATTTGCTAAAGTGGCAAAGGATAAATGTTTGATTTGTTCTGAAGTTTGTCTATTTTGCTCTACATATCTTCTTTTAAAAATAAGGATTTTTAGCATCTTTTTTACCCTGATGAAGGTTATATATAAACATACTCTCTTTAATCACATGTAAGACTCCAGTGTATACATGGTGACATATATGATGCAAACATCATGTGCTGATCTAAAGCTCTGATTTAGCAAAATTAAATAATTTTGTTTAACAGGACCCTAGAGACTTAAGCATCAGGCAGGCAAATGGCAGTCCCAGCTCACTTAATTTTGGTGATTGGGTCTTTCAGCAAAGACCCCAGCACACACCAGTCTGTGCCCTGTGCAGCAGCTGACTTTCTCAAAATTAAGTGTCAAATCTGGGGTTTCTAAGATAGATGTATTTAAATGCAATGATAGTATGTGAATTGTGAAACAGACATCGTGGCTTAGAGCTACTTTCCAGCTCTTTTTTTGACAGAGGAGCTGTTCCAGGGAAGCTGCTTGCTTTCTTTGCTGACACACAAAGTCAACAGGTATCAGAGGGTCTTGGTGGATGCTGGGCTGCTCAGGTGTGAGGAGTTCAGGGTTCCTCTGGTCACCTTGGCCATGTCCCCCCTTGTCTGGTCAGCTCTGATCACTGGCTTGGCAGCCTGGGTTGGGTCTGAGTGGTGCTGAAGGGACAGCCAGCTCCTCTGGCTGCAGCCCTGGGACAGGAATGGCACAAATGAAGTGCACAGGGTAGTGGCAACTCCAGTAACACCTCTGGGAGATGCTGAGATTATAGCACAAATTCAGGGCTGCTTGGCTCCCAACTATGCAGCTATTGGCCTTGTGTGGGCTCAGGACAACCCAAACAGGGTGGTAGAAAGGCATATGCTGCAAAACTGACCTGCAGAACGGAGATTTCAGTGGGGCTGAAGCATAGGCTGGGGACTATATCTTCCAGGCAAACCCCTGCACTGCTCTGCAGGGCAAGCCTTCCCACTGCTGCATTCTGTGACAGACCTTTCTACTGACATTTTCCACTTCTGGGAGTAGTGACCACTCATTCCTCCACCGGCCCCTCTTCTCCCAGGCTGAGTGAGGATGGAGAACTGTGTTTGAAGGGAGGAAGCCCCTTTTCTCCCAGGCTGAGTGAGGATGGAGAACTGTGTTTGAAGGGAGGAAGCCCCTTTTCTCCCAGGCTGTGAGGATGGATAACTGTGTTTGAAGGGAGGAAGCCCCTTTTCTCCCAGGCTGAGTGAGGATGGAGAACTGTGTTTGAAGGGAGGAAGCCCCTTTTCTCCCAGGCTGTGAGGATGGATAACTGTGTTTGAAGGGAGGAAGCCCCTTTTCTCCCAGGCTGAGTGAGGATGGAGAACTGTGTTTGAAGGGAGGAAGCCCCTTTTCTCCCAGGCTGTGAGGATGGATAACTGTGTTTGGAGGGAGGACAGGCTTCAGCTGAGCCCCCTGAAGGGCTTCACCTGAGCCTGTCTACTTGCACCTCTTGCCTGTGCTGACTCTCCCAACCCTCCCCTCTCCCTTCTGCCTTCAGCATGAAGCTGCCCTGCCTGCTGCTGGGAGCTCTCCCGATGCTGCTGCTCCCGTCCGCCTGCGGCGCCGCCGCCCAGGCCTCGGCCATCGACCTGCGGACGTTCGTGGGCTGTGCCGTGAGGGAGTTCACCTTCCTGGCCAGGAAACCCGGCTGCCGCGGGCTCAGGGTCACCACGGACGCCTGCTGGGGACGCTGTGAGACCTGGGAGGTGAGGCTGCGGCCCGGGGACAGCCCTGGCCGGTGCTTGTCCCTCAGGAGAAGCCCTCTAAGGACACTCACCCACAGCGTCCTGCTCCGTGCCCAGCGTTTGCTGTCGGGTGTCCCCTCCCTCCCTCCTCCCACTGCCCAAGGGGCAATGGAAGCCATGTGGGGATGTTAATGAAGCACTTATGTAATGCTCTTACTACGCAGTCTGAAAGCCTCTTACAGCTTGAACACTTAAGGAGAGGGGGACTTTATTACTTCGCTTGGAAAAAAAAAAAAAGTATTCCTTGGAGATTAAGATGGAGCTCCCGATTGATGGGTAATATATTTTGTTCTGAAAAGCAAATCCCAAAGATAATATCTGTTTCTAATTTGGTCCAGTTGTAAGTCACAGCCTTGTATAAATAGGAAGTACTTAAGTTTTAGGGGTGTACAGAGGGAGAAAGAAAGAGCTTAAGTACATCCACACACATGTGAGAGAACAAGTTTCTGACTGTCTTTGCTATTCTGCAACTGGAAAGCCCAAGGGGCCAATCCCAGTTTAATTTATTCAGAAAACCTCGCATAACTCAGGGGGATTTTGTCCACATGAAGACAAGGACTCCAGATAGCAGAGGAGGAGCCGGGGTCTGTGTGCCAGCCCTGACTCCCCTTCTTCATGCCTTGGTGGGATGAGGGCAAAGGCCACCAGTGGCCAGATTCCACGCTGGGATGAGGTTCCTTTGAGAGGTCTCTTGACCCCTGCTTCCCCCTACTCCAAAGCTCCTCTGGCTGCTCAGACCTTGCAGCCTCTCTTGCAGTACCCCTGGGGTATAGTTCAGCTGAATGCACCTGGCTGTGGGTGCAGCAACTTCCAGAAGGCACCATGATGTGTTTGGATAGCGGCTTTGTAAGAGGGAGGGTGTCTGCACATCTTCTTGCTGCAATGTTACATCTGTTCTCTCCCACTCTGTCCTTCTTGGTTCCCAGGGAGGGCTCTTTGCACAGCACAGAGTGAAAGAAATTAAAATGTCTCCTGGATGTGTTACCTGAGGCAGTGGGCTCCCATTCCTGTGTGTGCCGCCCTTTCCTGGAGTCTTTGGAAAATGGGTGTCCCTGTTAAGGGGTAACTGATTTTTCAGCAAAGCCAAAGCCACTGTGATACCACATGGTAGGGTGGGTTTCAAGACCTTCAGGCTCCCATCATCTTCTGATGGCCGAGGTCTCTGGCCAAGCTGATTTTCCCAGTAGGAATTGCAGACTTCTATGCCGGCTGCTGTGCTGAGAGCTTTCCTCACAGAGTACAGCCACTGGGACTTGTGGGAAGTGCAGCCTGACAGGGAAGACTGGTCTGGCTGAGAAAAAACCTCCAGCCTTTGGCGCCTGGATGCACCCCTGCTCTTAGGCAGCTTGTGCACATGAAGGATTTCCAGCAGAATGAGTTTAATGGAAAATCAATGCTTTAGGAAGAAAGCAGCTGCTTTTGGCAGCATTTGGTCGAAACACTCATACTCTGCTAAAAAACAGCTTTTGGGATAATCTTTTGTCTTCCTTCAAGCAGGTTTTAATTGGAGCTTTATGCTTTAAACAAACTGAAACATGTACATGCACCCACTCCCCTCCATGGCAGGGCTCCAAAAGGCAAGCGTTGAAGGATGTAGCCAAAAATTTATTTCCCTGGCCCCTTCCACCTGATCCAGTAGCACCTCTATTTACACAAAATCCCCTTGAGGAATCTGGGGCTCCAGATGTTTGTCTTGCATCATTTCTCCTGTGCAGAAACCGATCCTGGAGCCGCCTTACATCGAGTCCCACCACCGGATCTGCACCTACAACGAGACCAGGATGGTGACGGTGAAGCTGCCCAGGTGTGCCCCTGATGTGGACCCCTTCTACACCTACCCGGTGGCCATCCGCTGTGACTGTGACATCTGCTCCACTGCCACCACCGAGTGTGAGACCTACTGACCTCCCTGCCCAGCTCAGGCAAGGGGGGGATGAGTTCTCCCCCAGCTTCACACCCTCAGCACCTCTGGCATTCTGGAGGGTGTCAATCAGCCCAGAATTTGATCTTGCCCTGTAATGCTCCTAATCACTGACTCTTCTGGGCAGATGAGGCTTAATCCCCTCTCCTCATGCAGCTCAAAGCATTATTGCTGTAGAAACCCACAGCCTTACAATAGCAAATCCCATGGTAAAAAGAAATGTTGCAGTTTCCCTTCCTCCTCATGAGCTTTTCACTCTGTGTGACCTTTCTCCCTGCACAGAGCACACATGGACAGAACAGCCACTGGGGTGTGGAAACACCCCACAAAGGCATTGCCTCCTCCATAGCAGCCTGATTCATCTGGGGTTTAGCTTCTTCCCAGTAACATAAATGCAGTTACCAGCACTTCCATCACCTCCCCCTCCCAGCCCCATTAGTTAATCTTACCCTGCAGTCATTCAGGAATAACAGTCAAAGAAAAAGGTCTCAAGGCCAATGAAATGGAAGTCAGTATTCAGATCACTACCTTGAAATTAGGGGGAGTGCATACTCAGCCCTGACTCAGCCAAGGACTTAAGCTCATGATTAAGTGTTTTGCTTAATATCGGTGGACTTTTACAGTTAAGCATGTATTTCAGTGCTTTGCTTAATTGGAGCCATTTTGTTGAAAAACAAAATTTATATCACCAGGGATAATTCCTGAAAGAAAGAAAAAAATGGAGAGAAACACATTAAAGGTGCAGAACCATCTGCTTTTGTTCAGGGATTGGAGGGGAAATGGCTTCACGTGGAATCAGCAAGACTCTGCAGAGCCCAAGGCATCTCTCCTGACAATTTCCAGAGTCAGAGGGACCGAGCCAAAATGCAAGGATCATGGTTTGCTTTCAGCGAGCCCCTGGCTGAGGTGGTGGGAAAGAGGGGGCTAAGGAAAGGTGTTCCCACAGTTCCCTGAGCTGCTCAGCTCCATGGAGACCTGCTCCTCTGAGGGTGCACATAGAGCTGGGGGACAGCCAGATGTGCTTGCAGGAAAGCTGTGGAGTGTCCAGTAATGGTGGGTGAGACAAGTCCAGCACAGGAAAGAGAGCAGATGTTCCACAGGACACGTCACACCTCCTCAGACCCACTCTTTACAAACTGGGAGACACCTGGGAGCTGCCACAAGAGCCCCCTGTGACCACAGCCACACAAGTGCCTTTGTTCCCTGGTTCCCACCTGCAGGAGGACACACTCACATTCATCCCTCATCTCTCCCCTGAGCAAAATCAGGAATTAGGTGAACGAAGGAAGATTTGCCAAGTGGGAGAGGCCCACAGGAGCCCACAAAACAAAGACACCTTCTCAGATAGCCATTAGGAGAGAATTGCTGCTCAGGGTAATACCTGCACCTGTCTCCCCCCACTCAGTGCCTTGTGTCCTGGATGCAGTCACCTTCATTTACAGGGATGCATGCTTGAAGCTTCCCCAGGTGTTCTGTCCACACTGAGACAGATTAAATTTAACCTGTAACTTATTAGCTGACATGATTTTTTTTAATCTGTAAAAGCTGCACTGTGACTGAGTAGGAAGAAGGTGATTTTATCACCCTACTTTCTGTAATTCTGAATAGAGACTGCTCTGTCCAACAGCAGCAGGAGCACTTTTTTTGCTGATGGAGAGTTTAATTACCCTTTAAAAAGTCCTTATGTTTTGTTTCATGTGGCACCTCATGATCCCTCTGATATTGTCAATTGGCATTACAGTTATTATGGGAAACCTGCTAATTACTTTGTGTCCTTAATAAACCTCAAAACTGTAGTATGAAAGCAATTTAAAGCAATGTGTTCCTCTTTCTCTGTGTGTAGAGATTTCTTACATAGAATATCTATAAGCTCCTACAAACTCTTTGCCAGAGCTGTGAACACCTGCAAAACATCTCCTTGGTGTGAAGTCATTTCCTTCACTGAATTTCTCTGATGGAGTCTGGCTGTGCTGCAGTCTCAGGATGAGAGGCAGGGTTAGAAAGTGGCAAACTTGCTTCCTTTGCAGCCAGCAGGAAATCAGGGCTGTACCCGGACACGGTGAGACAGTGGAAACCTCAGCAAGTGATCAGAACAAAACACTGTGGGTGGGAAAAGGGCTTTGACTGATGCAGCCAGACTGGGCAGCAGAAGGGGGAGGTGGGAAGGACGTGCTGACTGAAACCAAGGCAGCAAAAGGCCACTTTGAGATGATCTTTCTAGGAGGAGAGCAAAAGAGATGTTGTGGATTTGCCCTGAGTGACAGAAGTCCAACCAACACCAGATTGCAGATGTGGAACGTTTCCCCCCAGAAGTTATTACACTAGTAGGTCTTAATTCTGTTAAATTCACATCAATTTTCATATCTAAAACCACAGAATAGTTTGAGTTGTTTCTAGTCCAGCCAGCCTGCAAAGAGCTGACCACTAGACCAGATTCCTCAGAGCTCTGTCCAAGCTCACCTAGAATATTTCCAGGGATGGGGCACCCACCACCTCTCTAGCCAATATTTCAGCATCCTCACTGTAAAAAACTTCTTGTATAAATCAACCCTCTTTTTGCTTAAAACCATTACTCCTTGTCCTGTCACAACTTGTGCCCAGGTCTTTAGTTTTCACATCCTTCATGCTGCAGCTGGGGTGGTACGTCCTGCTCAGAATTTGTAGGCAGTCAATACAGCTCACATTTCAGAGCATGAGAAGCTTCTTCCCAGGCAAATGTCACCTCCTTGGGAGCATTTTAATGCTCTTTAAAGCCAAGGATTTAGATCTCACCACCCAACCTGTCCAAAGCAGTTGAACAGCTTGTCTGTCTTTGGAATGTGTTTGCAAGGAGTGTTTGTCACGAAGGCCGTGACACCTCAGGTACTCTGTCTCCCACGAGAAGCAGTGGATTACCTTGTGCCTCAGTTTCCTTTTTGGACACTGGGAATGATGCTACAGATGATTTTTTTCCTCTCTACAGTGCAGTGTACAGGCTGTAAGGCCCCTAGTGACCAGTCACATCTGCATCCTGCGGTGCACTCAGTGCCTCAGGTTTATTGTAGCTCACTTAACCTGAACAGCAATTGTCACTGCCACGCAGTGCTTTGGTTTGTCAAAATATCCTCCTGTTCTGTGACAGCCACAATAGTCCCTGGCCCTGGAAGCTCAGCTCCCTGCAGCTGGTGTGCCCAGCCCGAATGACCATCAGTGTATTTTACCCCACCTACAGACCTGAGTTGGCATGAGAGGGAGGGCAGGATGCCTCCCTGGATGGGTGTTCCCTGCACTGAGTGGATATCTCTTTGGGACACATGGGGAGCTGCCTCTAGCTCTCGTTGTACTCACATGAAAACATTGGAACCAGTGCCCTAGGTCACAGCAAAGCCTGTCTTGCCAAACATCCTGCCAGGGGGTGTAGCCAGCTGTGGGTATTGAGGGAAATGTGAAAGCATGAGGACTGCATGGAGGTATCCTTCCCTTGGCTACATGCACTCAGCCTTATCTGGCAGCAATTTAGGAATTTTCTGCTCTGGGGGATGCCTTTGGCACGTTGCTGTTAACCCCAGACATGTGCGTCCTCTGTGCCACTTCTTCCCAGCTAACTTCCCAGCTAACTTTCCCATGGAAAGTCTGGTGAGTAATACCATCTTCCTCTGGGGGAAGGTGAATAAAATATATTCCAGGCTATATGCTGTGCCCTCTTGGATTGTCCTGGCTCCTCTGAGGATATATCCATTTACAGCAGCCAGGGATTTGGGCTGCAGTGCCTTTTTATTAGGAATGAAACCTCGATAGGCTTTGTCTTTTCTCTGCAAGTGCTCCAGGCAGGGCTAGTTAAACCTGCTGAGGTTCACAAGCTGCAGAAACATGAAAAGAGCCTTCCTCTGGTGAAACTTGCTTTGGTCCAACCAAGATGAGGGATGTTGTTCAGGAATGGGATTTCTAGGCTTAACTTGAACACCAGACCAGCTGGTCAGTGAGATTGCTTCTGGTCTTGAAACAAATTTTAATGAACAGCTGGGTAACAAAGGCACTTTTTTTTTTTTTTTTTTTTTTTTTTTTTTTTTTTT
>WAAE01009371.1:344057-404463 GCA_013400495.1 Nicator chloris | reverse complement strand
TTTTTTTTTTTTGTAATTAATTTTGTCATTTCCTAAAAAACAAGATCCACATCTCTGCACTGAATCCCTGGAAGACTGGAACCATTCATATTCTTATTTCCAGACCTGCAGGGCTGTCTTTTCTCATGTAACTTCTTCATCACTCCAAGCCTTTCATTTTCCCTCCTGACTCTGCCTGCCCTGGCTGGCTGGACCACAGGTGCACAGCTCTTCATCTTCCTTGCCAATGTGTTGGTAGATGTTTTTCCCACCTGAAACATCCTGCAAGGTGCATGTGATTAGCATCTGGGAAAGTAAACAAAACAGCAGACCTCCCCAAAAAGATGCTGTCAAAATACTTTGTAATACATTTATTTTGTTAAAATAAACTATGTACAATAAACGATATTAATGAGCATTACAATATACAGTAATTACATGTTTAAAGGATGATAAACAAAAGAGTACAGAATTATGTGCTGTAAATAGGAATTAATAGTGTTTACATGATTTTTAAACTATGCAGAATGCATTTGCTTGAAAATTGAATTTCCTTGGTTTGAAATTGTTTTGCTTTGAATTCTGAAGATTTGGTTAATCTTTGAAAAAAAGACATATCACTCAAAAGTCAGACATACTGTTTTAGTGCCCATCCTTTGGTTTCACCAGCCCCATATTCTAGCAATATTGCACACAGCAACTTTTAAGAGAGAAAAATGCAGTTGCTCACATCAAGTAAGTGACTCGTTCTCCTAACTGGCTAAGACCTGACTGGTGCTGAGTTAGGTCCTGATTTGTGTTCAGGTCATTGCATCTGCTTCACAGACTCAATCAGAATAACTTGTTGAGCAGTTAGTTTTAAGCATTTCTTAAGGAATAATTTGAAGTATTACTATCAAGTAAGCACAAAAAGAAAAGGAATGAAATGTCCTTGTCTTTGTGTTCTTGGGGGAGCAGAGAATCTCTGTGCAGTGAAATTCTTGTATTTGTGTAAGTGCATCAGCATCATGGCACATTAAACTGGATTCAGTGATCCTCACACTCCATCTCCTCTGCAGCCTTCCTGAAGTCCTCCCAGTCTCGAGGTGCTGCTGAGCCCCAGGCACCCAGGTGTGACTCCACAGAGGCACTTTCCAGCCCATTCACCAGCCTCAATCCATATTTTTGGGGGCATCAGGGCCACCATAACATGTCTTCCTCTGTAGCATTTCCCACCTGGCACCCTGGGCTTGGGTCACCTCTGCTCATGAGTGAAGAAGACTTTGCCAGTGTCTTTCCCCTCTCACATAACTTTTTTGTTATTGCTTATTAGTGAATTAATATTTACAAGCTTGGGGAGAGTTTGGGCTCATCTGCTCCATGCTGACAGGGCAGTTCAGTGCCTGCCAGGTCTGTGATGCAGTTGGAGCAGCTGCCTATTTAGGGGGAAAGTACTGAGAGAGATGACATGACAGCCACACTCTGGATATGATTTACCCACAAACTACTTTGACAGACATCAGACAAATTTTTCTACATGTTATCAATACAAACAAATGTTGTGTTGGAAGATCTGGAAACTGTAGACTGAGGACAACTCTTTACTGTGAATTCATTAACCTCCAACCAAAGTCAAAATTCACCAGAGTTGGTATCAGTGAGAGCTCAAACTGATCTTCACCAAAACTACATCAAACCTGGTGTCCTGAATGGGATGAGATGAAATTAAGTGACAGCAATGAGTTTAGGGTCCTTAAGCAAAGATAACCATATGTCTTGAATATTATATTGTTAATGTACCCACTTTCATCTTCAGCTCAGCAGTGGCTGAACTGAGAGGTTTCAGATCCAGCGTCCAAAGGTGAGATCAGCAAAGTCTTTGGATGCCCCAGCTCCTTTCAGGAGCCCTTAACCAGCAGCCAGAAGGTATAAAAGATTCTTGGACCTGGCTCAGTGTATCTGTGTGCTCAAAGCTTGGTCAGCCAAAATAAAAGGTCAGGAAAGGAGGAAATATAAAGACTCTCAAACATTTTCCACATTAGTCATTGTGTGGACCCCATTGAAATTTTCCATGGCCTTCATGAGGATTGAAATGAAGCCAACATAGAGCATCTTTGAAAATCCCATCCTACCGTTATAGTTAGAAGCAGCCAAACACTGCATTATGGTCTGTACAATCTGGAAAGAGATGGGGATCTGTATTTTCAAAGTTAAAGAGATTTTTCACCACTGACAGCAATTCACATGATTTTTTGCTTGTTGCTCTGGGTTTCTGAACTCATTTTCTCCTTGAAATGAGCTTCTGACTCTTTTTGCTGTTATGGTGTGGTTCCTGGAAGTGCCCAACAGAACGGATTTTTGTTCCCATATTTCTGAAAGATTTAACTGAAACAAAGAAAAGGGAATTTGAAGATTTTTCGTTGTTCTTGTTCTAGTTGTGGGCGTCCCCTTAACATCTCTAAAATGAAATTTAAGGTTGAGGATCAAACTGACTAATTGTTGCTCTGGGCCCTGATTTTGCAGCTCTCCCCCGAAGCAGAAGTGATTCTGTTGCATTCATGACTTCTAATTGGTGATTTTGTCCTGAATTTTTGATGCAAAACTATTTCTATTTCTGTTTTGTTTTGATAGGTGAAGACAGCTGAGATCACAAGCCACTACAGAAATCAGTGGGAGGCTTTTTCCTGCTTTCAGATGGTCTTTATTCACGAACAGGAAAATAAACATTCATAGTGGAAATTTGTCATCATTTTTGCAAAGAGCTCAAATGTGTCTAGAAGTTATCTGACGTAGGTCACTCCATGCTCACCTCCTGTCACAGCAGATGCTCCTCCAGTCCTATGGAGTTGTGAACCAACAAAATGTTCTGTTATTTCCAGATTTTCCTTTTTTAATATAGGATAAAACAACATTACAGGTCCTCCTCAGGAAAAAAGAAAATACATGGAGAAAGGCATGTGCAGCCAGATTCCTACATTCTGCCTCTTTGTTTAACAAATGGTCCCTGGCCCAACATGAGCACATGGATTGCTTTGCTGGAGAAGACAAATGTGCTTCTAGACAATCCTGGCCTGAGACAGATTGATGCCACTGCAAATTATTTTTAATCCAGATGAGGTTTCTGTGTGGTGAGTCAAGAGGTATTTGCTGTGTCACTTGGGGTAAAAAGGTACAGGAGAATGTCAGGGGCTCTAAGCAAGGTATAAAAGCAGATGGGCATCTTTCATACATGAATTAAAGGGAGAGAGAGGCTGCCCAGGGAAGTGGTTGAGTCACCATTCCTGAGGGTATTCAAAAGAACACAGGCCACCAACACCAGAGTGGCTGGAAGAGGCTTTCTGGTAATTAAACTACAAGGACATGTCACCATTCAGCCTCCCTCATGACCTGAGCAGTGCCAGTGGGATTGAATGAGACATGGACAACTTGGAGACAGTTCCTTGTGAAGTGAGATTCTCTTCGGCATGAGGAGGACTGCCAAAATCTGTCCCTTTAATGAAAGTATTTTGAATAACGTTATTCCATATTAAGACACAATGCTATATTTAATTCTGTGTCTATTTTGAGTGCTTTGAGTGCTTTGAAAGAGAAAAAAGGTGAGAAATATCAATGTCAGCTGCTGAAATGATTGTTTTGATTGCCATGCTGGACTTGGGGTGAAGTCTATACCTACACAGGGCGTACATCCAGTTGAACAGATGAGAATGGACCGGAGTGGGGTTAGTGCCTTCTTTCTGCCTTCTCCCCAACTTTTCAGAGCTCTGGGAGGCATAGGACAAACTGAGTTTTGGTGGGACCTCCTTCAAGTCATGCTGGAAGAGGCAGAACTGTCCCAGTTCCGCTGTCCTGGTGTTTTCACAGGGCTCTGAAGGGCAGAGGCACCTGCAGGTGGTTTTAATGTGATAGCAACTCTGATGAATTGAGATCTCTCTCAAACATCTCTAATATCTCCTTGCAGGGGTTGGCATGAAAATGCTTTGGGAACTCTGTTTGAAACTGCAGCTTCAGGTTAAGAGCTCTTGGTAGAACAGGAAGGTTTCAGAAGAGGCCAAAGGAGATGGGTTTTACAGGATCCAGCAGGTTTCCTATAAGTTGTCAGTGCTTTTGAAATGACAGCAGGCTGTTAGCAAAGGCAGGTCTGTCAGGAAAGGCTTTGACATCAGCTGCATTAAGGGGATGTTGTCAAATAAGTTCCAGGGATGGTTTCTAACCTTTATGACTCTTCTTAGCAGTGCTCCTTTTAAGGTGAAATTGGGATCTGATTTCTAGCTCATCTCACAGTGAGTAAACCCATCTCCTTTCACCTGGCAGTCCTTTATTGATTTTCTTTCCTTATCACTAATGGTGCTTGAAAATAACTTGAAGTTTGTATCTGTGGCCTTATGCTTGCACTTGCACTATGTCTGGTGTTGTGATTTTTCTGAAAATAAGCCTTACTGCCTGTTCACACACCATCTGTTGCTTTTAAAAAAGGCATTAGGTATGACTTGCCAGATAGTCAATGACTCTCCTTACATCTGCCTGCAATCCCTTTCTAAAGACTCTTGGCCTGTGCTGTCCCTGCCTCCCCCCAAAAAAAAGTGTAACAGGGCAGATCCTTGAGAAATTGTCACATTTCATGGTCAGGTGTGCGTACATAACCTAACACAGGAATAGTGTTTATGGGACATGCATTAAACATGGCTTTTCAAAAAACATTTCTTTTTGCTGGAAGAAAAATTAAAATAAATGGAGTGCAGAGGCCATTTCTCAGTGGATTGTGACCACTCTCCCTCTCTTGCAGCTTCCAGAATTCAAATTTTGGTCAAAATCAGTTTTAAAAACTTGAAAATTTACTGCCTCACAAGCCTGTCGTGCTCCATTTTGTAAGTGCAAAGAAACCCCTGCTTAGCCTTAACATTTTTTGTATGTATATTAACACTTTTCTATCTGCTTCCTCTATGCAAGGATTTGTTCAGGATGCTGCAGTTTAACACATTAGGACAGCAGCATTTTAGCTTTTCCATCACTATATATTTTGTAGTTAATTTCCCTCAAACCACTGCAGTTACAGTGGTTAATGCTACAACTTCCCACCTGATTTTTGATTTTACTGCCTATCCTATGCCATTCCATTAAGATTAACAATCACCCCTGGTACTCAGTAGCAGGCAAAACCCCAATTTGATTATTTGTGGCTTTCCCTGATGCATGCCAGGGTGCTCTATTTCACTTTTGCAATGTGCTCGTTACATTAGGATGAGCTCAGCTGTCACTCTGGATTTTCTATTTCTTCTATTTCCACATTTTTTGAAGCTCTAAGAAAACCAGGCAGCTCCAACCTGAGCATTTGCATTGTGCTTCAGCTAAACCAGACTTCACCTTCTTCCACCAGAGACTCATACATCACTCTCCAGCAACCTACATGAGCTAAAACAATCATCCTAATTAATTTCCACTGAAGTAAAAGGCAGCACAGTGCAGATATAATTTCCCTGAAATCTGTTAAGGGCTTGTTGTTGTTGTTCAATGGAGTTCTAGTCATGTTGTAAGCCTAAATATTAATTTATTTAATCCATGCCTAGTTCTCCTCACACTCCTCTAATATATTTCTACATGTTACAGTTCAGCTGGTAGACAGTGTCCTGTTGAGGTGAGCACTCACTGCTCTGCCTGGGCATGGACACAAACTCTGTGGCATGGCATGGACCCTGCACCTCAGTCTGAGCTGGGCTTTAGCAGCCAGGCCATCTGAAGTTAATGCCTGGGACGTAAGAAAACCAAACAGAAAATACGCACAAAAAATCACCAGCAATGAGGAGAACTTGTCTGTCTCAGGTATGGCACAACTGTGTTTTCATCCATGTTTGTGTGCAAAGGGAAAGGGATGGTGGTAAAAAAAAAGAGCAAAGCATTTGCCTTGAGTCTGATGGCTTTTGTCAGAGAGAACTGTTGATTTCTACCCGGAAGTGTTTTGGGGTGTCAGAGCTGGNGGAAAGGGATGGTGGTAAAAAAAAGAGCAAAGCATTTTCTCTAGCTGTCCATGGTAAGCTGGGGGTTGGAATTAGATGATCTTTGAGGTCCCTTCCAACCCAAACCATTCTACAATAGTATGAAATTGAATTTGTGCTGAAGGAGGAGCTCAGATCCCCAAGCCTGGCCCTGATGCAGGACTGGGCACTGCACCAAGCCTGGTCCCTTCCACGTGCCCTGGGTGCCATTCCCATGGTCCTGCTGCAGCCACTCATCGCTCTGGGCATCCCCAGCTCTGCAGTTCCCTGGTTTGCCTGGTCACAGGTGTGTTCTCAGTCAGGACACTGTGCTTCCCAAGAGGAGAGGGCTGCCAGTCTTGTGGAATGGGGTGCAGAGGGGAGCAGGGCCCGTGCCCCCAGGCTGGGAGGATGCCCTGCTGTCACTTGCTCCTTCCCAGCACTTGTGGCGCACACGCTGGCTACAGACACAGCTTTTGCAAGGAGTTACATCTTCAAATCTGTGTATGCTGGTGCTGGGATTTCCTGCTTGGCGAATGAAATCCATGACCAGACAGTCTCATGGCACTGCCAGGGTACCCAGAGGCAGCTGCAATAACAAGACACCCTTTGGGTTCACCTCTGAGTGTCTGTGTTGCTGTGACGTGCAAAGCTGCAGGGTCCTGGGAGAGGCTTTAGTGAAAAGGCACAATTTCCCCAGCAGCAAGGGGAGATCACAGGAGCTTCCCTTCCCCTGCAGGCTGGACTTCCCATCCCCATGCTGTTGGCTGCAGCCCATCATTTGCCACTGGTGGAAAAGTCCACTCCTGAGGACTGCAGCCATACTGCAGCTGAAACAGCACTCTGTGAAGATGGAGAAGTGGGAGCAGAGAGAGAAGAAATGAGTGGGAGGAGGGAGGCTACAATAAGTCAACAAGTTCACAAGTCCACTTTGATGAGGTTTTTTACAGAAATACTTCATAAAAAAATGACAATTTTAAGGCAATTGGATCACCTCAAAGCACTTAAAGCTAGTATGACCTTTGGCTTTTTTTTTTCTTTTTTTCTGTTCTTGGCTGTTGGGTGAGATGTAGAAATCCAGCTGATCTATAAGGTAAATTCTCAGTTGCCATGGCAATGTGTCTCGTTCTTTTTCTCAGCTGGAAGAGAGATTGTTCCATGCTGCTATTTCATGTCTAGGGCAATATTCTTTGGTGGCAGAATTTCTTTGTTTCAGTACATTAATGCTACAGCTCTGTACTTCCTTTCCCAGCTTACGGAAACATGGCTCAGCCTGAACATTCCTCTGCAAAAATACAGTTATTTGCATTTTTTTTTAGTTGTAAGAACATTCCTTAAGTCTGGAGGTAAATGTTGATCCATTTTGATAGCTTGGGTGCAGCAATGTCCTGATGTTGTGAAGTTTGACCATTAAGTGAAAACAAACTGGAATCACTCCACCTTTGCTTCCATGTCATTTGAACAAACTAAAGTATCTCCTGAACTAGCAAGTCTTATAAAAGAAAAGCAATTTTAAAGTACATCCTACCTATAGTGTATGTCTTACATGTCAGATTTCTACAGATCTCCATGTGCTTTCAGTCAATTCAGATTCAATTCCTAAGGACTGCAAATTCCAAATTTTGATCAATTCATACTTAAGGCCACAAAAGGATTTCTCCTGTTTCTTTTGCTGTCTTTAGCTCTTTGTTTTGTCACAAGCCACCTTCACCCTATTCCTAAGGTGGGGAGACAAGCAGGCATCCTGGTTTCTGTTGGTGCAGTCTGCAGCAGAGGGAACAGGCTGCAGAACAGCTCTGGAGGGTTAGGAAAGCACAGAGACAGGAGTTGGCCAAGGGTGATACAGCTTGGAGGTTTCCCAGAACGGAGAGCTCCTATATTTGGGTAAGAAGGACCCTTTTCTGGTCATGTTCCCCATTTCAGTTGCATGTGACCTTCATTGCCCTTCTAACCTGCTTGGTTCCACTGAACTCAGCTGGCTCTGCTTCCCAGGGGACGTCACACAAGGGTGCAGCATCTGTGGCACTTTGCACAGCGCTTCTTCTTCTTCTTGGGGTGGAAAATGGTCATGATTGCCTCGTCAAAGACAGTCTTAAGGCCTTTCTGTGTGAGTGCTGAGCACTCCAGATAGCACTGGGCTCCAATCTGAAAGAGAAGAGGGAAAATGAGAGTGAGTAGCCACTGTTGGGAGAGACAGTGTGATGCTGTTCCAGCATCTTTCTACACTTAGAAAGGGGTCAGACCCTTTCTCTGTTTTGTATCTGGCTGCTTGTGAGATGAAGGGACAAGCTCACGTGGTCATCCAGTGCAAGAGAGCAGGAATCAGCATCCAGAGGAGTATCTCACCATGTGGGGGTGAAGGGGCTGCAGGAATTCCCTGCATGACCCCGCAGAGAGAGGGGGCTGCACAAAACCTCCATGTTTGAGTGCTGGACCAGGAGCTTGGCCTCCTGCCTGTGCAGCTGGGGAGGCTTCAAGGAAATGCTGGGTTGTAGTTGAACCCCTTCAAACATTTATTTGGCTCTTCTCCCCTGAACTGTCGCTCTTGTGTCCTGCATCCTCCAGTCCTGGGGAGCTGCTAGCTGGGGAGGGCTTCCAGCTGCTTTCTGGGAATGGGGAAGCATCACTTTGAGACAGGAGTCTCCTGGGGGTGCTGGCATGACACAAAGACCCACAGAAGCCTGGGAAAGCAGCCTCAGCTTATTCAGCAACCTTGTGGCTTATTCAGCTTGTTCTGCTCATGGATGCTCTGATTTTGAGGCCCAGGGACAATAATAGCACCTGCAGCATGTAAGGGGATGAGGCCAGGATCCAGAATTCTGCATCCCAGGGCTTGGGGAGTGCTTCTAACCCCCTACCTTTCCAGGGGAAATGTACAATGCCACAGAAACTTTGGGAGCACCTTCTCTGCTGCCTGAAGTGCAATGGATGAGTGGGAATCCAGTGGTCTGTGCTTTTGTAAGGGATAGGGAGGAGTTTGACAGGAGGTGGCTTGGCTGCAGAGAGGGGTTTGCCACTTGCACCTCCAGGCAGAACCCTGAGCAGGAAACCCTTGTCTTAGATAAAACAGGCACTAAAATCTGTTTTGATGCCCATTTGCCACCTACTACCCTGTGTTCCTCAATGCTTTTCTTAGAGCTTGGTCATGGCACCTTCCAGAGATCAGAAGTGTTTGGACAATTCTCTCTGACACACGGTGTGATTTTGGGGGTTGCCTTGTGCATGCCCAGGAGTTGGACTCATTGACCCTTTTGGGTCCCTTCCCACTCAGGGTATTCTAAGTCTGAGCTTATATTGCAGCAGAAGTGCAGGCTCAGGGGTCACAATGTGTGCCTGGCTCCAGCCTGTTTGAACAGAGGCTTTAATCTCTGTCTGGGACCAGTGGGCCTTGGAGGAGCCTTGAATGAAAGAAACCCAGTGGAAAGCTGTGATCAGTCAGCTCCACGTGACATCAGAAGCAGCTGTCACCTCCTTTGCCAGCTTCACTCCGTGCTCATAGGTGAGTGGTTTCTCCTTCATGTAAAGCAGCCGTGCCAAAGTTTTGGGGTCATCCCGGAGATCAATCTAGTGGAAAACACAAAAAAACCTGTCCTGTAATTCTTGAGGCAAATATTCATGGCTTTACAGACCCATATCAGGGCATCTGTATCACTCCTCAACTCAAGTGATACTTCAGAAATGAATTGCACATTTACTTACCTTTTAATTTTATTTTTTTTTTCCAGTTTACCATGAATTAGTTCTGCTTTGCAGGTTATTGGGCCACAGCTCACATGGGTGTGCTACAGGAAAGAGCCCCACTGGTTGGGAAAGCTGCTGCAACCCTGCACTGTATCACCCAAACCCCACCCTGACAGGCCAGACAGACACAGCTCAGTCTGATTCGAAACAAAATCCTTTCTTTCCATGGAAAACATCGAAGTGAAATATTCTGGCATGTCAGACCTGCCCACTTTTAGACTGTGTGATCCAAAGGACAATGCTTTTATTTTTAAATGGGTGTTTTAGATTACTCCAGCGTAGAAAACAAAGCTAGTGTTTGAATTATTTGCTTTTCCTGTGGCATGAAGATTTTGGTTTTGACCAGAATTTGATCTGTTTCTCTAACGTGAGTTAGGTTACTGTCCAGTGCTCTGACATTTTCCATGTGGTTGTATCCATAACCTCACAGTCTTTATGCACTTTGTGTCTTGGTAACAAACCCATATTAAGGGACTTTTTATTTGATTGACAGATTCCTAGATTTTAAGGCCAAAATAAAGGGGTTTGGTCATTCAGTCTGACAATCACTGTAACAAGCAGGATGGTGAGTCACCAGTTGTAATGCTGATGTAAAAGCATGAAGGGAGGCTACTTCCTTCCCATGTCATTTGGCTAATTACTCCCATTCTTAAAATTTAGTTTGAAGTTTAGCTTCAGCTTCTAGCCACAAACTTTGATGTTTTTTTTCTCCCCATTAGAGACCTGTATGAAAACTTTTCTCCCTATAGGTATTTCTGACTTGTTACCACATTAATATACATTTGAATAAAAAGATGGGATGAGCTTTGCCAGTCTGGACACCTGCACTTTGGCTTCCATTCCCAGTCCCTGAGTTTTCCTCTAATGGGCAAATCTGGCTGAATTTCCCACGAGTTAGACAGGAAACCTTTGCAGATGCTCAGGGGAAGCTTTACCTGTGTTCCGATGAGGACGTAAGGCACGTTGGGCATGCAGACTTTCAGCTCGGGCACCCACTCCTCCTGCACGTTGTGGTAGGAGGCAGGATTCACCACTGAGAAGCAGATCAGGAACACGTCTGTGTTGGGGTAGGACAGGGGTCTCAGCTGGTTGTAGTCCTCCTGCCAGGGGAGAACAGCAAGTGTCACAAGGAGGGGATGACTGCGAGTGGGGCTGCCACGCTGGGTTTGATGAAGTGGCCAACACTGTCCATAGTCATTCACACTTGGAAGCTCCAGGTGGCTGCTGGAGAGAGGGGAATCACCCCTGACAGGACAAGGGTGCTGATTTATCAGCTTTTTAACAAAAAGAGCTGGAAGATGCCCCATCTCTGGAAGTGCTCAAAGCCACATTGGACACGCCTGTGAGCAACCTGGTCTGGTGAAAGGTGTCCCTATCCCTGGTGGGGTGTGTGTGTGTAGAATTAGTTAATTTTGAAGGTCCCTTCCACGTGAATCATCCTGTGATTGTGTGAGCAAGTTTTGTTTGTGTTATCTTTGGAGATGTGGGTGCAGAAGGTGATTCTGAACAGTGCTGCACGGTGCACAGCAATGTGCCAGTCAGCAGAAGACATCCTGAAAGCAGAGAGCAGACCAAATCCAGCTGCAGTACCTGGGTGCTCACTGTGGGTGATTTAGTGTTTCCACAGGCCATGGGTGGTGGAAGGAGAGATGTTTTCTCCATGGGCTAGTGGTGAAGAGGGTGAATTTTGAAACACTCGAATCACAGCTGTGATATGTCATGAGCTGGCTTTGAGAGCTGAGTTTCAAGGAAGAACTTAGGTCTGTTTTCAGGCTTGAGAAGCTGAGAGCAAGCACAGGTTGTGCAAGCCATGTGAAAGGGATAGCCTGGCTCCTTCTGACAGTGGGAAAATTTGTAGCTGTGTCTGGTGGGTACTGTTCAATGAAACCTGTTAGAAAACTTCAGTGCAATAAACCAGATATTTTTTAGAGGGGATACATCTATTCCAAAGGCATTTTTAGGAGGTCCAGAATTAAAAAAGGGGAAAGAACACAAAGTTGGAGTGTGGGAAACAATAATACAGGCTGCTGTCAAGCCTGACTGCGATGCAGATCTGCAGTTTATGGTTTCTGCACTCTGGACAAGTCTCAAATCTCTGCAGTCTGGTTACTTTTGGTTATAACTGAAAATTCAGCTGGTGAGGATTTGCTTTGCAGATACAGACTAGTTAATAAAGGAAAATTAGGCTAATAAAAGGGGGTGAAAAAAACCACCTGGGTGCTGTTTGTCAGACTTGAAAACATTTATTTTAGGCAGGGAAAACCCATATTAGGGGCAGGAACAATGCAACTGCTGCCTGTCCTGCAGGAGAAAGTGCTGCAGGACTGTATCAGTGTGTGTCAGAATAGGTGATGTTTTAGTGCAGCCTCAATTCTGCCTAGCTTTGATTGGGTCAGCAAATGAGAGGACTTAATTGTGAATTGAGCTGGTAAATCACCTTTCTGCAGTCTCTTTTTCCCTGACCATGCAGTAATAAATTGACCCAGCCTACTTCTGCATCAACACTACTTTCCAAAATATACTAATGAATTACCCAAAAATTGTTGGCACCAAATCTTTCTAAAAAAAAAATCCCCAGAAGTTTAATTATTTATTCTGAAAGGAAGCATGAACCCAAATTTAGCTCTGTGTCATGAAAGAAAAGTTTAGAAAAGCATCCTAAAACACAAACACAATGTTTTGTTTTGTCTAACTGGATGTTCATTGTTCCAAGCCCACTTTGACAGGAAGAGTAAATTCTCATTTACTACCTCCAGCCCTCACAGCCACAGCATTTGGGGTAAAACCAGAGTATTTTTCACCTGACACCATTATGTCTTTCCAGTGGCATAGAACGTGTGGATCTCAAGAAGGATTTACAAGAAGAGATGTTTGGATATATCACCTCCCAAGAAAGAGGGTTCTCTACATCCAAGGAATAGCAGGAAAACCCCCTCAGAGATGTTTGTGGGTACCCCAGTGATGCAGTTCATGAAGAAGCAAAGTCAGTGACAGGAGATTTATCCAAGGCTCTGGAGATGTCAGCCAGCTCCCAGCAGAGGTTAATAGAGACAAAGTGGATGCCAAGGTGGTGGGAACAGAGGAGAAATTGCATTGTAGAGACAGTTTTATGTGGATGCTGTGGGTTAGGAAAGCCTCGCCTGATTATGGGACACTATTTTAACCCAGAATGTCAAACCTGATGTTTGTGGCAGACACCACGGGCTGATACCGGGTGCTTGGCAAAGATCCTTTCTGTGGTTTTGGTTTAACTGCTGCAAGTCAGGCTCCCGAGCAGCCACGTGGTGGCAGCAAGCCTCAAGGAATCCTCATCCAGGCGTTTTGGGAAGAAATTGGCTAAATATAGCCAGTTTCAATATGCCAGACGTGCACATTTAGAGGGGCTGGGACTTACTGTACCATTAAAACTACAGATTAAAGCCATGCGAGCTCTGCCTGGCTGTGACAGCTACAGGAGCATGCATTTAATTTTATTTTCCTTGTTCCTTCTGGATCCCTAGAAAATCCTTTTTCGGGAAGAGCATTCCTGATTTGAGCTATTAGCACAGAGCATTATATAAGGTGTAAGCAGGGACAGCCATACATCTCATAGCAGAGGTCTCACCTCCCACCAGTGCACATGGGATTTTTTACAGATAGGTTAAAACACAAATATCATGGATAAGAGTAGATCTGGCCTCCTGTACATGTACAGGATGCTCCAGACCACATCAGACAAGGATCTCTTCTCTGAACCTGCTCTCCAGGGGAGGGCTACAAAACCTTGCAACGGACCTTAAGAGAAGACAGCCCTACAGGCTCATTGCTCATTCAGAGATGGTTGAAGTCAAGCAAATAAATAATATAAAAAAGGGACTGGATATTTGCATGGGTATGGGGCATATCCAGAGGAGCTGCAGCAAGTGACAGTTGTGTTTGGGAAGGGACTCGAGTCCTTGTGGGCTTGGGCTGTGGCTGATCAATAGTTTATTTTTAGTTATTTATTTTCCCAGCTCGTGCTTGCACTGTGCTGCCTGCTATTTAGGGAGCTCGAGGCTTCCCAGTTAAAATTGCCTGGCCACTGGTTTGGCCTGGAAATGCCAGGGCCAGACCTGGCCTTGCTGTGTTATCTGCCTGTGACTTGCCAGGGCCAAGATCAACTGGTGCTGCTCCCTCCCCTCCATCTCAGCAGCATTTGGGCCTCATAAACACAGCAAAACTGGCTTTTTTTGTCGTTGTTGTTTTGTTTTTATGTTGTTGCTGTGCTGATCTCTTGTATGCTCTGCTGAAGCATTTTGCACCTGAGTCCAGCCCAGCAAAACAACCACATTTTTTTCTTCCTAGGACCGTTTGTGCCAGGGATACAGAAAGCCAGATACCTCAAGTCTGGGGTCTCTGCCAGCTCTCCCTTCAGGCTGACAGAGGGTCCTGCTGCAGGAGTACACTTTCCAATTGTTATTTCATTAGCATATGTTTTATAGCATCGCAGTGTCAAGGGCTATTTCTGGCTATGACTTCACACTGATGCCTTTGGAAAGCCACACAGCACAAGGAGAAGGAGGGAGGAAACAACCCAGATGATCTGTTGTTATAACTGGAGCATGTGGGAAGCATCATCCCTCCAGCCTCCACAGAGACAATCTAGTCATCAAGGGCTGATTCACACTCTGAGCTCTGGCTAGATGGCCACGTCCTCTGGACCAGGGTCTGGAAGGGACATGAGCTTAGTGAGTTAAAGAAAGTATTTGGAGGCAGGTGGTGAACTGTCTAGTTTGAAGTAGGGGATGGCAAAAGGATGTGGAGGAATGGATGGAGGGGTGAGGCTTGTCAAAGAGGCAGCTGAGTGTTCCTTCTGGCTCAGGAGGACAAATGAGAGGAGGTGTTGCTGTGGAAATGGGTGGCAGGTGGAACTGTCAGCCCTATAAAACAAGTAGGATTATTAAGGCATGGGGTGAAAACTGACTGGGAACTGAATATAACTCCAGCCTGGCTTGCAAAGTCTTGCAGGGCTGATGGATCATGACACAGGCTCTGAGCTATGAGTTTGTGAACACAGAATAAAAGATTGAACAGGTTTTGGACATGGGGCAAGTACTTGAGTCATATTTTGGGACTGGCTTTTGGATCATCTGTTTGCACCATGTGGATAGGAAAGATGTGTGGTCTGTAAGGGCCACCAAACCAGCTAAGACTGCTGCTGCCTACAGAAACATGATAAGAATAAAATTAAAGAGAGTGAAACCCAAAGCATCAGAGCCCCAGTTCTGCTGAGTGCAGGTTTTTCTGGAAGTGACAGTCTGTTCTGCTGTGGGTTTTTTGATCTCTCTACATAGTGCTGCAAAGTATATTCTGCAAGAAGTGGCCTTTTGCAGACAGGAGGGTCTCCTTCTGCACTGTTTGTGCCTTTCAGCCATGGCCAAAACCGGTCCAGCCAAGAAGAGCTCCTGGTGAAAGCAAAGCCCTGCACCCCGGGCTGCTGGAACCCAGAGAGAGTGAAGCAAGTTCCCAAATCTGCTTTCTCTCCTGCTGGCTTCAGTGTCAGCTCTGACTGGAGGAGCTGGTGGATGTGGGTTACATTCCCAGTCTGTGAGGAACCTGGAACCTGCTCCTTCCACTCTCAGCAGATGATTTTTTGCAAGGTTTCTGTGCAGACTGTGTCCCTTCCTTTATTCTGCCACTCACCGGCATTTGGAGTCAAGGAGAGGGAAATTTCACCATAAAAAATGAGTTGCTCCCTGTACTTTCTTCTGCCCTCCTGCTGGCACAGCAAACCAGTGAGAAATAATTTCTCCTACTCTCCAGGGGGTGAAATTATTCTGCAAACTTTGGGTGCAATCAGATCATATAAGAGTGTGGACAGTGGAAACAGCAAAAGCATTCTAAATATAAGTAAGCATGGGTTACAGACTCTCTTGTAATGGACACTCTTGTCCTGGGAGAAGAATGTTGGGATGTTGGGATGGATGCAAATCTGGCTGGGCTACCACTCAAGAAGTCAACAGCTGGTGACTGAAAGACTGGTGCTGAATGATACCAGTTTTCTGATCTTGAAAATGGGAATTTTTCTCTGTATCTTCAATGCCACCATGTGGTAAAGGTAAGAAAACCCTGACTCACAAAACATCGTATTTGCAGTAGGAGGTGGATATATTGGGGCTGCACGGCCTCATCAGGCTTCGTTTTTTTATCAGGCAAAACACAGTCTTAGGGATGAGAGTATTTCTGTGTATTTTACTGCTGAAACAGAATGAAAACAAAAGGGAGAAGGTCAGCAGTTCAACCATTACAACTATTATTTGTGATAAAACCCCAACAAACTCCACAAACATTAGGAACAACAAACCCCCACGGGAAAGGAAAATGATAAATGTTTTGCAGTCCTTTACCTGCCCTGCAGTGTCATAAAGCCCCAGCAAATGTTGTTGTCCTCCCACAGTCACGGTTACTGGAAGAGAGAAACAAGAAATGCTGTTTATGCACAAGCCAGTGGCCTCATTTTGATGTGTTTTAATCCCAAAACGCCAACAGACATTAGCAATCCTGAATCAAGGAATCCTGAACCAAGCACAACCATTCAACCCAAGCTGAAGGCAACCTAAGTCACAAGAAAAGCAAACCCCTTGTGCCAAGAACTTATTTCTGTATAGAAAATACAGCCAAGGGTGATGAGCTGCACACACTGCTGCCATCAGGGTCCCAGAGACAGGGGGACATTTGCCTGTCTCTGCAGCCACCAACTGAACATCCTGACTTGAAAGCACAGGATTCCTGCCTCCCCACCATGGGCATTGGGATGGGTTGGTCATGGATCATTGGGAGGGATTTTTATGATTTTATTTCTTCCAGGCTCTGAAATGAAGAAGCCTTCAGCAGTGGCTGGTGTTTGGTGGGTCTCACTGGAGGTGCAGCTGTCCTGCCCTGTGCCATCACAGGTGAAGTGCCAGTGTTTAGTACCTGGGGCTGTATGGTGGATGATTTGAAGGACAGGAAGGAAGAGGAGCTTGAGTATTTTCAGGGATGTTGACCACATTCTGTTGCAAATGAAGGAAAGCATGGCTTAGTTTGTTGATCACATCCAGAATATTTACTACTTTAGCAGAAATCACGTTGAACTTCTTTTTGAGCCCATTGCCAAATTTTGACATTGACAAAAATGTTTTCTCATTGCCTTTGGATGAGCCCCACTATTAGGTGATTCCTGTAACCAGAGTTATTTCATGTAAAGGACATGATCTGGGTTAATGACATTTAGTTAACCAGTTAATCTGCTTAAATCATTACTACTCAACTGGAAAGAAAGGGGGGCAGTCCAGTTCCACCCATTAGTCAACAGGAAGCCTTCAAACATTTGTCAGGAAGGTTGCTTAAAATAATTATATTGTTGCAGCATACGGATTAATAATTTTTGTAAACATGAGGACAAGTGGCTGAACATAGGAATGAACATAAAGCTTTGTCAGGAATTGGGGAAGAGGCTCAGACTGGTGCCCATCAGGTGATCACAACTTGCAATTAGTGAGGGCTGGGAATGAGTAATAGTTATTTTGGACAAAAAAAAAAGAGAGACTTGGAAACATCACGCAGTATCTTGCTGATTTTTTTTTCTTTTTGTTGATAAAATTTGTAGTAGAAAAGCAGCACAAATTTATGGAATTTAATAGCTCCTGCACTGGGGAACAATGTCCTGTTTGAAGTCTCTTGGACTGAAAGTCTCTGCCAGTGTGACTGGACAGGCTGACTATTCAGCAGCTTTATTTGCTTGCAAAGAGACACAGCAGTGTTGTCAGCACATGAACAGAGCAAACCTGACATCCTGGAAGTACAAAGGCTCAGTGAGGACCAGACTTGCTGATGAGAGAAGGATGGGCTGCACTCACCCACTGCTGGGGCTGCCTTGTGATGTGCCCTGCAAGAGGAGGTGGGGAAGGGGAGAGAGTTCCCTCTCCTCATCTCAGAGGTAGCTCTGCACTGCACAGCTCCCAGGGGAACTCATGGACATTGGGCATGGATGCCCAAGGGTGGAAGAGCTTGGGGAAGAAGTACAAGAGTGAGGAGATGGGCACTGACACAGACAGGAGACAGTCTAGATGCCTCATCCTCTTCCTTCAAGCTGACTTGAATAAAACAATTTAAAATAATCCTCCCTGGTGCCATGGTTTTCAACTTCTCGTGGTGTAGGGAATCCCAGAATGTCCCAGCAGGGGTAGGAACTGTGTAAGTTACTGGCAACACTCCTGCTTTTCTGAGCTGCCTTCTCAGAAGCAGTGGGGGTTACAGGTGGTCAGCACAGCTCACCAGAGGCAGCGGGAAATGTGCTTTTTTCCTCCCCCAGTTGCAACCTTGGCAAGCCTCCAATCTGCCCTTGTGCCAAGAAATGCAGGAGCCAGACCTGCTCTGCAGATTTTACTCTGCTCAAGGACCAGCTGTGGGAAGATGTACCCTTCAGCTGAAGGCAATTTTCCAGCTGCAATGCACAGCTGGCCCAGGTGGTGTCTAGGAGGACACGTGGTTTCTAGGACTGCAAACAGCAGTTGCACTGTCAGTCCTTGGTGGAATTTGCATGGAGCATGCAGAGCTCCTCCAAAGCAGGATGCTCTCAGGACAGCTGTGAGGCACATGGAGGTGCAGGTCAGCTGATGTTTCTGATGAATATGAAGAGACATGTGCCATACATCCATCAGTGCTGACAGGGTTATCCAGCTCTGTCTCTCCTGCTGGCTCACCCTGAGCACAGGCAACGTGGGTTGGGTCCTGCTCGCAAAGATCAGCTCACGTCTTCAGTGCTTAAAAAACTTAAGAGCTGCACTGAAATTTACTCTGCTGTGAAGCTTTGCTGGCCCATCTCTTTCTTGGTGCCATCTGACAGAGAGAGCTGCACTGGCAAAAAGCCCTGGTGCAGATACAAATTGCTGCTTTGTTCCAGTAATTAATATGGTTTAGAGATAAGCTGTTTGGATAGAGGATCAGTCCACCTCGAGTGTGCTACGCTTTGCCAGAAGGATTTAACTCCCAGACCCTTATCTGTGCTTTGTGGTCCATGAAGTCACAGTGGATGTTTTGCAGCAGGTCTGTGGAGCCACACACTGAGCAGTGATTGATGGTTTCTGCAGCTCAGTTTGGCTCCTGGTCACCTCTGGGAAATGCTGAGGGGGAATAAAGAGATTGGTGGTGTCCTACCATTACTCTTCCCCCACACAAGGGATAAGAATTGCAAGGGCTCTTGGAAAAATACGTCCTGAGTCTACCCAGCTTGCAGATCACATTTTAATTCTCCTTCTAGCATCCTGCCCCTTATGGGTCCTGCTGTGAATTTCTGCATGGCACCAGTCCTATATTTTTACTTTTTCTCTCTTTTTCTCTCTTTCTTTCTCTCCTTTTTACTTTCCCCCCCCCCTTTCCCCCACCCTGCTTTTTTTTTTGCCCATCAAACTTCATATTTTCTTTCTTCTTGTTGATTGCTCTATACTGTCTGATCATCAGAGGATATTCTTCCTGCCCATATCACCTCTGAGTTGCAGCTACCACCCCAGCAAAACTGCCCTGTTGGCTAAACCTTGAGTGGTGTCTTTGGATTCCTGGCTCTGAATGCAGTGGGGACCAAATGGCTCACACTGGCAAATCAAATGATCCCTGGCTTTTGAAACAGTGATGTCCAGCTTAACGTATCAGTGCTAAAATTTCCAGCACACTTCCAAGCAGGCAAAACAGATGTGAAAATAAATGGCTTTTGCCTGTGAAAACTTCATGGTGTTTTTATACCACGAGTTTATCAGTCTGCCTCCGTCAGGCAAAAGTCTATTCAGGGTATCTGCTTGGTGGGTCATATTTACGAGCTGAGATTGCCCTGCTAGATTTGTAGGCCTTACTTTTGGCTTTATTCCAGTTTACTCTTACTTACCCTGTTATTATCTTTTCCTGTTCTCTCAGTGGACAGGCCTATGGGAAGCCAATGCGGAATTCCTTCCCAGCCACTGGGGTAATGCAGGCTCCTTTATGGGATTGTGAACTAACTTTATGAGCACTCTTGCAGTAACAAGACAAATATGAACTCTCCTTGTCGTTTACTGACTGTATGATATATTGATTAAGCACAGAAACGACCTGGCCTTCAGCACTGAGTGCAGTAGGGACTGCAGTACAATGAGGCTGAATATTTGCACACTCCTGGCCCTCATTTCTCTCCAGTCTGGGTTGCACCAGATGATGCAGCAGGGCAGATGTTCCCCTCCCTTCACGAGGTGCTTTTAACCAAGTGCAGAATGTGTAAAACACTGCTTTAAAAATCATTGCTAGGTCATAAATTAGCTGGGTATTGCTCACTAGAGTTTGAATAACTGTTTGGGGTCACTTCCAAGGCTTTGTCACAGGTCTGTGTGTCTGGGGTTCTGCTAATGGACCTCAACACAGGGCTTGACCACCACAGCAGAAGGGCAAGGTGTAGATGGATATTGCGTGGGATGGACCTGGTGTGTGGGCCATGAACTGGTCTGAGCTGGGAGCTCTGCTTTTAAATCTGTGCTCAGTCTGCATTTCTGGGGACAACGCAACAATTTTCACTGATGTTCTCGATGCCCAGATTGCCTCAGATCCATGTGCCAGTGGCCAATCTTTGCCAAGCTCTTCTCCCATTGTGCTTTGTTTGGTAACTTTTTGGGAGTGAACTGCACCCGTGGAAGAGCCCTTCAGCCAGACAGCAGCAATGTTCACGGCCTGCACTGACAGAAATGGGACATAAATTGTCTGCTGACAAAATCATCTTAAGTTTGATGAATGGAGCACAGCAACTCATAAATCTCTGGTATGACACCAAGCCAGGATGCAATATCTCAGCCATGCTTAGCTGTGGCAAGGGAGAGTGGATTTGCACGTCAGGGGGAATTTCTCTGTGCCAGTGAAGAAGTGCTTGCAGAACCCAGAGACGGTGAAACCACCAGCCAGAATACACACAACAGCAAGCAGTGTCTGATGTGACATCAGATGGAAAAAGTCATCTATTTATTCTAGTGCCTTCCTGCCAACAAATGAAGGTCCAGCTGCTTCAGAGAAAGAAGCCAGGAGCCTGTGAGCAGGCAGGGATGGTGGCACCTGCCTGGGTGGAAAGACTTTCCCATGGTTTTGGGTAAATTAGTCTGCTTCAAGCCTCAAACTTTCACAAAGGCCATCTTCTGCCCTAACCAGCAAGCTCTGAGTATTAATCTGTGCATTTGACTGTCCACTACATGTACCTGGTGCATGTTACTTAACACAGACTAATCAAAAATGATAAAATGATTGGGATGGAAGGGACCTTTAAGACAGTCTAGTTCCAAGCCCCCTGCCATGGGCAGGGATATTTGGCACTAGACCAGGTTGCTCAATGCCCCATCCAGCCTGACCTTGAACACTCCCAGGGATGGCCACCAGTATGAGGACAACTGCAGTTCTGGTTGACCTGCTGGCACTAGAAATACCCAGGTCTGTTTCCTTTTCAGCTGGGAAAAAAATGATAAAATCAGAACATGGGCAAAAGGACAGATCTTGGTCAGCAAGTTCCTTCTAAAGCACCTTCCAGGGTAATTTCTGTGGTGTGAAGTTACTGATGCAGTGAATGTGGTGTGTTCTCAGCAGCTGATGTCCCTGGGGATACTGACTGTATGTTTGCTCACTGGATACACATTTTCCCTTCCTTCCAACATGCAGTTTTGTGAAATCTCTTGTAATGAACTGGGAATTCCCCTCCACTCTACAGATATCTTCTGCTCTCCGGAGCTCTACCCCAGACAGGACAGGAGTTTTCCAGCAGGAGTTCGTTTGAAGAAGAGTGTTTTCAAAACTCTGGTTTATAAATTGTCTTTTTGTACTGTATAGTTCCTAAATAAGGGTCTCTGTGGCTGGAATTTGAGGATCCCTGTCCCAACTAGGGACTGAAACTCAAAAACACCTCAAAGGCATTTAGATCAAAGATCTTCAGATCTCTGATTCCCTTTGGTTCCCATGATGGTCAGGCATCTAACTAACGGAACTGGAACTACATATCCCAGGCTTTAAGAAATAGGATCTTTGAATATTCCATCAGAAAACAAAGTGAATGTGGGCAGTGCATTTTTATAGCACCTTCTAAGTGCCTCATGTGCATTTCTGAATCCTATTTTAGGTAATACTTTCCTTCAGAATATCTTTCTTTGGCTAATCCAGGTGGAGAAAATAAAACTCAGGGATTCGGTGTCACACATTTCTTCGGTTTTGTTTGGGTCACCACTTGGGAAACTTAATTTCTGTTGCTGTGGACCACCCTTCAGAAGATGTTGCACTGCTGCAACCAAAGCTGGGAATGCTCTGGAAACTGCAAATCAAAGCCCTGGGGATGCTACAGTCCAGCAGTCACCAAAGGAAGACAGTCAAAAAACAAAAAAGAGTAAGAAAGACCTTAAGGAGCGACATCCAGATCAATCCATGACAATCAGCTCAGCTGAGCTCTGTGGCTGCTTGCCACTTTAACCAGAGGCTGTCTTGCAATGTTGCCCTTGGAAATACCCCCTTTTGCTTTGGCTCAAAGGCAATCCTGCAATATTTCATGGCAAACACACCCAGGGCAGGTAAGAGCTGGTGTTACAGGACCCTTGGCTCACCGAGGGTCTGAGACTCAAGCCTGGGCCTTTCTTCACTTCCATGCATAAGGGTCATCTCCAGGAATTCGAGTGACTTGATGCTCAAGGAATGTTCCCCCACTCCCTCCTTCATGACAAACAAGATTTGATTACAGCCAAATCAATGTTCTACCCCAAATTTACCCTGCAGCTTAGCTACATTCTTCTGAAAAGAAAATCAAAAGCATGCCATTTTATCCTGTAATTGGCCTAAATACCCCACTTTATATGTAAATTTTATGAAATGCTTTTAATTGCTCCTGCAATCATCTACCACCAGTCACACACAGGGCTCAGAGAGCCAGTGTTTGCCAAAAGCAGGGCTCTGAGTAAACCTCACCATTTCCTGTCACCTCATCAATGGATGAGATCTATGTTCTGCTGAGCAAATACTTGTGCCTATCTGATATTTACAATATCTGAAAAACATTTCCAGTCTGCTCCCCGTGGTAGGAGCACAGAGAGGCCTCCAGGGCTGGGATTCAGCTGATTTCAGTCCATGTAGCTCTTGGTCTAATGAGGTGGTGAGGAATTCACTGCTTTGTCTTTAGGCCACAGACATGTAGTGATTCTAAAGCCAGATAGGATTCACAGCATCATTTATTCTGCTCTAAATAGCTTATCTTGTGTCTTCCTACAAGGCATATTTTCTTGTTCTTTAATCATTCTTGCAGCTGTTTTCCAAATTTTTTTTGTTGAGAAGCTGCTGTGACCAGACAGTGTGATCTAGCAATGGTTTCATTAATGATCTAGCCAGAGGTAACATGACTTTCCTATTCCTACCTGTCAGCCCCCAATGGCTCATCTAAAGCTCTCATTGGTTGATTGTCCTCACTATTTAATGAGTCTTGCAGTGCTTTATTCCTTTCTTAAGGCTAAAGTCCAGTCATTCTTGGCTTTTGTATTTGCAAGCCTTTTTATTACATTCTTTTTTAACTCTGTGGCCGAGGGGAAAATCTGGAGACTGTAACTCAAACACCCACTGAAGGCATCTCACAAAAGGGGAGGGGAACAGCCACGCTCCTGCAATGCTCCCAGAGCATGGAAGTCAACACTAAGGGTTTTTTAGAAGTCAGCATTAAAGGCTTTGGGAAGTCTGGGGTTGTCTACGCAGGGACAAGCTTTTTCAACAGAACATTTCAGGTCAGAGAAACGATATCTAAACCCCTCTCAATGTTCTCTTTCCAGGCATCTCTCCACTGCCTCCAGGGACTGCTCTTCACCCTGGGCTCTTACCTCTCCCACACAGCAAGGGCAACAGCTCCCCTCCTCCCTGTCCATACAGGTTTGAAGATCCCAGTGGAATTAGTGGGAAAATGGCCAATGCTGACTTGTGCTGCAGCCTCACTGGGGAAGGAGGCTGGCACCAAATGACAGTCCCATTGTCCCTTTCTGCATCAGCAATAAATTCATGTAGAGGATGCCATCCTAGAGGAGGATTCACAACTTGTGCTGTGTGGTTTTTTTGGAACCTGAGAGAAAAAAAAGACGCAGCTCTTCACAGCTGGGTATTTGCCACTCAGAGACAGCAAACAGGAGAGGTACCAGTCCACCAATCATTTTTAATCAAGCAGCTCAAATGAAATGTTCTAAATCTTTCAAAACGCATTGAGAAGTCAGACTTCAGCACCAGCCAGCATACATGACATGGAACACAAAAGCAGTGGAGGTTGATTAGGAAAATGAAACAGAATGAATTTGGTCCAGAAATGGATGAAAGAGAATGGAAATTCCCAAAGCTTTCAGAACAAGCACAACACTACATCATGAGCCAGCTTCTTCCCAGTCTGGGACATTACTTATTTATAGACAGCATGAATGAAGTTGATTTATCGGAATCATCGACCTCATTGTTTGTAAAATCAGCACTGGAGGATTTCCCCTGTATCCCCATGAATTATTGCTGTGCTAATCAATCCTTGAACAAATTCAGCTCCACTGATAGCAGAGCCCAAGGAACCTTGGGGTCTCTGTTTGCAAGAAAACCGTGCCCAGTTTCTCCAGTAACACAGTGCAGAGGGAGCTCTTGGGACCTCAAGGTTGTGCAAAGCCATGCTGGATGGAAAAAGGCAAACATCATTACAGTGCTTGGGGAATTGACATTGTGTCCAAGAGAGTGTTTTGTTAGATTCTGTTCTGTCCTAAATGGCGAGCTGAGCACTGCCACCAGCTGGGAGGTGCTTCCTGAGTGTTTCAGCTCCCTGTGCATCATCAGCTGTCCTCATGGAAGGCAGTTCTGCTCCTGAGTTAGAAACCAATAATAAGTGCCCAGAGAAATGTAGAAATCTTGCAGACAAATAGGCTCTGATGTGTGAATTTCAATGGTAATCTAACAGAAGGTCTTTTTGCTCTTTACTGAAAGTTACAGAACTAAATCCAACCAAATGCAAGACAGAGTGACAATTGTAGCATTGAGCAAGAAAACTAGATAGAAACTGATCATGTTCTTAAAAAAATGTTATTGCTCCTAAACAATGAGGAATACTGGATATTATCCTGGTCCTGATGGAGGGGAAATGCCTTTCCTGAGACCATGTGATTGTCTGTGACATTGAGATGAATGAAAGAACAAAATTTTGACTACGACTGTAGTGTAAACCTATTACAAAAGAAAAAAAACCACATAGATTCTTTTATATTTATATTTTTAGCTCTACTAAATATTTTTGAAATTTCCATCACTCTAGCACAATATCTGGGAAAATCTATTTTTCAGAGCTAGGTTTATAACTCAAGTCAACAGCAAACACAGTAAAGCTCTGAGACTATTAAAGTGTAACTGATAATTGGGGTGTCTTCATTAGTATTTTAACTAGTTATGCTGACCTCACCTGTAAAAGACCAGACACTACAGCATTTTCAATTTCTTTTAATACAGATCAAGTAAGTCAGGATTCTTTAATAAAATCTTGAAACCTGCCAGTGAAGGATGTATTTGGAGTCTCCTAACAGCGATGCTGAGATCATGGTAAGCAGAGAAAGGAGTGGGAATTTTCCACCAAAGAGAAAAAGTGGGAATAAAGGGAGAAAAATAAAGGAATAAAGACAGTTTTTGATGATTTTCCTGTCTCCTTTCTACTGTTCATGTGAAGAAAAAGTCATTCTTCTAACTCAGCTGAGTGCTGAGGAAAAGAATATCCCCAAAGTTATGTCAGGCATCTGGTTATCACGGGATCATGAGACTTGGTGAACAGCATCAGAATAAATGGGAGATTAGTGGCAAAATGCAACAAATTGCACTGAAATGTATTCAGGGTGTTCCCTGGATCAATACACAGGATGTGTCCCAGAGCATGGGAGGACAAGTCTCCCCGTGTGGCTGGGGGGAATGAAGGCAGCTCATCTCTACACATCTTTCACTGTTCAAAGGTCAGAACTGGGGGATATTTTTCCCTGGAAAGGAGAGCAATGCAGCCTGGAGAGGCAGTGCTGCCTAACAGAGCTGGCTCGTCGCTCTAGGTGTCCTTCTAAAGCCTGCACTGATCTGCTTTGGTCTGGGTTAGATGACAGTGGGAGCAGACAACACTGCTGGAAGGGCACAGAAAGTCAGCTGTGCAGTGGGTGGGTTGTCCCCACTGTGGGTGGACCTTCCAGTGATGAAGTGGCTCTGTTCCAGTTACTCACACTGGCAGAAGGCCCTGTCAATACTGGCAGAGTACTAGGGCACATCCTACCTCCACCAGGTGTGATTCAGGGGGAAAAAACTGCTTTTCTGCTTACCAGCATCTTCAACAAGAAGTAGAGATACCAAAGGTAGAAAGGAAGGAAAAATTTGCCTGATATACAGGATGGGGACAAGAGTGTGTTTTCTATAAGAACCTGATATTAGGGGAAATATGATTTATGATATAATATAGGAATATAAAGCAGGAAGCAGCCACAGCTTGGCTGCTGTCTGTGCAAAGAGCCTGGGACTCCTCTTCCACACCCCCAGTGCCAGCTAAGCTGGGCAGGCCCATCCTGAGCTGGCTGTGGTACCTAAAGCCAAGATGTGTCTAGTGCCAGGCTGAGGTGTTGTGGGTGCTGTATTTGGGCACAGACCTGCAGCACACGTGTGTGTGTGTGTGTGTGTGTGTGTGTGTGTGTGTGTGTGTGTGTGTGTCCCAGGCATTGCCATGAACATTTCAGTGACACCTCTGCAGTCAGAGCCAGTCCCTGGCTCAGCGAGCACAGCGATGCCTCGGGCATCATTCCAGAGTTAGGGCAGTAACTTAAAATAGCATCTGATGACTCTGGGTAGTGCGACTTAAAATAGCATCTGGTCCTGTGAGCTGAGAACTGATGGGGCAGGGGCACGTTTGGCACACTGAACTGAATCCAGCAGGCTGCAGTGTAATGCTGAGGTCACTGTGAGGGCTCAGGAACATCGCGTTTGCCCAAACTCTGGTGCTCCTGTAGCTGACATTTTACATGCCATCATTCCTGTTTTGGGCAGGGGGAAGGTTAAATGGTATTTTGCAACCCCTTCCCAACACCAGCCTCTCTGACACTTTGTCTGCATCTTGTTTAAGTCTGACCTGCATGCTGGTTTTTCCCATGCACTTTTCCCCATGAGGCGTTGCTTTGGAGCCTTGAAAACAAAATACCTGTTCCTGAACCGAAGGAGGACCAGGACAGAAACTCTGCTTTGCATTTCCCAGAAAAAGAATCAGGCCCATTGTCCTTTGCACCAGGACCAAGCCTCAGCTGCTATTTGCCCTGCAGTTTGCAGAGATTAGCCAAACATTTGGGCAGCAGCTCTAAACCTGTATGACTCGAGAAGCAGAAATGTTAAACACTGTAAACAAAAGTCTTGGAAATATTTGAACTTTCTGATAAGAAAACCTGAAGTTAGGAATTATTACTTTTCTCTTGGCTACCACAAAGGTTTTAAATGCTGCTAATGCTTTCTCTACGTCCTGCTGAGCATCTTTCCACTTTCCTGTCCAGTGTGGCAGCCACTGCAGACAATGAAGTGATTGTAATGTTGGGAAAGCAACAGATGGAGATGGATGAAATGGTCTTAACCCTCAGTGTGTTTTTGTGTGCCTGTGAAAGGGAGAGGTGAGAGCAAACCTGAGCTCTGGATACCCTTAACCTTTATTTCAGCATGGTTGCACTTACATGAAGCAGAGTGTGATATCCCATCACCTCAGGAGGGTAATTTCTAGGGATGATTTGGTGGCCCTTTCAGCAGAGAACTGGGTCTTGCAGGCTCTTCTGAGGAGAGCAAGAGGCTGCAGGTTGGCTGCAGCCCAGGGTGTACAGAGGAGGTGCTGAAGTGCCTGGTTCAGCTGAGGCCAGAGGATTTTTTATTTGAACAGAAAAAATAAATCCAAATTCCTCTGTAGAGCTAGAGAGGAATTTTCAGCTATAAAATGTGATTCCTACAGAATCTGAAGTTTCCATGGGAAGCTATCACTTTCAACAGAGGAGTTCAGATGTTTCCACTGGGAGAAATGAGGTGGAATGGTGTGAACTAACTGACCCTGATGTGAACTGTTCCCTCTGTTAGCCAGACCTGAGCCAGTTTAAGCAAAGCTGCTTCCCTGGCAGTGACAGTGACTCCTGCACCTGAGGCAGTGTCCCTCGATGGGAACACAGCCCTGGGATGCCAGGGAGGCACCACGGGGACAACTGGTGGCTTTCTGGGAGAGCAGAGCTGCAGCCTGGACTGAGAGCAAACACAAATAAACAGACCTGGTCCCCCAGCTGCCATGGAGCCCTCTACACAAAGTCAAAACAAGGTTTAGCACAGAGTCCAGGTTTTTCAGGCTGTTGGAAATGCATTAAACTGCTGGGATGGATAAGCACAACCTTCACCTTGATTTAAAAGTTTTGAAGTGGAATGGTTGAGTTTTTTTCAGCAGATCCATTTATTTACTTTGTTTTTATTTGCAGGAAGTTTGTTCTTATGAAAATGTTATAGTTTTAAACCTTTCACCCACATGTACAATGAAAATGAATTCTGAAATGTGTAGCTTTCCCAAGTGACAGGAATTAGTGATGGGTTTCTGCCCTAATCAAAGCTCTTTAAACTTTTAACTCTCATGTTAGGATTAAATAATTTAACTGTTCTGTTAATCATTCCATGCTTGAATACAATTTCTGAATCAAATGTTCTAATTCAGTGGTATTTCCACGAATTTCTTGTACTGCCTGTTAGCTATAACTCCATTTAGAGTGTATTTACTTGAAAAGATTTATTAGGTTTAATTCATCTTCTCTGCCGCCTTGTGAACATCACAGGCAGCTCTGCTGAGCTCAGAGGAGTTACTTTTGGTTGGGAGAAACATCAATTATGTCTCTGAAAAACAAGTGAATTAATTTTGAAACAGGCAGTGTATATTTTAATGTAAATTGCTGTTAAAATGTTATGCATGCAACAGTCACAGGGTGCAGAGAGAAGAAATTTATGAGAAAATTATTATTTTTATAACTTTTGATTTTTTGCCTTGGTTGAAAAAAAACATGGTCAGAAAAATATAGGATAGCAGCAAATAGCCCAATTAAAAATCAAAATATTAGCCTATATGAAATTGGGCATGTCTCCAAATTACTCTTTTACCTGGCATAAATATTATTTATTTTATACCTAGCTTTATTTAAAGCTGTATTTGCTTAAGGGTTGACTGAGATACACAGCTCTTAAGCATTCTAAGAGAGTCTCAAACATCATGCCTGGTAATTTTTCTATTTCCCACTGCTCTCCTGAGAGCCCAACAGTTCGTTCCCTCTTGTTTTCTGGAGCTTTAATCTATATTAGAAAACGTTGACACACTTCTTCAGCTACATGAAAGTGCCACTAATGGGGATCCCATCTGACTTCAGAGAAAAGGGGCTTTGAAGAAAAATCACAGAAAATTGCAAATAAAGGAGAAATGAATCAAGGTAGAAAATCCACAGCTACTTCATGCAATTGATTACCAAGTATGATGTGAATTCTGCCTTTGATTTGAGTTGCTGCTTAGCACAGTGAATGGATTTTAAGCAGTGTATTTTACACAATGAGATACATGAAAAGTCTTGTTTTGAAGAGCGACATTGTTCTCAGTTTCTATTTTTGCAGTGGCAACACCTCAGATTACGACTCCATTGTACTGGGCCGGTGCAAACAGGCCCGGAGAGGCCCTGCAGAGCAAACACACCAACAATGAAGGTGGAGAAAGGAAATTTCCTGTTTCATGGAGGGGGAAACAAAGTGCACAGAGGGGACGGGGCTCTTCGGGGCTGTGCTGGGGAACAAAACCCTGAGCCTCAGTCCAGGGCTTCATCTCAGCACAGAGATTGGTTTTGGCCATCCTTAAAGGCAGCACAGTGATCACAGAATCGATGGGGTTGGGAAAGACTCTGGGATCAGTGAGTCCAACCTATGACCGAACACCACCGTGTCAACCAGACCACGGCACTGAGTGCCCCATCCAGCCTATCCTTAAACACCTCCAGGTGTGATTCCAGCTCCTCCCTGGACAGCCCAGTCCAGTGTCTGATCACTCTTTCTGTGAGGAAATTCCTCCTGATGTCCAACCTAAACCTCCCCTGGTGCAGTCTGAGGCCTTGTCCTCTTGTCCTCTTGGCTGCCTGGGAGAAGAACCCGACCCCCATTTGGCTACAGCCTCCTGCCAGGGAGCTGCAAAGCAATAAAAGTCCCCCCTGAGCCTCCTCTTCTCCTGGCTAAACACCCTCAGATCCCTCAGCTGCTTCTCATTGAATTTGTGCTCCAGACCCTTCACCAGCTTCACTGCCCTTCTTTGAACCTGCTCCAGCACCTCAATGTCCTTCCTGAACTGATGGGCCCAGAACTGGACACAGGACTGCAGATGTGGCCTCAGAACCTGGCTGTTGTGTCCTGCTCATCCCTGCAGGATGCTCCCAGGTCACAGAATCACAGAGTCATAGAATCATTAGGATTGGAAAAGATCCCCAAGATCATCCAGTCCACCCTTTTACCCATGCCACCACACACTAAGCTGTGTGTCAGGATCCATGCCTGCTTGTTTCTTGAACCCTTTGCTCTGGCAGATGCGTGGAGCAGCAGAGAACAGAGTGCATTGTTCACGTGTGCTTTTGGAAAGTTAAAGTCCCAGAAATATTTTATTTGAGCTGATTTCCCTGACAACATGATCAGAGTGGTGAAGCATCTCTGCTGCTGGAAATTGATGTTGAGCATCAGCAAGGCACGTGTTCCTCTCAGCCACAGCTGCCTGGCAGGGCTTGTTTCTCTGTAGTCACTGGGATGTTGCTGAGTTTTTAGGCATTCTGCAATTTTCTATTGATTTTTAATGAAACAGTGCTGATGCTTGTATAAAAATGCACCTCAGGGTCTCGTGCTGATTTTGTCCAGAGCTGAACTCATCAGATAACATTTTTTCCCCAGTTCCTGCCGTGTCAGAGCAATGTGTCTGACAAGTACACAGAAATCAATTCAGAAAGTACATCCTTGAAGAAATCAGGCTGCCAGATTAAGTAAAACAGATATTAACTCAGACACCTCTGAGCTCAGCTGAAGCATACTTCTCTGCACAAAGCCAAGCTGTTTGCCTTTTTTTCTTGTTTAAAAGGGTTTTGAGCATTTTGTGCACTCTCATAGCAACAGCTTTAGAAAAGACTGAGAAACTCTCAACTCTCCGCTTTGGTGTCACAAAATTGCAGTGAACAAAATAGTCTGAAGCATTTTAAACCAAGCCCAGAGGAGTTTCAGATGGCCCATTGCTGGGAGTGTTCAAGGTCAGGCTGGACGGGGCTTTAAGCAACTTAGTCTACTGGAAATTGTCTCTGCCTGTGCCAGGGGGGTCAGAACTAGAAGCTCTTTAGGGTAATTTCCAACCCAAATCATTCTACGATTCTTGGATGAGTTTAGCCATTTTGTGCCACACTCTCCCTCGTGCCAGTGATGCGAGTGAGCTCTGGTGGGGAGATCTGCTTTAGAAAGGCTGCAGGGGTGGAAACTTGGATTTGCACGGGTTATAGTGGGGCCAGGCCTCTCATGAAGCAACCCCAGGTTGCATTTTGAAGATCTTTGTTGCTGCCACAGGCTGGAATTATTAAGGATATCCCTTTGACTGCTTTCTAACCCATCCATATAAGGAGAGCTGCCACCGAGCTGCACTGGGAGAGAATTTCAAGGGGGAGGACGCTGCTGGTTTTAAACCCTCTCTGACACTGCCTGCATGAGTTGGAGGCAGCACCCTGGACATCTGGGATGTGTAAATCTGTCTGCCCAGCTGCCAGCTAATGCTCTGATGCACTGGGAACTCTGCTCTGCAGTCAGTGACCACATTGTGTGCTCAGCCACAGCTTGGGGCCAAACAAAGTGGAAGGGAAGATGAAGCAAGTGTGGACCACAGAGCTGTGTCCAAAAGCCCGAAGGCACAGCTAAAGTACAACAAAAAGAATAACTTTTCTTTAAATTTCTGATATTTCTAGTGCTCTGAGCAAAACATAATTTCTGTTTTCCTTCTGCCTGTGTATTTCTGTTCTCATTTCACCCAACATTTCTCACAGGGAGGCAGGGCAGAAGTGAAATGCAGAAGGTAGAATGAATGCAGTTGCTTTCACCTAGTGTACTTTATCCATCTGTTTTTTTCTTTGATCCCAGGGTTATCCAGGGCTCTTACATCAAAGAAGAAACAGGACAAATCTGTGTATAAAAGGGTTGGCTGTAGATGATACACAACCAGGAAGGGAGCAGAGGCAAGGGAAGGGCTGTACAATCTCGACCACGTGGAACTGGGACCAGGAGGGTGAGAAAAATACTGCTTGGGGTGGTGTGTTTATTCCAGTCTCAGCCTCGCAGACTCTCCACTCCCTGCACTGCTGCACCTCTGCCAGCTCTCATGGCAGCTCCCCTCAGGGCTCCCCATCAGCCAGAGCCCCTCTGCAGGGCAGGGAAACAGCTCTGCTGCACCTGAACTGACCCAGCCCTGATGGAATATGGACATTTTACACGCCCTTCTGAGAGGCCATGATGCAGTGGAGACCCCAGGGGACCCTTTCCCAGCAGTGGGCTCTGTGTGCACGCACAGCTTCTGCTGTGTGTGACGTGCCCCTCTGCCAAGTGACATTTTCCACAGATGCTGGCTGGGATCAGTCTGCACCTGCACATGTGTGTGTAACCCAGGCTGTGATTAGCCCATTTGTCTGAACAACTGTGGTTTCAGCTCTTTTTTCTTCCCCCTCCCCTCATGCTCACAGCTCCCCTTTCTAACAATTTGATCTGCTGCATGCAGTAAACTTGTGCTGCAAACAGACACACTGCAATTACTGCCCTTTCCTACCACACAAAGTGAACTTGCTGTTCCTCTCCTTCTCCTCTGCCAAACAGCCCCTTTGTCGTTTATTTTCAAAGCATTTAGCATCATAGCTGAAAAGTAAGCTGCAATATCTGTGAGTTATACCTGGATTATTAAATAAGACTGAAAATATTCAGGGAGGGCTTTCTCTGGTTTAACACACATCCTTTCATATTAGATTGAGAGGGTTGTATTTCACAGAGTCACAGATTAATTAAGGTTGGAACATAAGATCGTTGAGCCCAGACATTAAATCCAACTCTGCCATTTTGCCACTAAGCCATGTCCCCAAGTGCCACATCCACGTGTCTTTTGAACATTTCTAGGGATGGTGATTCCACCACTTTCCTTGGCAGCCTGTTCCAATGCCTGACCACATTTCGGTTTGCTATGGTTCTTAGAGAGATGCCAGAGGAAATAGGCAGCTCTTTCAGTGGATATAAATACAGCAACATTGAAAGGCTTCCTGGTCTTCTTGGAGAGTGACCATTTGGAGACAGAAAGTTGGGAGTGACTTCCTGGCTTGTTTCATCCTTGGAGACGACTTAGATTGGAGATAGTGGTAGCCATGTAAAGCAGTTGATTTAATGACTGTTGAAATATGTAAGGATTAGGGATCCTTTGTAAATTAGAACCAGGATTTGGAGGAGGATGGGAAAGAGAGAGCACAGGCACGACTGCAGCCTTCTCTCACTGCAGGATTTCTCCCTGCCTGTTGGTGTAACTGCACCACATGCCATCGGTTTAAAACCAGCACAAGAACTGTGAATCAGAATCTATGGTGGAAATCCCTCTGCCCAAACTCAATGGAGCCACAGCTCTGTGACAGAGGGATGTGATGCAGAAGCCTGGCATGGGAGCAGGATGGATGGAGTCTCTCTGTCTGAGGTGCACAGCACTATTTTTGGCAATTTAACTGCACGGTCAGTGATGAGTCTGGTCTGATGCAAGCTGGCAGGCTTCACTGCTGAGGCTCAGATGGCAAGCACTGCTGCTTGGTGCATATTCCTGGATAATTTCCCTTTCATCTTGCCATACTTCTGTCTTTTCTGGCTGTTTTGAAATGTGTCTCTAGTCCACTTGTATGGAGATGTCTGCAAGGCAGTGCTGCCTGTGCCACCAGGAAGGAACAGCACCTCGCCCTAGATACTGAAATGTCAGTACACCCTTGCCATCCTAAAGATTTATGCAGCAATTCTGCCTGGAGAGCAGGAGCCTGCTGCTCCCCTGTGTGTCTGGACATATATCCATATGGTCAGATATTCTGGTCCTGATTTTACACACTCTATTTTTAAGAAGCTCACACCTTGGTGCCTTTCCCCCTGACTAATGTAAAAAGGCAACCCACCTCTAACCTGGTTATTAGACGATCACCCAGCTCCACGGGTCAATGAAGAGTCAAAAGCATCATTTAATTCTTGAACTTTGCTGCTGGCCCCTGGCCTTGGCTGGTGCTTGCTGTGAATCCAAAGCAGCTGCACAGAGAGGAGCCACGATGTGGCTGTGCAAAGGCAGCCCAGGGCCAGAGGCCAATTGTTTCCCTGAGTCCGTGGCATTTTTTTCCTCCTGGAATTTTGCTGCATTGTGACTTGCAGATCATCTTTCTCTCAGCCAGGGAAAGAGGCTGACCCTGATCCCACTGCTGCTCTGGGGTCCTTGCTCAAAAGGACTGATCTTACCATGTGGGCACAGAGGAGGAGTGGGACACGCTTCCACTGGGTTTGTTCACAGTTCAATACATTGCCAGGAAAGGCCTGATAAATCCCTTCTGAGGATGTTTCTCTCAAATGCTGCTGTCTCATTTTCCTCTTTCCCCACCAGGTCATCACTGGTGTTAATCTTGCTCTGGTGGTTCACACTGCCCTGTCCTGCAGCCTTCCCCTCTGGGGGAGAGACTTCCTGCCTCTGAGTCAGTCTGGCAGCTGGACCAGGGCGAGCAGATGGAAAAAGGGATGGGCTCTGCTCATGCACTGCATCCTCCCTCTGCACTCTGACATGGAGCACTGCATCCTCCCCACTCACACCAACGTGAAGTGAAGCTCTGCCCTCTCTGCCATGCCACAGAATTCTGTGCTCACCCCACAGAAACCAGGACTTTTACAACCACTGCTGGCTTGCAGCACCGAGACTTGTGCTTAGGGAACAGCAGGCTAACTTCCAGCACGGGGATCTGTAGGACTCATATTACAGTGCTTAGGAAATACCCATAAAATATCAACTCATTAGACACACTCAGTGGAAATTAGACACACTCAGCATTGGAGGTACATCAACAATGAGTCAGAGTTGCTGTTTGTCACTGCAGCTCATGGCTGAAGTGCTCTGAATTACAGTGGGGCTCCCTCGGCTGCGCCGTGGACAACAGAGAGAGGCAGCCAGGGAGGTGCTTAATGTGCTTATGGCTTGCTCTAATGTGGTCCACTTCAAACAATTTATCTCCTGAAGTCACAGAATCGAGGAATCGTAGAATCATAAAATGATTTGGGTTAAAGGGACCTTAAAGATCACCCCCCTGGACCAACAAGGTGCCCGGAGCATCAAAACTAACTCAGCAATGAATGCCTAAAAAGAGTATTTCCCTGTGCCTTATGTGGGCTTTTATAATATACTCATTTAAAAGAACGGCCATTTGCTAAGATATATCCTTTTCAATTAAAGTCTATAAAAGGAAATGTTGTCTATGAAAAGTGAAACTGATTACTTTTCTCTAAAGACAGATTAAGTGGGAACTGTAGGTGTTCCTTTGGAAAATATTGAATTGAATTGAATGAAATTACAGGGGGGAAAAAAGGAAGCCTGGTTTTAATCAGTTCTGTTGAGAATTGTGGCTAGTGCAATATAGCTCGGAGAAGATATGGATGTCCCATCCCTGGAAGTGTTCAAGGCCAGGCTGGAGTGGGCTCTAAGAAACCTGATCTAGAAGAAGGTGTCACTGCCAGGGGCAAGGAGGTTGGAATGAGATGATCTTAAACGTTCATTTCCACCCAAACCATTCCACTGTTCTATCATATCTTTTATCCACACCTCAGAAGGAAGGAAAAGGAAAACGTTTTGGACCTGAATGAAAAATGTATGACTTTTTCCTCCTCCTGTATCACAGATTGTGAGTGCTGTCCACATTCCCCTCACCGTCAAACTGCTTCTGTGAGTGTAAACATTAAAACTATTCTTAGGAAGGTTACTTCACGTGTGGACTTGCAAACAAGTGACAGTTGTGCTGACAGCAGAGTTAAAAGACAGAGGAATGCATCTGACAGGCACGTGCTTTCCTTGCAGAAGACAGGAGATGATAGCATTCCTCTGGGTGGATGTGGTGCTTGTGTCTCTGGACTTGCGTGGTTACGCTGCAGACTTTACAGTTGCGTGACAGCCTCTGTTGCTAGTGTGTGAAAAGATCTTTTGTCCCTTTAAATGTCACTTGCTGTCAAATTGAGGAAAAGCTTAGAAGCCAACGCTGACATTTATGCAAACAGATCTAAAAAAAATTTCTGGTGAGGTTCCACTGATAAACACTTTGGCCGTGATCTTGCGGTTGGGTGTGTGTGGGCAGATGCGTGTGTTCCTGCAGACCCTCTCTGCCTGCTGGGAAAGGACACATATTTTTAAGTCAGCTATTTGCCTTGAGCTTCTTGCTGGACAGGGTTTTAGGAGTTTTGAGAGGTAGATGAATGACAGGAGAGCACAAAGCCACCAGTGCTCACTGGGAACTGTGTATTGCAACTGAAGTACAGGTTCTTTTGAAATCCTAAAGTTGCTTTGTTATTTAAGAAATTGTCTAAATCTTTCTAATTTTCCTTTTCCCTCATCCAAACACTTACATTTTTCTTTCCTGGTAAGTCCTACCTTGTTACCAGCCACAAGGACCTGAATTTTGCCCTCAACTATTCATGCAAGCCCCTCATCTTCAACCAATTAGACACCAGTCAGGTAAAGGATTAAATTAGCCTTGCATGGAAACACACAGAGATCCATGAGGTTTGCATGGGTATGTTGCATTATGCAGTGATTCCTGGAGTATGAATAATCATTAAATTTTCTAAAACCAAAATCATGTTTTAAGTGAATTGTGATTTGTTTACTCAAACCTTTTTGATGACAAACCAGCAGACATTAAGGTTATAGTTGAACACTTAGTTTCAGATATTAGGACCTAGGTTTTGTGTGTGCAGCCGAGTTCTTTTGTGGCAGAAATGAGAATGGAGAGAACAGAGCCCCTGTAAGGTTTGTGACAGTGAATTTTAAGTGAGACCACACCACTTCTGTCTTTCTGTCTTTCTGCTGATACAAGCTGCCCCAGAAGTTTGTCCTGCCAAGGAGGCTGTTTGTTTGTCTGTCAGTGACAGAGTCTCAAATTTGTCTGGAGAGCACGTAGGAGCTCTGCTCTCAAGAGACGTCTGTTCCTGAAGGATCTCATCCCTTCCAGGCTTCCCAAGGTCATGTTTCACCATGAGACTTGAAAATCTTACATGACAGCAAATAGTGGGACAATCTGGAAAGCACACTCAGTGGCTGAGTGAGATGCCTTTTTTTCTATTGCTGTGTAAGCTTAAAAATGTAGAGAAAGTCCATCAGCTGTGCTACCAAACTTGTTGTTCTTCAGCCTGCTCTTCTGCTCTTCTGTGACTTTTGTGCAGATGCCCAGAGCCCCCAGCCTATTGCTTTGGTTATGTTTTCTGTTCTTTGGTGTTTTGGCGTTTCTGATGTCTCTCTTGGGTAGAATCCCAGTGAGTCAATGGAAAAATTGTGTTGATACTATTGCAAGCTGGAACTGGCTTTTAATACCCTCTTCCTAATCTGACCTTGACACTGACTGTAATTCACAACATATGCAACTAGAAGGGTAATAATAGCCTAGGAATGAAGGTTAACTGTCACCCTTAAAAGTGAAATCATTGTGCAAAGTGGATGCTTGTGTTCACCCCTCTGTACTCTGTTATGCTCTGGTCTTAGAGATCCTTCTTTAGGACAGTAATGATCGTGGCACAAAAGGTTTAAGAGCTGTCACTTAGAATATGAAAAAAAAGATCATGAGCCATGTCAGATGATTTAAGCTGGTGCTCAAGACCAGCCAAACTAGAAGGAAATGGTCATTTAGAGTTCTGTCCTGTTAATAAATCACAGGAGCTTCACACCTGATGTGATGCCCCTGCTGTGGCTGTAGGAAATCAGCTCTCAAGCAGCACATGGCTGGTGTGATCCAACACCAAATGACAGCTGAGTCTAGGGCACTGCTTTGGACCCTCAGATCACCCAGGAGAGCTTGCCCTTGCCCTGAAGGCAAGCTCAGAGGCTGCATATAACAATGAATAAAGATAATTGCAGCTGAGCTTGTTGGCTGGGATATCCTACTGTCTTCAGCCCAAGCGCAAGAGATGTTGCTCATATATACACATACATTTTTGAACTAAGAAAGTAGAAGAAAGGAGGAACAAAATACTTCAGGAAGGAGCTTTCAGAAGCACTAAGTTCTGCAGAAACTGAAGACTCATTTTCGCTTTGGAAGAGAGGCAGCTCTGGATCTTTTGCTGTACTCAGATGTGTGTGTGCTGCATCTGGAACACAATGGGGACTCCATCTGCTGAGAGTAGTGGCACATGTTTCTGCACAACATGAGAACCAGCCAATGCCTCTGCTGTATGCAGTGCACTCAGGAGAATGGCTCTGTTGTACCCAGCTTTCCATAGGAAATGAAAGAGCCTGCATTGTCCTTTCCAGGCACTGAATGCAAATCCATAAATATGGTTAATATGGCTGTTCTGCTTCCACAAGTTTGTTCTTACAGTCTTTACTTACGGAAATGTTAAGTCCTTAATTGAAATTCCACCTCCAGTGGAACAGCCCTACATCAGCTGTCTCTGGGAAAATAGAGCAATGACAGCAGAAGCATTGTGATGAGCTTTTCTATCCACTCCTGATGGTTTTTGAAAATGTTCCATTATTTTGGCTAAGAGGTCAGAACTGGTCTGGAAACTAAGTTGTGCTTTTGATTCTCTATTATTGAGCAAAACATAACATAATTTAAAACAACTACCAAAATCAGAAACGACTCCTTACATAGCTTGGGAAGGGCCTGCTTTAATAATAGTTCTTTTTCCAATGATCCTGTGACTCCAGCAGCACTGAGTTACCATACCCATCTGGCCATATATATTTAGATATAAATTGTTTTTCACAGCAGAGAATATTTGCACATAATTTTACATAAAGGGGTGAAAGTTGTCATAGTTTTCTTGTCCTCCTCCTCTCTCTCTCCCTCTCTCTTCCCTGTCTCTTTAGATTTAATTATTGCTTTTTGTCCTTGTTCCTTTGACGAGTAACCTTTAACAAAAAAGCTCTCAGCTCACGCAACACAGTTCTCCAAAGACAATTATGTGAGGCTTGAAGATACTACAGGCATGTCCATGAGAAGGGATAGGGTAGAAATAGGGTCCCAGGAAACCTCCTGACTGCATATTCACCTGCCAGTCCAAATATAGGACATGGAAATAGGAAATCACAGATAGCAGGAAAACAGCAGATGGCAGATATCTCCCAGAGGTGCTGACAGGTGATTCAGTGTCTAATATTTCACACACTTATAACATATCATGAAGATATGCTAAATATGGCAGAATCTAAAACAGAATCTGCCATAGGCTCTGCTATGGATCTGGTTATCCCTCTACTCAGTTAATGTCCTTAGGGGACTGGTTTACACCAATAACTGGTACTCTAAAATTAATAGGTTTTTGTAGGCACATGTTTGCACACACACATGCACTCACATTTACATTTAGAAAGAATTTCAGATGGACTTTGCAGATTTAAAGCACTCTCTTGGCACCACTTGCCATGAGTGGCTTCAACCCCTTCTCTGACGAGTAGGGTCCCTCACTCTTTGAAGAGTCCCCCTCCCCCAGGTTTGACTTTGGTGGAATTGCTCCTGGTTTCCACAGTTTGAGGCAGGCAGTGATATTTTGTAGCTCTGAAATTGATTGGGAGGAGGAGGAGGAGGAGAGAGGAAGAACATACAAAAGCAGAGGGGGAGGAGGCAGGCAATACATCAGACAATGTGGACTGTTTCCCAGCATCATTTAATGACTGCTTTGAATGGCTGAGAAATTACACCCGAAGTCTCACAAAGGCAGAATATATGTTTCAATGTATAATGATATGGTTATATTGTTGTCATAAGGATAATTATCATGATTAAAAAAACCCCAAATCATTAATCTGCACTCTGTCTGTTCTGTTTTATTTCTGCATTACAGCTATTTCATGCATCATAAAGTATTATCCACTACAGGATTTGGAAATTACTTGTTTTATATTGTTGTGCTTTTATTTTGCATCAATCTCTACATGTTGTCAATGCATATTTCTCAAGAACAATTCACTGGCAAATAATACTGCCGAGGACCAAAATATCTCTGACCAAATTCTGATGCACATACTGCCTGCAAACGCTGTCCTAGGTGGCTCAGCCTGGCAGGATCTGACCCAGCCCACAGCATTTCATTCAGTGAGGGGCAATCTCTCTTCTGATCCACGTGGGCATGGAGGAGAGCAAAGTCCTACATTTCAAGCCTTACAACTTGCACATATGTCCCTGCCACCCACCATGGACTAGTAATATTCCAGTTTATTCCAGTTCAAAAAGGCACTCTTGATTTTGCTTGCCTTGTACATGATACAGGAGCATGCTTGTTTATGTGAAATTTGGGAGAACAAAGGCTAACTTGATCCCACCCTTCCAATAGGTTAGATGTTTTTTCAACCCTGAAGCAAACTTCTATGTCTGTATGTTTTGGCTTTTAAACTCAAAAACCTGCAGGCCTCAAACACGTCAGAAAAGAAATGGAAATCTCATTATTACACAGAAGGTTTAAAACTTAAAACCAGAGGCTATATCAACAGCAAATGGGACACCACAGACATGCCCTTCTCCTTGGAACTTCCACTGGATTCAGGATGGAGGGATGCTGTGAAGGTTGTTTTACTTTGCCTGTGCACTCCTCGACCATCACAGTATGTTGACAGTACAATGGCTTTTTTTGGATATTACTGTAGATTCTTATTTGACCAGATAAACAGGACAAGAACAAACAGTGTGACTTTTGAAGGTGAAGATATGATGTTGGGCCATGTGAATGAGCATCCACTCCCTGCCCACTCTTCCTCTGAACTTTATATCTGCATTGAGTATGTCACAGGAATTTCACTGGGCAGTTGAATTTTAGTAGAAAACTTTTATTCTAAATTTTGGACAGTTAAAGGTCATTTAGGCTATTCTGTAGGTATGAATTCCATTAAAAGAAGAGGAACCTTCTGCCCCGAGCTTCCTTTTCTCTCTTCCTCCGTGATCCCTCTGGACTTTTACCTTGCTGCTCTCTATTGTTTTTCCATGCAGTCCCTGGCTTTGGTGTCTGCAATCCTGGATTTTTTTTTCCCTTTACACGCCTTATTTTTGAAACCTTCCATTATTTTTGTGACCTTTTGGGATGCTTTCCACTTCAAAAGCATTCTTTGCAAGACAGACTTGATATAGCGAGAAATAATCCCAACCTGGTCTTACAGGATATGTTTTTACACCCTGATAGTGCGTGGTTTTGACCCTGCACTGTCCTTCCCCATGCTCCCACAGGTGCTGTGCACAGCTCTGGTTTGCACCCATGGGAGTGTGGAGCTTTCCCAGAGCTGTGTGGGTTGCTGTGTTGATGGGGAAGGCTGTCTCTGGAGGATGGTGCCACCAAAAGCAAAATGCCTCTGTCTGCCATCCAACTATTTCCACGCAACCAACAGTTTTAAGGCTTTATCTCCACGTATAACCCCTGAAGGGAGTCTCTGGTATCCTGCACCGTTGATTTCCTAAGGGAAGAAAAAAAACCCCAGCTTGGAGCAGACCCTTTGAGGAATTCAAAGTTCCCTGGAGGAATGCAGCCCTGAACCGAAGGCGTCAGGTGCAGCTGATCCCGGGAAAGCTCAGGGCTTACGAGGGGTTGAGTGGGCCATGGAGGGGGCAAGGAAGGATTTCTGGCTGGAACCCAGTGCCAGGCAGCTGGAATTTACAGCACTGCTCTATCTGCCCTGATTTCTTGGAGGTGGAGCAGCCACTGAGGTGTGCGGAGGGCGGTCGGGGGCTTGGCTGGTTGAACACAAACCGCACGGATAAAATCGGGATTGCAGCAAGGAATCACTGCTTTTCAGCTGCTGGGTATACAGCAACCTATATCCTGCTGGGCTGGGGTATAGAGCAACCTCCAACACTTTACATGATTCCTGTGTGTTCCACACAGGCATACTGAAGCTATTTTTTCAGAGGCAAGCCGTAGAAAGCGTGGCTGGCTGATGTGGCTGCCAAAGCTCTGCCACATGGGCTTTGCTTGTCAGAAGGGACAAACATGGCTGGTGCTTAAGGCACTTCCAGAGTAAACACCAGCAACACTCCCTTCAGTTTTGAGACAGGCAGTTGTATTTAAAAATGCTTTCAGTGAGAGAGGCTGTGGGTCAGGGGACTGTTTCCCAGGGTTTGTTTTTTAACCCTGAGGATGTTTTTTAGGGACTGCACGTGCCCCTCTGAAGTTTCCAGTTTGGCTGTGCAGGGGCCAGTGATGCTGGTTGGTGTCTGAGCCTACGCAGAGGGGACAATGCTGGATTGTTACAAATGAAACTGGTGCTAAAAAGGATAGAGGCTTTGCATCATCTGCTAAATACCAGGAATTAAATTATTTTTTGCTTCCACCTTACCAAAGAAAACTTAAATCTAAACCTTCAGCCCGTGGTGGTCTTGGGGGGGCCAATCCTGTGTAATTTATGCAAAACCAATGCAGAAGGATGATCATTCTCACTCCCTATAGGCTGGCAGACAAAAAGATTTGCATCACTTTAGTAGGCCCTTAGGAGACGCAAGAACAGCATCATTTCATCTGTGCCTGAGTGCTTCAGCACAGCCACAATGCTGAATTGATGGCAAAAGTCTGTGGCAGCAATTACTGCCGTGAGGGTTGCTCTGGAAAGAAACACAAAAAATTCATTTAACTCCTGCACTTGCCACTGTAAGGTAATTTGGACATGCTATATTCCCAGCACAGTTGTAAATTTAGAAATAAGCACAGCCAGGGCTGTACTTGGAGAGGGACTGGATGGTGCAACAGATCAAAACGTGCTCCAGGACATACTGGAGTAGAGTTTACAAAAAGCTGCCTTTTAAATCTTATGCCTACGATCTATTTCATTCTGGAACAAAATATGGTGCTTCCAGCCTACAATATGGAGTGAGTCATAGTATTGCCATTCTGCTCCCAGCACAATTGGAGCATACCTATGGTATGAAGTGGGAGAAATATTTGGCCCAGAAGAAAGCTCCAGAATGTTTTTTTTAATGTACTGTCAAGACACGCTTAATAAATGGAGAGTATTCTTTCCATATTGCGTAATTCCGACTTTCCTCATTCTGGGTTTTTTTCAGCAGAACACGCAAGCGTGTGCTTATCTTTAATGAGTGTTTAAGCCCAGATGAGTGTAAACATGCTCATGGGAAGGACTTTCCTTGCCATGCATGGAGGCAAACGTGTAATTACACCTGCACAGGGGCTGAATGAAGATACGGAGGGAAGTTTTGTGGCGGAAAGCACAAGAACTTGCTGTGGTCCATAGTCCCTCACTCTGTATTTCTGCTGTTCTCCTCAGGGCAGAGTTCAGTGATCTCCAACATCACTCATGTGGCTATGGACTCAGAAAAGCTGGGAGAAACAGCGTGAAGGGCACTGAAGGCAAAGCCTGGCTGCCCAGCTGGAAAGGCTTTGGGGCACAGGGTGAAATCCCCGTCCTGGCCATGCCAACAGGAGTATCGCCTTCAGCAGAGACTCCACTCCCTGTGTGTGAACAGACACTGGAACAGAAAAGACATCACCATGTGATGGCCGACTGGGAGCTGTTTTGGCAAAGCAAGCAGGGCTTAAACCTCAGGCTCTTCCAGGGGAAAATAAAGGCTGGAGCAACTTTTGTGCAGGCGGCGGGGGCAGGCGGGGCGGGCGGTGGGTAAGGCTTTGTCCAGAACACAGATGATTTGGCCATGGTTCCTGCCCTGCAGCTGCGTGACCCTCCCAAGGCAGCGTCTCCCTCCAAATAAAATGTGAGTATTGACACAAACCTGCTTTTATGTATTGCTGTGCTTGTACTAGAGACTGCTTACGGGTTGAACTAAATGTTTGCTTAATACATCCTACTCCTTGATGTTAAATACTGTTACTATTAACTGCTGTGATGCCTGCTGCCTGCAGGGCTTTAACGATCAAGATCATCTAAAATAACAGTGGTTCATTTTGTTTTTAAGCATTCAATAGTGTGCAATCGTGTGCCTGCTTAACATTAGGCAGCATATGCATTATTATGCCGTGCTCATATATGAAGTGTGTTTTTTGACCAAACAGCCCAGAAACCTTTCTTTCTCTTGGTAATGAGAGCTCCCAGAACCGGAGAGCTCATGAACATTTGAACCCTCCAGAGTGTGAAATAATAATGGCCAGCTGGTGCCATTTCAGTGGGGAAAGCGGTGAGCAAATGGCAAAGATATGAGAATTAAATCTTGTTTATACTGCACCACTGAGGACTACTAAGAAACTGGTTTGGGTTGGTTTTAAGAGGATTTCAAAACAAAGGGGTTTCTCAAAAATCTCTGCCCTCTCAGAACAGTAACATTCCTCTGTACACACAGGATCTTTGGACTTTGAGTTCGGAGTAGATTCTCAAATAAAAAAATGGATTGACCACTGCTGAGACCCTCTGGAGAAATTAGGATGAGAAAAATGTCAGGAAATGTACCCCTGTGTATCTCTTCAAACCCATCCCCTTCAGTTAAAATGCTAAATTGTTGCTGGTATGTTCATAAGGCAGCTTGGGGTGTCTGAGTGGGCTCCCTGACATTTAACAAAGGGATGGAGGAAGTCAGAAACTCCTCAGGTTGTATCTACCTGGTCAGTGATGGACTGGTGTCCAGAAAACCAGGGCTGAAGTAAGCTGGGGGTGAGTTATGGAAAAATTATATCTTCTTGTAATCACAGGAATGCACCAGGGACAAATTAACTCAATCCTATGAATAATTTCATCCTCATAACCTTCTGTTCACTTTGTAATTACGAGGTAAAACAAGGGCAGCATCCTTTTGAACTCAGGACCCTTTAGCCTGTGCTGCCATGTCTGCCTATGTTTGCTCACTCCAAAAAAGCCCTTTTTTCACCCAAGGCTGTGTGGATGATGGCAAACTGCAGAGGTTTTTTCTAGCAAATATGCTCTCCCTCTTGAACATTTTTCTCTGGAGTTTTCCCCACCCCTGTTCCTTCAGACATATTGATCTCCACAGCCTCACTTCTTCCTGGTATAAGATCTGCTTTCTTTTAAGACAGCTACAAGTCTGGGAAATACACACCCTGGTGTCCAAGAGGGCAGAGGGAGGTATTTCTAGAAACAGCTAGATGACAAACAGACCACTAGAAGTTCTAGTCTTGGCTACCTTGCTATAAACTCAGCTCATAGATTTTTTTTTTTCCCAGAACAGAGGTCTCCCATCTGCCAATGGGTGAATATAAATCCCAGGAGATGTTAAAGAGACTTCTGGAGTGTATCCATTGCACTCCCTGTGCCAGTGATGATCTCCCAGTTACTCCCAGTGTTTTTGCTGAGCTAAGGGAATTTGTGGCCTTCCCTCCAACTGGGTGACTGCAGGAATTGTGATGTCAAACATCCTCTGCTACAGCTCCCAAAGTCTCTGATACTGAGACTCCTACTGAGCACTTGGATTTCCACAGGCAAGGGTTTAACAACCACCCAAATAAACCATTCTAGAAACTAATGCAGTGGGTGCTGAGGGTGGGCTGGCTGGTGGCCTGCAGGGAAATCCCTGATGTCTGTGACAGGACTCTTGGCCACAGAGGAGCTGGATGAGGGGATTTGAACATCTTGGAAGTGAAAATAAGGGGAGAGGATTTCCCAAGGAACCCAAAATGTCTGTTTCCAAGTTGAATTTGAACAGGATCTCCAGCTCTGCGAGGTGGCTTCAAAAACCCTGACCTAATTTTCCATAAGAGATAGATATATTTTTCATCCTCTCACATCTGGCCATGGCCTGAGGTGCGCAGGCAAGAGAGCAAACTTTTCCAGCCAACTACATATTTTTCTACCCTGGGAAAGACTCCATTGTACAGTGTGAATGCCAAAGCCCAGTTTCCTTCTGGGCTCTGCACATTTTTTGAAGTTGGTGTTTATTTTGCCTGATCTGCCCTGACTTTCTGGTTCCTGTTACTGTTCTCTCCTATTGTTGCTGGTGAACTCTGGCCCATAGCAGGATTTTGGTGGGGTTGCTTTTCTCTGAGCAGGTACATGGGAGATTTCCCAGGACTGGAAAAGTGGCATCTGTATTCCCCTGCTGATCAATCTCTTATTCCTTTGCTTAGTACAAAACGTGGAGAGAAATAAATCTTATTAATGAGCCCCGTAATTAACAGGGGTTGCTTCTGTGAAAAAGAGAGGGACATTAGAACTGTTGTCTTTGCTTAGCAAGAGGCATCTGTGAAATGATTTTGGGGAAAAGTCCTTGAAATGGAAATTATAGGTACTTCTCTAATTGTTTATACAAATTAATACAACAAAGAACAAAATTTGGGGAAAAAATCCCCAAGCATATGGCTTCTTTGTAATCTAATTCTTTGACAAAAATAAAGCATAGAATTATTAATATATGAACATTTCCATGCATGTTCTGTAAATATATAAGGGGAAAATTGATGCTTCCTTCTGGAGAAATTATCTACTATGTGTCATAAATATCTTTATTCTGATTCCTTGGGAGCTTAGAATTTTGCACAGAATTGCATTAATTAAAATACCTGCTTCTTTTTCTTATTTTACTCACCTACTTGTCTTTTTATCATATGTCATACATTCCTTCACTTCAAGGGTTTCCTGACTTAGATTTCCTTGGCCCCAGCTCTGTGAACCTTCCAAAACCAGATGAACCCAAGTCTTGTGAGCATTGCCAGCCTTGAAAAGGATTGCCCGAAAATCTATTACTTCTTCCTTTTTCAATCTGAAAATGCATTTACCACAATTTGTTCATACTGGTGATCATTGGACTAAAAGCCATTTATTATGGCAACAGGCATAAATATTTACAACTAATAGAGGCTATATCTAATTTTAGGCACCCACACCCACCACGCTGACTGGGAAAGGAAACCAGTCTCTTTCAGGTTGTGTTTCCAGTTCTTCTAATGAAGAAAATCCATTAGGCACTGTCAGTAGTGACTTCTCACTACTTCTGTTGTCTCTGTTTTATTTCTTGCCTGACAGCTCACAGCAGGAACACATTCAAAAGGGTTGCCCATATAGGAAATCTGAAATTCAGTGGTCCTCAGACACCTCAAATGAACTTCCTTAGGTCAGATGTAATTCATACTTATGACAGGGTTTCGAGCCCTCCCTGGAGAAGCTCCTGGGAAGGACTGACAGTTTTAGCTCCAGGCTTATGGAATGAATCCCTCCTATCAAGCAGCAGTGCCTTGGTTTGTTAACACGACAGACAACAGAAATGCAGATATATGGGAGGGAGCCTGGAGGTGACGTGACAGAAATGGGAATACAGGTTGGATTTCAACTGAGCTGGTTGCACAGAACCCACTTCCCCTAACTATAACGGTGTTCTTCCTAAGTGAATGCAGAATGAGCTCCCAGTCAGGTCCTTTACTTTGTGTTTCCTCCATAATTTACACGCAGCATTTCTAGAATGTGGCCACAGACACCTCCCTCCATGTCCACTGATCATCACAGCTAAGTCCTTGTTCCAGTGCCACTAACTTTGGGGACCACTCCCTGGAGCAAGATTGTGTCTGGCAGAGGGAAGATGTCCCTTGAAAACCTTTGAGAGTGTTTGGGGTAACTTCCTTCTTCTGGGAATCAAACACATATCATCTCACAAATCAGAAATGTGGATTTATTGGACATTCACATGATGACAGAAGTCATCAAAAGAGAAGAGGAAAAAAGCCCTCTGCAGTAGCCTGTACCAGAGAGAGTGAAGACACAATGAGCAACACTCAGTTCAAAGACTGCTTCCCTTCTGCTAAGCACTTGCCTGGTTCTGCCATCAGGTTTGCCAAGGCCTGTGAGGATTGCCAACCTCTCCCTGCAGCCACGGCAGCTCTTATTGAGAGAGCCCAAAACCACACCTGAACTCATGCTGTTTGAAGAATTTTCCTTGGAACTTTTTGTCTTTGCTGCACAAATATTTCATTTAGACGAAGCCTGCCCTCGGATAATAATGATTGCAATACAGTAAATGTAAAAAGGATAATAACAGCAACCAACTAGAACTGGCCAGGGGGATGATAATTCAGCTTTGCGACAACTTCTGAGGTTTTACAATTTGTTTTCATTTTACAATGGAATGAAAACAAAACCTTCAGATATTATGTTTTCAATTTGGGCCTTTTTTTGCTGCACTGTCAGAAATAACCAGAGGGCCCTGGACCTCAAGAATTTGTCCTTTCAAGTATTTAAAAAATGCTTCAGCTTTCGTGAATCAGCATTTTCTCTTGGTGGGACAGTTCATGAAAATGCTTTGGCCAGAACTTTTGCTAACCCCAAAAGTTCAAAACTATGACTCACATCCCCCAAAACACAGTTGTTACAAATCACTTGTTTTGTGATTTATGGACCTCTTCTGGACTGTCTGCTCTTAAATATACCTTTCCCCTCCATCCCATAAGGATGTACATTTCTTTCCCACACTTCCCCACGTCTTTCATTTTTACTTTGGCATTTTTTGGTTCTCATGCATCTCCTTGGCTCGTTTGACCTTCTCTAGCTTACTCAGAAGAGGCAACGCTGAGATAATATTTTTATGGAATGCTGTGGCAGGGGTTTGCCAGGAAAGAGGTGGCTGCTGGAAGGGATAGTGGTCACCACAGGGTGGTCCCACCACCACCCCACAAAGCCCTGTCTGCCTGCTTGCTGGTTCTCACTCATCTCAGATGACATTTTCCACGGGGCAGAGCTGACATCTGTCAGGAGGAAGAACATCTGCTCTCTCTCATGCCCATGGCCCTGGCCAGCTCAGCAGCACGGGAGGGAATCAGAAGAGACACCTGGTAATAATTATCACCCAGGGTGTGTGGGGCAGCCGCTATGTGTGCAATGTCTGTGGTTTGCTTTTGGACCCAGCTGGCTCAGAGGTGGCTCTCCAGGATCCATATCTGGTTCTGGCCAGCTCCACGGCCTATGCTGTACCCAGGAAAGCTTTGGGAAGACAATCTGTCCTTCTTTTTCTTTAACATTTCAGGTGGAAAGACCCTGCTCTTGAGAAAAAAAGCAGCATGGAAAATAAATACCAAGAAAAGGAAATGTGGCTACTCATTCTGAAAGCTGGAGGGAGCAGCAGAAAGGGGATCAGGACCTGGAAAGGCTTTATGTGATGGAAAGTACAAGGTGCTTTCTAGTCAGGAGGTTTTTGTAAGAATTGCCTCATGCACCTCACCAAGACCTACTGTGAAAGCCTTTGGCCAGGGACAAGACTCCCCTGCGTCTTCAGGATTTTCCACCCTGTTTGGCATAGTCTCAAAATGCTGTTTTCCTTGCAAAATCGTTGCAAGACTTGTATCATTATTTTTCTTTTCCTAATCTCTCACGTTCATGCGTTTAAATAGAAGGCAGGGGGAGAGAAACCCAGTTGGGAGCACCATATGGAGAGAGCACAAGTTATTGCTGTTCCCCCATTATCTTGGCACAGATTTCCTTTGTCAAACATTACTTCAGATTTGGGACCTCATTTTGTATTCACACTCCCCGTTGCTTCTTCCTTCCTTGGAAGCATCAGGAGGGACCTGTGGTAGTGCTACAAGGAGCTCTTTACAGGGAAGGAAATAAATTGGGCAATGTGATTCAAATAATGGAAGAATGAATTATTTCACCATTGTAGCAGTTTCCCGTGAGGGACACTCGAGGGAGAAAAGGCACTTAACACTAAAATATTAAAATAAAAGAGCCATAGCAACCTCACCCTTCTGGACTTGAACCAAACTGAATGGTTTAGGTAAATGCCCAGCACTTCTTCAAGTGGCACAACCCACGAGAGACTATTTCTACGTGTGGCAAGGAAAATTCTCCATATTAATGATATCATTAACTGGCTCAGCTAATTTGGACTTCATCCATAAGGCTTGGTTTCTGGCAGATTAGCTGAATTATTTTGAGTACAAACTCCTCTTTAAATGTTGAGATTGATTCTGTTTTCATGGCTGATATTCCTGGAAAATTATTTTCTTAAAGCTGTACTTTACTTTTTTTTTTTTTTTCTTTTTAAATGAGAGCTGCTGCTCCCTTGAATTCCTGGAACAGGCTTGAAATATCATGAGCAGTAACTAGAAGGTAATGAGATGAAGGGAACTGTGCTGCATTTTTGCAATTCACTGGTTACATTACTGGCTACCCAGAACAAGGCAGAGCTGTAGTGTGGAGGTAAAGAGTCTTTCTAGGAGCTTAAATATCAGCATCCTAATGGCCTCCTAGAAGTTGTTCATGCTTTTGCTGAAAATGTTGATGGCAAGTTTTCAATGAGCAAAAATGGGCTCAAACTAGGCAGAAACTACAAGCAATTCTACAGCCTCCTTTGTGTTCTTGATACAGCTGAAAAGGTTTATGTGTAGCTATAACTGAACAAAAACAGAGATGCAGTTTCAAAACAGCTCTCTAGAGCTATTTTGATGTACATGCAGATACACCATAAGTCCTCAGTGCAGTTTGTGTGTCCATGTGGAGCCATTTGGGAAGCAGGATCATACAGCCCAAAGTGTCACTAGCAGTGCTCTTGTCCCAGCTGGAAGGGACAACATGAGGTCCTGGGCATTACTGCCACAAGCCACTGCTTGATATAGACAACATAAAATACATGGTTTCAGGAGGCATTTTCAGTGTGAGTTTGTGCCAGTACTGAGACTCCCTAGTGGGAATGCCTCAACTTTTAAATAAAAAACCAAGTCTCTGCATTTCTGCTGCTTGTAGAGAGGGACTTCAGCAACTGGGCTCCCCAAATTAGACATAGATGTTGACTTTATACCTAGTTACTGCAGAAATCCAGTTCAGAAATGGAGCTGGGGGGATTGCTCAGAAACCATTTTTGTCCTAGATGGGGAGGGTCTGGCCTGTGAGGACACAGCACCTGGATGGCTGCCAGCTCTGGAGACGGAGCATGAGACAGTTTGTGAACTTAAAACACATTTTCCAACCTTATGGGATTTTCCTTTAAGTCTGTTCTCAGCAAAGCAGCATATTATTGCAAATAGATGCTCTTTTGGTCCCATCTCCCAGGGGATAGAAATTAATGTTATGTTTGAACATGTATGTTTTCCCACTCATTGCTGAAGCTGTGCTTTTCCTTCAAGCCTGCAGAAAGCCGAGCATGAGCAGATACTGTTAATGCCATTACTTCAAAGTTCTAGCAGGAGTCAGTGCCAGAGGGTCTTTAGTAAGAGACGTGGCCTCTGTTTGCAGGGCTTGGAAAGCAGTTTCAGTGAGTCATCTCAGGCATCCTCCTGCACTGTGGCAGGGCCTTTCTGTCCAGCCCCTCTGCACAGCCCTCTTTAACCCTTTCAGGTGCCTAAGTGCTGGCTCCTGTGCTCATCCCTGGGATTGCTGCCTCCAGGAGACACTTGCACACTGTCCTGAACCAGGAGTGAGGATGTTGGTACAGCACTGTGCTGCTTTTTCCCTCTTGCTCCGATGCCATCACCCTCCTGACTGTGCCTCCTGTGCCACTGTGCTTGGGAATATTTTTGCAGCTGTCCATCTCCTTCCTTTGGGAGTTTTGTTTTATTGTTTTGGGTGTTTGTTTTTTATTTTTTTTCCCCAGTGCTTCTCCTGTCAGTGAAAGCTTTTTTCCAGCCTCTTCTTCCCCTGAGGGTGGTTGGTGTATTTATGGATTCATTGCTGTGCCAGTTCCCGAGGTAAAAAGGCAACCCTGGGGCAACCCCACTGCTGGCTTTGCTGCTCCACTGGACACACACGGAATCTGGAGAACTGTGTTAGCTGAAATAAGAGCCTGTCATGGTCTTTCATGCCTTCCCCTTCCCTGGGACCCCAAACACCACTTTGGATATGAGGACTAGCTAGGGGACAACAACTCCCAGCCAGTGACCTTGTCCCCCAGGACCCTTCCAAGCCATCTTGCCTCACATATGACTCTCCATTTAAGACAAGGGTTTTGATCTTAGCCTTAAATCTATGACCTCTCATTTTGAATGCAAATGATGCTAGATACTAAATAAGGTAAATCAATTTTTTTTTTGTAATCTTTTAATTATTAGACATTACTTTAAAACTCATTTTCTCAGATATTATTTCAGGAAAAAAGGGAGATGGATACTGTTCAGAATTCATTCATTCACTCCCCTTGGCATAAAACATTGGGTGACAATTCGTAAAACTTTCATTCTTTAGTAACATATTCCCTGACTTAGGTGGAAGACCCATAGCTCGAGGTACAAGGACAATATGAGTGGAGAATGGTGAATGGTCACTCTTAAAAGCAGATGAGAAATTGAATAACTTGTATTTTTTCATTGCAAAGATAAATAATAATTTGACAGGAGATGTCATTACTGTTTAATGACTTTGTCTGAACAGAACAATTGAAGGAAATATGTTTGCTCTTCCTCATCCCTTGCCATTTCCATGATGTCAATAGGTCTGGCCATAACAACTGGAAAGTTAGAACATAGGAAAGGCACTGCCTGCATGGCAAATCTACAGAGTAGCCATGATGTGTATCACTAGTCCAGACATCAAAGTATCAAGTCTATGAAGAGAGCAGAAAATAAGAACTAAGCTTTAGTGGACGTATTTAGCATTGACTTGATCAGTAACTAAGCCACTGCCACATCTGGCAGAAATGAAGTTTTTACATGTCTAGGAATTTGGTTTCTTAGACCTCTTTGCTAAGTTTTTGTTTTTCTTTGCTACATGTGGAGCATCTTCTGCTGTGAAGCCTCTGCTTGGCTGCCTGGTCTGGCACCACCCATAAAGCAGCTTTGTCCCCTCATGTGGGTTGCTTGGCCACATGTACTGAGTCAATTATTGATTTTGAGATAGTGGATGTGATTAAGTTCAAGCTGTAGATTTTGTCCTTCAAGGGCCAGAGGCCATAGTTTCAGTTTTGGTCTTCTCAGCTGATGTCACCTCTTGCAATGTGACACAGATGAGACGGGGAGGGAAAGGCTAGGCCTGACTATCTTGGAGTAGTGGAGAAGAAAAGGGTCATTTTTTCAAATCCCTCTGTGTCTCTTTGCAGCAGCCCATTGCTGGGTAAGCAAAATTTCAAAATCTCTTTGCCCATCCATATATCAGAAGAATCACGCCAAAAAGTGATTTTCTAAAGCCCTGGGCACAAGATGCTAGGTTGGGCCAAACTCACAGCCTGGTGTCTTCATTTCTGACATAGCAGTGAGCAGCTTTAAGATAATTTGCCATTCACCAGGCCAATTTAAGTGTTATCCTGAACTCTAAACCAAGGTTGTGCCAGCTCATGTCTTGCAGAAGTTTTTTTCATTTGCTTATGACAGCACTCAATCTCCCCAATACATGGTTCAACCCCCTTTTTTTGCAAACCTGGTTAAAATTTTGTCCTCAAGAACATTTCTAAAGTGATAAGTTCCTTGGGTTAATCACATACCATGCAAAGAAATATTTCTTTTTAAGCCATTTGACTTTTCCATCTTTCCAATCCATTCCCTCAGGCCTGTGGCTGACCTTAAGAAAAATCCCATCATTCTACATCCAAATCACCAACACACACTCAAATGGACTAACTCCTTGTTTAGTATTCTTTGTGATTCCTCTTGCCCTTCAAGCACCACATATCTAATACAAAAGAGTAGACAGCGGGGCTTAGGTGGAATTTAGGCTGGATAAGTCTGGATAAAGCAACATGGCTGCTCCATCTACTCCTCTAATTCCTGGCACTATCCTTCGTGATGTGTGCTGCAGTTTGCTTATTCTCTACACCCAGTTTTCAGACTGCCAATGCCATTCATGGTGCAGTGTTGTCCCCTGCTGTGCCTGAAGTACAAGGACATCCACTGGCTGCTGACACGGGCTGGAGAAATCAGTTCTCTCTGTTGGGCTGCTGCAGCTCCTGGGCTGTCAGCTGAGTCCTGGCTCGCCAGGGAGATGCTGGTGGGTGTGGGATGGGTGCAGAGCTCTTCTGGGCCTCTCTGGAGCATAAAGTCAAAGTGAAACCAAACCAGGAGTAGCAGCAGTACTAAGAGAAGCTGCATAACACAGCCAGAGGCAAAGGTAAGAAGCAGCTCAGGTGCTGCAGGCTCATCCCCATTCACAGCTGTAGGGGCAGGGGACAATGGGGACTTTGTCACCACAGCCTCAGAGCACTGCTGCAGAAACCATCTGCCCTGAGGAACAGAAGCCCAAAGCACACACACCTCTGTCTCCACGGGCTTCAAGGGGATTGTGCAGGGGCAGGACAATACAGGGATGTGTGTGAGGAAGAGATAGCAGCGATAGTTATCTCGGGTCTTTGCAGACTGAAAACACCTCCAGAAGGAAAAGGCCCTCAGATGCTTGGGGGTGTATGTGGAGCCTCTCAAATGAGTGTGGAATAACCATGGTGATTCAGGCAAAAGGCACCTTTTGGGGAAAAATACTGTTCAGGCTTCCTGGATGTGAAAGAGCCTGAGGATCACTACATCTCCTCTGACTTGTATGACTCAGGACAGAATGAAACCTTCTGTGGGGAGACTGAGAATTAGCGGTTCTGTAAAATTCATCTTCAAAAAATCCAGCCATGAAAACATTTGAATTGCACTGGTGTGTTTCTGTTATGTCATCATACCTTGAATGTTTCATTGAGATACCTGGTCTGTTCTGGTTGATACCAGGAAGATTGGCAGAGAAGTCTATTCAGCTCCTGAGAGGCAAAATGAACATATCTGTTCAGTGGCTGCCCCTTTAAAGAGCCAGATCTTAAACGAGTCAATGCTTTCTTGTCTCAAGGATAAAGTTCAAATCTGTGTGATCAAAATTGGATGAACATTAAAAGAAAAAAAAAACCTTCTGCAAATATCCATGCAAATAAACATCACAGCTCTCTTTCAGTGCTATTTATATCTATTTGGGTTTAATGACCCCAAACATTGTATGAAGAGTTTCTCTAATGTGCTACCAAGACTGTTTATAGGAGACAACTGTCTCAAGAATGTGGCAGTGTGAAGACTCCCACGGCAGCACTCGTGCAGAAATTGCAGATCTACTTGGGCAGTCTCTTCCTGTTAGAGTTTCAACAGGGAAAAAAAGTGATGATGTGGGGCTTATCACTTACACACTGTAGCAAGCAGGGATGGGTGGAAACCAATGTGAATTAGTAATCAATTAAAAATGGCTAGCACCCCAGAAGTGTGGACAGATGTGCTCTTGTGCCTGTAGCTGGAGAAATTTGGGATGTTAGGGCTCCCATTGGGTTTCTGCCATGCCTTGGTTGGTGTTTCCTGCCCCTTAGGGAGAGGCTGCAAGGCAGAGCTGCCTGGCGCTTGGCCTGTCTCCCCTGGGTGCTCCTGCCTGCCCCAGGATCACTGATAGCCCACTCCAACTCCTTTCTTTCATGGGAGGACACAAGGAACAGGGGTTTGGGTCAGTGCTGTGACGTACAGGCAGGATATAACAGATTTGTGGATTTGCACAGGTGCAAGCTGCCTGCTCTGGGCAAGAGCAGTAGTTCTGCTTCTATGTTACTAAAAATGCCAGAGCAGGAGACTCTCCCTTCTTGCATAGCTTGTCTGGCCAGCAAGGTTGGGACCACTGCTCTGTGAGACTGGTGATGCTCCAGCCCACTTCAGTGCAAAGTCAGACAGATAACATTGAATCATCACTGAAGAACAAAAAATGTTTCTCCTAACAGCAAGCAATGTCTCTCTTCTTCTATATTGCTTTGAATTTACAGAGCCCCAGTCAGGCCTGAGCTATTCTGTATGCTATTAATTAGCTGATCACATGCCAATGCTAATTTTTTTCAAATGGGTTCTATTTATAAATGTTCACCAGTTTGTGCCGACACACGAGGGGAGGGTGGGACATATTTACACCATCTACTTTTTGCAGATGCTTTGCAGTTCTCCTTCGGAGGGCTTGACCTCTGTCATTTATCAAAGATGCAAGTTTGGCTCCTAAATCTGTTTGTATGGTATTCATGTTTGCACTATGCCTGAACTAGAGCTGAATTTAAGACTCACAACCCTATTTTCCTCAGACTTCAGCCATCCAATGAGTCCAATCACCCTTGTCTGCACAGTGGGCCAAGTTAACTGCGTGCCATCCTTACTGCTCCTTAAGCATGGAGAGTTTTCTTAACTTACAAGAAATGCACTTTTAGAATAGAATAGAATAGAATAGAATAGAATAGAATAGACTAGACTAGAATAGAATAGAATAGAATAGAATAGAATAGAATAGAATAGAATAGAATAGAATAGAATAGAATAGAATAGAATAGAATAGAATAGAATAGAATGGAGTAGTTTCAGTTGAATGGGGCCTACAGTGATCATCTAGTCCAACTGCTCGAGCATTTCAGGGCTGACCAAAACTCACAGCACGTCATTAAGGGCATTATACAAATGCCTACTAAACACTGACAGCCTTGGGGCATTGATCACCTCTCCAGGAAGCCTGAATATAAAGTTTGGGGTGAATGAATTTCATGCTAAAAATTGCTGTGTTTTTAGGATTCATGAATGTAAAATGGGATGCTCAGTGGTTCCCAAGTAACAACACACATTTTTCATCTGTATTTCACAGAGCAAGCCAGCTAACTTTGGTACTATTAAACCAACTCTGCTAGCTGTTGAATTGAGGTTTTTTTTTTGGTCCAACCTCAGCCCTAAATAAACATTTGTAACCTCTCATAGCTAGGCACAATACAAGTCACCCTGGCTGAGAGACCTTTGCTCACGGAAAACCAGCATTTGATGTTCAAAAGACGAGTGGAGCCAGCATGTTAAAGCATCTAGTCACTATCCAAACAGTCCCTATTGTTACAGTTATTGCCAGCAATATCCTGTTTGTCCCTGGGATTGCACTTTGGTGAGCCTGCCTTAGAAACAGCCATTTGCCTTGTGGCTAAACACTTCCAGTGAGGGATTTGGAAATTCACCAAAGCAAGGAAACCTACTCAGGGCTCTGGCCTCCAGCAAAACCTCTTCAAAATGCCTTGAGAAATAACCAGACTCATAAAATTCCATGCATCCAATGAAAGAGACCATTTTCACATCCAAGTAACAAATTTGCCCTCCCCATCTGTCTGGCATTGCTCTGATCCAACTCTACACCCGTCACATCCCAACTCTGGCAACAGGCCCTGCAGAAATTCGGTTTTGTGGACTGTGGGTGAAATCTGTGGCAGAATGTTACTAGTGTGGAGCTAATAACTGGCCTGGACTTTTGTACAGTGCAGCTGCACGCGTGGTGAGCCACCAAGAGCTCTTTGTGCCAGGCACCGCTGCACACGAGTTGTAAATGCTGTGTGAGTTGTCTGCAGGAATATCTGCTCCTTCCCTGGGTCACATTCAGCTACTGCCTTTGATTTTCGTAGAGGCAGGTTGGGCCCAACTTCTATAAAGTGGTTTCAAGCTCTTTCACGTGAAAGGCACTGATAAGCACCGTGCAGATCTAATACTGCAGGAACTCAGCTGTTTGCTTCCCCTGGACCACTCCTGTCGCCACGGCCACCTGTTCAGCTGCAGGAGCTGAGGAGATGGGATGCAGCAGGGCAAGTGCACAGAGCTGGTGCTTCAGGGCCATGAACAGTTAACGCCTTGGCCACGGCACTGGTGCAGCTGGAGCTTTTCCCAAAGCTGGGCTGGAGAGCATCACTGTCTCCCCCGAGTCGCTGGAGTCGTGGCAGCGAGAAACTGCTCTGAGATCACCACTGGAATCCCTGGGTTTTAATGCTTCCCCTCCCCACCCCCTACACTTTCCATTAGAAAGAAGTAAATTGGTAAATGCCCCGGGAGTCACAACCAGGCTGTGACCTGGTGAGGCAAGAGGAAGCCCTTGCTAACACACCACTGCTGGTAATAACGCCTGGGGGGCAAAAAACCTTCCATGGAAAGTGAAGCTTTGCACAAATCTGCAGCAATTCATTGCTTTTGAGCATTTCCAGCTCAGAAATGAACCATCGAATCTGATGTTTTCAGCTTGTTTGGGAAAACTGAAAGAGTTGGTTTCAGCAGTGGCAAGGACAGGGATAGACAAACCAGTTCCCTGGGGTAAATTCAAATGTGATTTTCCAGAGTCTCCTGCACCCTTCAGGATCTGTCCATGTATGCAGCTTTGCCATGTGCTGTGCTGCCTGTGCTGTCCCCATGCCCATGGTACTCTGTGACCATGGTACTGCTGTGCCACCTCTCCTCTTCACCACGGGCTGCCACACAGATGGATGTGGAAAATCCAGTGGAAGATCCTAAAAAGTGTAAGCTCAGGGGTAAGGTTGCCCCAAGTGAGTTCTTTGCTCAGTCAATACCCACAGTATTTTAAATAGGCTGTGGTATACTTTATGCCATGTAATATTTTTATGAGTGGGATTTTTTTTTCCAGCACTCTGCTCTAGAAGTAATTCCTACTGCTCGACTCTGTGTGCAATTTGGTAGTGTAATTGGTTTAATAAATGATGGGATTCCTCAAAAAACTGAAGTTCTATTTGTGATCAATGCTACTTTTGACCATTGCTGCTGGACAGGGATTGTCTCAGAACAGCTATTTATGTTAATATACAGTGTTATTTTCCCCCCTTATCTTTATGAGTTTTCTCATTGAAAATACTTTTATATTTCTGTGCCATAGTAGTTAAGAAGGCAAATAAAAACAGCTGAAGATATTTTACAGGCTGAGACTTCAAACCCTGAAAATGAGGCTTGATTTAAAGGTGCCTGCACACTCCTTCCACCCCAAGGAAATCAGGATTATGCCACTTCATCTTCCCGTCCCTCTCTCAGCCCTCGTATCCCTCAGTAACTTTTGAGCCCACTGGCAATTTCCAGCACTTCTGACAGAGGAAAGGGAATCAAAGGAAGCCCCTGCCAGTCACCTGTGGCTGGTTAGGGAGGAGAAATTCAGAGTGGAGCCCCCGCCAAGTGCCAGCCTGCCTGCCTGGCATCACTGCCCTTGTGTCTGCACAGCCCCCACACGTGTGTGTGCACCCAGGCTCACACCAAAACCACCAAGACTGATGCCCACACCGTCTGGCACCAGCTATTGGATGGCTTTTCCATAGGCAGAGGTATTTGCAGGGCGTGGGGGAGAGTGGGAGAAGGGCAGTGGGTGCTGGCATCAGCATTTTGTGAGGGATGAGCAGATGTGAAGTCATCACAGGAAAGTGGGTGCTGTTGCACGATAGGGTAGCCCTTAGGGATTTTGGCTCATGGAAGCACATATTTCCAACAGGCAATATTCTGTCATATATCTTGTCTGTGGAAATGTTTTTTTTTTTTCTGAAGTGATCACTCAATCTGTTTGGTGGGAAGGGGCAGAGAAGAGAAAGAGCTGCTTGCATTAGAAGTGATGCTGCCCACTCTTGTGGAGGAAAAGGTCTTCACATTTCCACGGAGCAGATTCTGCAATTACACAGCTTTGTTTGGCCAGTTCATCTGCTAAACCTGACACGGAGCCAGAATGCAAACAGGGATTTTTCCCATTACAGAATACCAAATCTATGATAAGCCACACCATGAAAATTCAGTTTTTAAGGAGGTGGGGAGAGAATGAGGGAAACTCCAACTTGCTGCTGCAAGATAAGCAATGAGTTTTGCAGTGCTTCTAGAATCTGTGTGTCAGGGTTCTCATAAAAAACTCCCGTAAGCCAGAGGAGCACTGTGAGAAGAAAAACAGCAGAATTTGGGATAGTAACATTTAGAGCAGATGTTTGAACACCAGTTTTAGCCTATGAAACAGCTGTGTGATAACTTTGGACACAGCTGGATAAAGTCAGTAATTGCTACAGAAAGAGGCCTGTGAGTATTGTACTTAATCTGTGGGTCTGTTCTGCACAGCAAAGCAGTGAGTATCATTGATCTTGATTATGTTTGTGGTTTTTTCTTATACTACAAATTCCCCCACTATGAAGGATTCAAATCAGTCACCTCTTCTGCTTTTCACTACCATCAAGTTGTAGTATTAAAATCTATTTATAGATGGAGTAACAAACTTCTCTGAAAGGAGAGTTATATACTGACAGCTTGGAAAGAGACTATGCTGGTTTTCTCAAGGATCACTCCTTAAATAGGATATATTCTCAAAGATTATTCCTTAAATAGGATATAAATATTGTAATTTATGCATCATTTGCCAAGAGGGACAAGATTGTGATAGCATATGTATATATATACACACACATATATATATATACAGTGTTCCTAACTGCAGACTGCAAAGGCCAGAACTTCAGAACTTCAAAAACTAACCAAGAATACAAACTGATAGAGGCTGAATTACATTTGTTGTCCCAAAACACAGTGGATTTAACAGCAGCCCTCACTCTTCTTATTTGCCAAAAAACAAGACAAAAAATCAGAAGCAAACAAATAAGTTCTCTGGATAAATCCCGCATTGCCCCAATTTTATGAGCTGCCATCTAAGCTGCCTGGCAACCATCCAGGCCTGAATGACATTCCCGGACAAGAAGTAACCCATGCATCCCTTTTGAAGTGTCCTCTCCTCGAGCTCCCTTCACCTCCCACCACCTGGCCGTCCCGCAGCTCTCGATTAAAATTCTTTCCGAGCACTTTCTTACCTGCGTAGTGGTCAAACACCGTGGGGACATACTCCTCCGGGAAGG
>WAAE01009371.1:296846-342025 GCA_013400495.1 Nicator chloris | reverse complement strand
GAAATCCTCATCCTGCCCGGCCGTTCTCAGTCTTTACTGCGATTTCAAAAACATCAGCAGCCTGCGGCTTCGATCCGCGTCTCCCTTCCTCCAGCCTGGCCGCAGGAACCAGGGATTCCTGTTAAATCCACTCCATTTTCCATTTCATTTCTAACATGGAGGAGAGCCTGGAGGTTTTTAATGGAGTTTTTCCTTTCTTTCTCCAGCTTGCTGTGTGTCAGGAAATCATGGGTTTCCTGCTGAATTCCATATTAGGATCAGTGGGCTTGTGAAGGGCTGCAAACAATGGGAGCTCTGTGTGTATTTGTACTTTGGAGGAACTCTGCCAGGACATGGAGAAAGGAAAACACTAGAGGTCCCCCTGCAGAATGAAGTTTTTTAGGCTCTCAGCTCCATCCCGCGCTCCAGCTGCTCTCCGGGCTGCCGGCACCGGCGAGGAGGATTTGGGAGAACATTTGGGAATGTGGGAGTGCTGGACACGCGTGGCCAGGCTGCGAGCTCTGCCCCTGTCCCAGGGATTCCTGCTGACCCCAGGCACGACCTCCGCTGATCCCAGACAGGTATTTTCTCCCGTTTGGGAAAGGGGGAGGTGGAGAAGCAGAGAGGAGGTGTAGTGGCTAGGTAATGTCAACTTTCTGTCTCTATAGCTCTTTAAAGTGCTTGCTATAAAGAATAAAGAACTGAGTTTTCAGTTCACACGCTCAGAAAGTTTCTTTTGCCTTTCCCCTCATCCCTCAGTTCCCCCCTCCCCCTAAAAAGACAGATTTTCCCCTCCTAATGTAAACACAGACAGATAGAATAAAGGGGAATTAAGAGTTAGAGAAATTAAACAAACAAACAAACAAACAAACAACCCCCGTATAGCAGTCTGTGAAAAACCAGCTTTGAACCCTAAAAGACAGATTTTCCCCTCCTAATGTAAACACAGACAGATAGAATAAAGGGGAATTAAGAGTTAGAGAAATTAAACAAACAAACAAACAAACAAACAACCCCCGTATAGCAGTCTGTGAAAAACCAGCTTTGAACCACACGATTCCTGCCCCCTCCTCTGGTTTGTTCCGGTGCTTCACGTTCCTCCTGAGTCTTCTCCCCATTTAAATACACAACAATCTACATGCACACCAAGGGCTGAACTTCCCGCTCCTTGCACAGGAAAGATTTTGCAATTTCCAGCAGAAACGGGGCAGACATTGACACAAACCCCAGCGCAGCAGCCCCGCACATCCCGCTGGCTGCGCTTCCCTTCCACGAGGCTGGAAGGCTTTGAGAGGGGGAAACACCCCCCTGCTGGCACTGCACCGGTGATAAACGCTTCCCCTGCCCTGCTCACACCTGGTGAGAGATAAATGCCCAAAAGGACACACAAGCTTGGGGTAGTGCACACCTGGAAGTGCAAAGACCAACACAGCCTTAGGAAGGAAGCCCTTCAGCCCCAAACTGCACGAGTAAAGACAAACACAGCCATAGAATGGAACTCCGTAGTCCCGAAATGTGTGTCCTTCAGTTTTTTTGTGGTGAAGGGTCACAGCTGACCCACCTGCGACCTCCCCTGGACAGGCTAAGTCTGTCAGAGCTCTTGAATTGTCTCTCTGTGCTGGATCAGCTCCGGACACCTTCCCCAAGAGGTGGTAGAATTCTAGAATCCTGTAATAGGTTGGATTAGATGGGACCTCAAAGATCTAGTCCTAATGCCCTTGCCATGAGTCACTTTCCATTAGACCAGGTTGCTCCCAGCCCCATCCAACCTGGCCTTGAACACTTCAAGGGATGGACGATGGATAAAACATGTGAACAAGGTTTGTCTGTACACCTGGAGAGCCCCAGGGAGCTCTGTTTTTTGTCTCTAACAGGAGTCTTGGTCATTCAGTAGTTTGTGCCCTGACCTTCACCTCATTTGTGCTGATAGCAGGGATCTGAGCAGGCAGTGTCAGGCCCAGCATCACACCTGCCATCAAAGGCATCACTAAAATGTTTCCCAGAGTTAGGAGATCAGGTGCATCCTCCTAACTTCAAACTGCAGCCCAAGGCTGAGCTTCATCCAAGAAAACCTGTGAGCTCTGGGCATCAGAACCTCCGTTCTCCAAGGTCTGCTGATCACTTCCACCATCAGCAACCTGGCTGGGTCATCCTGAGGTGCAGCACATGTTCCAGGGATTTATTCTTTAAGCTTATTTCTAGTTGTAATTGAGGTCAAACTCTGAGCCTGTGCTCTGTTTAGTGGCTGTGCAGCTGAGTAGGCACCAGCACCCTGATCCCCTCTGTGCCTTGGCTTACCAGCCCGGTGACCTTGTGGGGAATGTTTGCCAAATATGTAGGTGCATGCTGTTGCAAGGTAACTGCAGAGCCTGAGGAAGAAAAACATTCCAACATTCATGGTTCAGTTCCCCGCTGCCTCTATCAGACAAAAGCCACCTTGCTTCCCATTTTACACTGGCATAATCTATCTGCAAGCTTTTTTCAGCATCAGACATACTCCAGTTAAGGCAAGATTTAATGCTACTTGGGCCAGATTTAGGCTTGCAACAAAATCTCTGTGGCTCATTCGTCCCTGATCATAAAGCTGGGCAAGTCTCAGCAGGACTGTGCCCACCTCCACTTCTTTTGCAAGAGGTTAAATGATGAAATTTCCTTGCTGTTTTTTCTAGAGGATTAAAGTGACTTTATTCTCTCTTCCCATTTAAAAAAAGGGATCTTCCAAAATTTAAAGGTTTTCTCGTGCTATCAAGGGGCTGAACTGCAAGGTCATAGAATCAAAAAATCCCAGAATCATTAAGGTTGGAAAAAATGTCCATGATCATCGAGTCCAACCTCTGCTCCATTATCACATGTCAACTAAATCACAGCAATGAGTGTCACATCCAATAATTTCTTGAACACTTCCATGGGTGGTGACTCCACCACCTCCCTGGGAAGACCATTCCAATGCTGGACCTTCCTTTCAAGGGAGAAATTCTTCCTGAACTCCAATTCTAAGCTCTGATGCACGAGACACTTTGTGAGGAACCAGTTTTAGTTAAAATGCATCAATAAAAGGCCTTTTATCCCTCAGTGTGAATAACGGAGTGTGAAGCCAGAGCCTAAATAATGGATGGCCTGGAATAAACCAACAGGAGGAGTTTATCTGGAAGGTGAGGAAGGCTGACATCTGTCCTGCAAAACTCAAACTCAGTGCTGCAAGTTTGCTTCACCTACATAGGTGGTATGTGCAGCTTTAGAGGAGTTATGATAAAGTTATAAAAGAAGAATTGTATCCAGAGTAAAAACACATTTTCCTTCTAGTCTCATGACTTTAACTCAGTTTGGCACCATTTAGATCAGCTGGATCAAAACATTTTCAGAGATGGTTTAGCTTCAGCAAAGTTTGATCACGTTGTTTACATCACTTTACTCAGGGGACTGAGAGAGCTTTTACCCCTCTGCTACTCTGGGGTTGTTGTTGCTTTACTTATCAAGTTGGCTCTGACTTTGCTGTGTGAATTAACAGGCCAGACCTGTCAGCTAGCAGCCTGGCAAAGTCTGAGGCAATCCTGTTGCATTTTACAGAAGATTTGTTAACCTGCAAATGGCAATTGGCAATTCTATAGGTTAAGGTGACCCTCCTGCACTGCTGTGCAAGTTTCATCTCCCCTAAGAGCACTTCTCAACAATGGAGCTGCCTTCAAGACTCAGCCTGGAAGCCACGGGGTTATTGGTAATCATTAGCAAATGTCAGAAAGTCTAATGATTTAGTCTAGATCCAGGGCTTTTTTTTTTTTTTTTTTTGCTGTTTCACCGATCGGATTATAACTGGTCAGATTTTTTCACAAGATTTCAGTCAGTTCCATCTCACAACCCAGTAAGAACGCACTGGTTACAAGCCACAGTTTGGAAAGATGTGTCTGAAGCAAAAAAAAAATTAAAAAGTAAAGGCAACTAGCCTGAAAGCTTGGAAATCTTGTTTAAATGTGTGTAGTTCTCAGGTATCCAGCCCAGTGTGTTTCCCACTGATTTTACAAGTTTCTAGCCAAGGGCACCATGGCACAAATAGATAAAGGCAGGTGCTAAGAGCACTGTGAAGATGTCACCTCAGGCACTTTCTAGCCAAGTTTCTCAGGCAATCTCTGCTCCAGATGAAGTGCCTCTGACCTTTGGTTAATGAATTTACTGGCAGCAGAACTATTCCTAAGACTGCAGAGTATCTCCAGCTCCCGTGTGCTGTGGGGATGCATCACCACCATCCTCATCAGCACAGGTCAGACAGGGGTGCCTGGGAAGGCTTCCTTAGCAAGTTAGAGGCTGGTGCAAAAAATTTAGGTGAGAAGATCTGCAGGACATGGAGGACTTGCAAATTTTTTAATTAGCTCTGCAATTAGCAATATCTTGGCCAATTAACTCTATTGTGTATTTCTGTGCAGGCTTGAAGGAGGAAAAAAGGGAAATGATGCTCTGTCGTGCTCTCCCTGCTCTCTTTTCCTGGCCAACCTGCCACCCCCACATTTCTCCAGTGCCTCCTGAAATGCAGTGGTCTAACTTTGGGCAATCTTATAAGTTTAAAACTTGACAGTCAAAGCCATGTTCTGCATTAACTGTTTTCCTCACCAGACCTGACTGATTTTAAGGGGGGCTTACTCAGGTTCCTTAGGTCTTGTTCTCCTAAACCTTCTCCTGGCCTAAACCAAGCAGATCTGTCTCTACATTCTCACCCTTAAGAAGCTCCTCAGGGTGGGGGATTTTGAAGGTGACAACACTGCTGTGAAGTTTTTCTCCCCATGTCTTGCTGCTAGAAATAGACACATTCAGCCACTCTCCTTCCACCTACCAGTGTTGATGAGGAAATGAAGTTTCTGGCACTACTACTGAACTGTAAATTGATTTCAGGCAAATCTTCTCACATTTGTCTTATCTTTTGTCTAATCTGTTTAGATTTTGAGTTTTTTAGGTCAGGGATTGTGTTAATATTGGACTGAACATAGCAGAACTATATTAAACTTAACTATCACTGTGCTGTTCAAAACCAAGTTTCCCTGGCCATCAAATTCAGGACCTTGCCTGGACTATATTGTTGTAAGAGCCAGCCTTTTGCAATAAAAAAATCTTTGGGACTTTAAGACATCCCCACAGTCACCATATCTCTCAGCTCCAGTCTTGGATATTGTGGTGGCTCCTGTTTGTTCTAGGGTTGCCTGGATGGCCCTCCACATAGTGCTAAGATTTAATTAAATGAAAGCATTTTATTGTTATTCCTTCCATCCTCTCTTCCCCTTTCTTTCTGTCAGCCCCATTCATCAGCCTCCCACCCCAGTGAAGGGCTCACTGGGACCTCCAGTAAATTTGATATATTGAAAAGCAGGAGCAGCAAATTCAGGAGAAAAATAGGTGATAGTTTAACAGTGACCACAGGAGAGGTGGAGGTGCTCTGTGTGAAGCTTTTTTAGGGGCATCTTGCTGATGGGCAGAGAATCAGAGCTGAGAATCAGCTCTGAGGTTTGTTGAGAGAGAGCGAGCCTCTCTCCAGCCATCCCACCCCACCAGGCAGCTGCCACCAACACCACCACTGTGGTGGTCCATGCCAGGGGGGTTCCCTGCTTCCAGCTGCTGCCTTGGAATAAATTACTGCCATTGGATTTCCCTTTGCAAAGATGAGCTAATAAAACAAGAGGCTTCTGGGAGAGGAGGTCAAGCAAAGGAAGTTTCATGTCCTGTCCAGCAGAGAACCCTCTTGCTTCCCAGAGGGGGCTGCTGTAAAATGAGAACTGCACAGGTTGTATTTGTGTGTTTGTGGTTGGGGAGGGCAGTTTTCAGCTAGGGCAGACGGTGCTCCCTGTTACTTTACAGTTAATTCTGCATCACTGACTGCAGACACTGCTCTGCGTGTGTCACCCACCCCCCAGCTGGTGGAACTTATCCAGAGCCTGCCTTTCCAGCTGTTTTCTGTTCATAGGTATTTGCATTTGGACTTTGAGGACGAGTTTTCCTTGGAGGTGTGAAAGTTCCCGCTGGACAGTAGAATATCTGCACCTGGTGCATATTCTCCCTGTTTGCATCAGAATTCTCTCACTTCCTTCCAGAAAATCACTGGCTGTCTCCTCCTCTGCTTTCTGGTTTTGTTCTTGCATGATCTCCTCTCCTCTCCTCTCCTCTCCTCTCCTCTCCCAGTGGGGAGAAGTGGACTTAGGTAAGAATTCAGCCTGGGATTAATACAGCAGAAAAAAATTCAGGCAATTTTTTTTCTCCCTACCTATGATGTTTTCCATAGAGATTTTTTTTCCCCTAAATTACATTTATTTTAGGTTGAGCAGTACAGCAGGAGGTTAAACAAAGAGAAGCCTCATCTGTGTCTCTTCTGCATCTCAAAATGGCATTTGCCTCTGCAGCTGGTGGCCTGCTGGGAGTGTAGAAGGGCTGCAATCAGGAAATCAAGCAGCACTGAGGGCACCGACATTGTGATCAATTAGCACCGTGTGTGCAGGTACTCAGTGAGGTCATTACAGGGACAAATCTGTTTTGTTCACCTCTCAGTAATGCTTGGGACATAATCTGCAATTTCTTTAAAAGCAGAGAAACTTCCCCCAGTTAGATGGGTCCAAATGTAATGTTTCCAATGGGGGGAAGAGGTTCGTGTCTAAAAACATGCCAGCTGGAATCTGTAGGTTTTCAGCTTCCCCCTTTCCAGCCCAAATTGCCAAGCTGGCTTTATCGTTGAAATGAACACACGTCTGATTCATAAAACATTCATGCAGAGCTTTTACTCTCTTGGAAAGAAGGGAGCAGGCTGCTTCCAGGAAGGGAATGTGCTTTTTTGCTTCATGTGATCTTTCTGCCTCCGCTCAAAAAATAAGCAGAAGGCTGCTGCTGCCTCCACATTGCAGGAGCAGGCAGACGGGAGGAGGACCAAGGTGGCAAGCAAAGGGATGTCACAGTTTTTCTGCTGTGTCTCCTTGCTGAGCCTATTCTCAGCAGAGCCCTGTGCCAAAGCACTGCAGTGAGACCCGGGAGCACCATTTCCAACCCTGCTGCTCAGGCTGGCACAGGTGGAGTGGATCATCCCTTGTGAGTGCCATAGGAATGAGGAATGCTTCCTTTTTTCTTCTGTTTATACTGCTGATCTTCAGGGCAGGGACCAGCTCCTGCCTTGTTCAAAGGGTGTGGGCCCATGACACAACTAAACCAAGCTGCTGATTGCCACCCAGAAAGTGCTTGGTCTAACCTGACAAGGAGCTTTTTAAAGGAGAAAATGCATAGAAAAACTCAGCTTGCTATAGGGTCAGCTTGATTTTCCACAAGTGATGAGAATTATGGGAGATGTGCTGGCAGCAGTGGGTTACTTTGCTCCTTTTGTAGGAATTGGAGGTTTTATTTGCACTGCGAAATCGTCCTCTTGCTTTAAGGGTGTCTAGGTGTGGTGGTAAAACCAGTGAGGAATGTGGGCACCCTACCTAGACTGCTGAAATGTCCAAAAATTGATTGCCACCCAGAAAGTGCTTGGTCTAACTTGACAAGGAGCTTTTTAAAGGAGAAAATGCATAGAAAACTCTTCTGCTCTTTTTTCCCCCTTTGCATTGGTTTTCTGCAGGCTGACATCCCCCAGCTCACCATAGGGTCAGCTTGATTTTCCACAAGTGATGAGAATTATGGGAGATGTGCTGGCAGCAGTGGTTACTTTGCTCCTTTTGTAGGAATTGGAGGTTTTACTTGTACTGCCAAATCGTCCTCTTGCTTTAAAGGCGTCTCGGTGTGGTGGTAAAACCAGTGAGGAACGTGGGCACCCTACCTAGACTGCTGAAATGTCCAAAAATCACATGAGGCTTAGGGTTAAGGGCTTAGGGCAAAGCCTCAGGACCCACAAATAGCTGAGCATGCAGTGGGAGGGGGAGGGACAGGTGGAGAACAGTCAGAAGCAGTGCTTTTGCTGCAGGTAACACAGCTGCCACTGTACCTGTGCTGATGTGTGTGCTTTGTGTGTGGCAGCAGCTGCAGTCACAGCCCTGCACACACACCATGGTGGGCATTCATGGCACACTCAGGCTGATTTAGAAACTCTTCACCCATCTGTGCCTCCTCTTTCTCTGGTTCATTCCTTCTCTGAGAGAGTGCTGACATCTCTCAGGAGGAAGCTCTGCTTGTTTAGCAGTGGCCTTTTGTGAAATTCAGGTGTAATGTGTCCTCAGGGATCTGTGGCTGCTGAATCCTGCAGAGAGGTGCTGTGCTCTGCACTGGGCTGCAATCAGCTGAGGCAGTGATTGTGCTCCCAGGGCCTGCCATTGAATGGCAGGAATCCCTGGGGGTTATTTTCCTTAGTTTAGGAGCAGTTGGGACTACCCTGTCTTCATGGCACTGTATTTTGCACTGGTGATATCTCTGGAGATTTAGTGGGCAAAATTGACTCCTAAGATATTCCAATTTTGTTTGGTAAAACAAATATGATGTAGATGACAACTACAATGAATAATATGTGGATCTCTTCCCAGTGAAATATTATTAACTGAGCTTAAACATATTTTCTCTACTGTTTTCAGGAGATATTTGGTAGTAGTCAGATACAGGTTGCTGTTGTTACAGCAAATGTTTAAGTGATCAGGAAGATTTGTTTTCTTTCTTATCTCTCTGATTTGCACCCTGGAGGCAAGAGACCTGATTATTTGGGTTGCATTGGGATGTTACATTTTCTGATATGCAGAGGGCACATAATTGCTCCTCCTTGCCTATGGTGGTGGATTTTGGGCAGAGACCTCTGTGTCCTCTCTCAGGAGGGGATCAGTACAGCATGGAGATGAACAAACATCTCAGACCAAGTGGGTTTATTTCACAAATGAAGCAAAATATTAGAGAAGCTGACTTGGAGACAACAAGCAGCTGATGAGCATCAGTAATTTACACTTCAGGCTTCTGTGGTGGATTTTGCTCATCACTGGTAGGAGCAGAGCAGTCCCCAATTTTCCTGCAGGCAATCTGGAGACACAGCTTGACCTCAGTAGGCATCCATGCAGTAGAGCATTTCCTTGGAAAAGCTTTTCCCAAAGCCCACTGTGCTCAGCTGAGCCCTGTGACCGTGCGTTGCCCTGGATTTGTGGGTCCCAGCTGTGAAGCCTTCCTTCTGTCACAGACTGTTGTCTTTTTCCACCTGGCCACCCAAGCAGCCTGAGAGCACAGAGCTGCAGGAATCCCATTGTAATCACCCTGCAGAGCAATCCCTCCTTGTCCCCTGGGCCACAGGGCTTGTGGTGATGGTGAAGCACAGCCAGGCTCCCAGACTCAGTCCTGAGCCCACCAGCCTTCATCACCATCATCAGCTGAGGCAGGAAACCCACGTGGCAGATGCCACTCAGGTGCACAACAGCAAAGACAGCAGATGGCTTCCAAGAGCATTTCATTCCTTCCTGTCCTCTCTGCAGGTGCCTCAGCCATGTCTCAGCCCCTCCTGAGGAGGGAAAGGGCTGGAATCCTGGAATATGTTGTGACTTTCCCTCTGTGATGGGTGACAGCCCTGTCCTTTGTTTGCAAATGAACAGCAGGAATGAGAGGCTTCATTTCAGCCTGTCACTGTTTGAAATCCTCCAGTGGGTTTTAGTCCTTCCTGTAGCTCATCCTCAGAGCTTCATCCACTTTCAAAATGCTCATTGAGACCAATTTTCCTGTTTTAGTTACTGTTTAAGCATTACAAATGATAATCCCCATTTAAAGCCATTCATTAAATATCTGAATAGTGGTGTGACATCTGAATAATGGCGTGGTGCTTTCATACATTTCTCCTCTTTCTTAAATGTCTTGAGTACTGTTAATTTTTTTTATCAGTTTGGAAGTACAGCTTTGATTGCTATCATTTCAAAGCCTCTTTCAAGTTCACCACGATAATTTTGGGCTACATTTTAATTTTTGGTGAAAAAGAAAAAAGAAAAAAGAAAAAGAGAAATACATGGAATAACACAAATAAACTTTATAGGTTTTCCCAGAAAAGAAGTTGTCAAGCTCTTCAGAAATCTGTCCTCATGAGATTTCTCAACTTTTTTGACCAGGTTCTATTAACAGTCCTCTTCCAAATTTGTGCTGAGGTAAGGAGGACTGGAGAACAGTCCATTGGGAAATCATCCGAGAGTGGGTTCATGTGACAGCTCTTTCTGTGACTTGTCATGCCGTGAATAGCAGAGCAACAGCCTTTCAGCACTCACCCATGTCACTGCCTGCCTTGCTTTTGATGGAACTGGGGTGAGTGCATGCTTGTGGAAACCAGGGAAATCTTAACCAGTGCCTTTTTATTTCCCTAAAAGGTCTGCTTTGTGTTCTCGTTCAGTGTTTGCATAACATCCTGATTTAAATGCCCTCCTGTCACCCTGGCCCCTGCCCCGGTGGCTCTGTGCTGGCACGCAGGGTTTGCACCGGCAGTGCTTTGGGGCTGCGGTGGGACACGCTCCTGTCACACCCAGCACTGTGCAGAGGGACAGGGACACTCCCAGCCTCTCACAGGACAAAGGTGCAAGTGGCAGCAGGGGAACCAGAAGGGCAAGTGTTGTCCAGCTGACGTGTGAGGTTCTGGGGTTGCCAGGAATAGCAGCCCGTGCCCTTGACCCATGACCACTGGTTATCTCTGGCTAAGATAACTCTGCCTTCGAGTCATGTGCTGTGCCTAAAGCAGGTTGCTGTGAGTGCAAGCTGGGGGCCAGGGTAGGTGTTTATGGGATTTTCCTGCTGTGGGACCTGCTACTCTGCAGCACTTGGGAAGGACTGAGTGTAAAGTGCTAAAATTCAAAGGTATAGAGCTGTTGGAGCGAGTCCAGAGGAGGCCATGAAGATGATCAGAGGGATGGAGCTCTTCTGCTACAAGGAAAGGCTGAGAGAGTTGGGGCTGTTCAGCCTGGAGAAAAGAAGGCTCTGGAGTGACTATATTGTGACCTTTCAGTACCAAAAAGGACTTCAGGAGAGCTGCAGAGGAGCTATTTACATGGGCAGAGTGTGATAGGACAAGGAGGAATGGCTTCAAACTGAAAGACGGCAGATTTGGATTAGATACTAGGAAGGAATTGTTGAATGTGAGGGTGCTGAGGCCCTGGCCCAGGCTGCCCAGAGAAGCTGTGGCTGCCCCATCCCTGGAAATGTTCAAGGCCAAGTTGGATGTGGCTTTGACCAACCTGGTCTAGTGGAAGGTGTCCCTGCCCATGGCAGGGAGGTTGGAACAAGATGGTTTTTGAGGTCCTTTCCAACCCCAACCATTCTGTGATTCTGTGATTTCTGTGTAAACTGCCCTCCAGGTGTCAATCAAGCAGAGCAGACAATTCTCAGGGCTCAGGTCAGGGCTCCTCTGCTTCTCTCTGGTAGAGCAGAGATGTTTGCCTGGAAATGTCCTTTAGGAAAGTACATTCCTTCTCCCTACCCAGCAGTATCAAAGACAGTGAAGACATCAGCAATGAACACCTGATGACACAGGGGCCCTTCCTTAGTTCAGCTCTTTCCTCCTCCTGTTGTTGCCTCTCCCTGTTGAGACCATCCCATTGACTGGGCTTGAATTTGTGCTTGAACTTGTTGCATCACACAACTCCTACCAGCTGCTGCCATCCTGCCCCAAGAGGCAAAATCCAAGTCTGGACACTTCCTGTGACTAAATGTCTTTGGCTGGCAAGTCCTTTGGTTCCTAGCCAACAGAAATCAGTTTGGGAACCAACAAGCTGGCAAATTTTGGGGTTTCAGAAGTGTGGGTTCAGAATAGGCTTGAGACACACTAGATTGACTACACGGACTCTGACTTGAGATCAACTAAGAGGACTAACTTTATTACATCACTGATTCCATATATATAGTGTAGCAAGCAGACCAGTATGATTGGTAAGCAAGGTCAACACCTCTCCAGCTACACTGGTCAAGACAGGTGTCTCTCAAGAGAACTCTACCCCCATGAAAGGATGTAAACAATCTATAGTTTACAGAAAATGCCTGAGAAAAGAATTTCTCAAAGGTAAACATCAGAAGGCAGAAAAACATAGCAACATCAGATCTTCTCAGGTGCACAATCACATCCCACCTTTTCTTCCTTTCAGAGTGTAGAAACCACATTTACATCTGAGCAGGAGGGATCTGGTGGGACAAGCAATTCCCCATAACCACGAGGTTCCTTCTCACAACAGGCAGCTGCTCACAGCTGCTGTTTCCCACTGTGGATACACACAGCTTTGCAGTTAAGATTCAGCGAGAGAACTTGAGCTTTCAAACCCTAACAAGCTATTTGCTCCTCCTTTTCTCTCTCTTCCCACAGCTGACCTCCGTGTCCAGCCATGAAGGCATTTTCTGTTTTACGAGTAGCGGTGAGCAGAGTGCCAGCAGGTGAAATCCCAGCCTCTCCTGCCTCTCTGTAATTAGCAGCCCCAAATATGGAGCAGTGTCTGACCCTGTGACATTTTTTCCTAAGGCTTTTATTAATTTGACACTGGTTTTCATAGCAACTCACCAGGGAGCTGTAACAAACACTCAGCTGTACCTGACAGAAAATGGGGGGTTTATCTGCTCAAAAGGTTATTCCAAGCATTAGAGGCCAGCTGTGGTTTGGATCCTGGGGACCTGCTCCAACTGTTTGATGGAAGAAACACTGAGCACTGAAGTGGGAACATTACAGTTTGAAAACAGGGTTTGTGTCACCTTGAGCTACTGAGCTCTGTTGCTGTGGTCTGTCCAAACTCGCACTCCCCGTGGAGGAGGCAGGTAGGGGACTTTTAACACCCTTGATGTCACTGTTCCTGAGGGGACACTGCCTTGTCACCTTCAAAATAATTTAAAATAAAGGTTTTGTTTTTTCATTTGCTAGCTGATGGAGAATTTTTTTTTCATTTCCTGAAGTGGGCTTTTCTGTTGTTTCTACAAAAACACTGTTCACAGTGCTCTTGTGATCACTTTGCCCCAGCTCTGCCCATTTCTGGTGGGAGCACACTGCTGCACAGTAATTCTTGGACACCTCAAATTGCCTGGTTTTTGGGCCAGACACGGTGACAATGGCCATTGTACGTGCAAGGTGTTGGGGATTTTTTGTGTGTGTTTTGTTTGTTTGTTAGTTTTCCCCTTCCTTCCCCAGTGGACTCAAACTTCTGGTTTCATGTGGTGTTTTGTCTCAGGGCCCTTTATCCTAATGAAATTTGATGGCAGTGTTCACCCAGTGTGTGCCCTACCTGGGCAGGGGTATTTCCTTTCATCCTTTCCTTGAACAACTTGAAGTGCTCTGTTGGAAGATACTTCTTTATGGAGTATCTTGACTTTACCCCGAACTCCAGTCATGATCTGGTTGCTACAGTCAAGGACTCTGTCCTCCCCTTCTTGATACACCCTTCTTCAGTAATTTACAGTCTATTCTGTCTTTTCTTCTGTTGTTGCCCATCTTGCAGACAGTTCCTTCAGCGAGGAAGGGTGTGGTGTTCAACACAAAGACATCATTCAGTGCTCTCTGGTGGCTCAGGACCTGGCTCACTGCTAACAGGGTGCTGCTGGGTTACCAGCTGGACTCAGTGACCTCAGAGGTCTTTGCCAACCTTAATGATTCCGTGATTATAGAATAATAAACACTTTGTTTCATGTATCCCATGCAAGGCTCATTTCTCCCAACTCGAAGGTGGCTTTTAAGGTATCAATTGCATTACTGGCATTTTCACCTTTTCTTAGCCCATACCTTGGTTCTTCTGCCTAAGAGTTTCTCCTCCTGCATAAATGAAAATCTCTAATTCTTTTAGTGCTAGGGATTGCTCTGGGGTGTTTATCCCATGAGTCTTTTGTAAAATCTGAATTGTTTCTGAAATGATTTGAATAAATGGACAGTTGAGTGACAGACCAGTGAGTTGTCAGCGTACAATGAGAGAATCACAGAATATGCTGAGTTGGAAGAGACCCATCAGGACCATGGAGTCCAACTCCTGGCCCTGCACAGCACACCCAAGAATCACACTGTGTGTCTGAGAGCATTGTGTAAATGCTTCTTGAGCTCTGTCAGCCTTGGTGCTGTGACCACTTCCCTGGGGAGCCTGTTCCAGTGCCCAAGAATCCTCTGGGAGAAAAACTTTGCCCTAAGCCTCCCCCTACTCAGGTTCCTGCTATTTCCTCTGTGTTATTTCCCCTGTAGTTATTAATGTTGCATTTCCCCTCGGCAGATTTAATGGTGGTGGCTTGAGACCTGTACAACGTAAATTTTTACTATTGTTAAACAGATAAATCTGACATTTAAATTCCCTTGAAAACTCATTATTTTCTGTCTTAGATTCACTTAAGATCTCAGCAAAGCTTCCATAAAATGGCCTGTGATTAAGACAGGAGTTCTTTCCTCTCTTCCCTTTTATGGGGGCAGCATATGTGGTGATGTGTGCCTGTTAACTGCAGGTGGGGTGTTAAATTCACTACCACCTGCTGCTAATTCTGCTGAGTAGGTAAATAGGCCCATGCTGTTATTCTTCCCCAGCTCCTTCCATCTGCAGTGAGGTGAAATTTGAGGGACTGCACCTTGCATTCATTTGCAAAGCAAACTCATTCCTGGGTGTAGGCAGTTTTGGGAAGAAGGAAAGGACAAAGAACATTCAGACATCACACAGCAGCAGTCTGTGTCCAAAGCATACCCCAATGCAGTTCCACAGCTGCCAGCAGAGAGGGGTAGCCAGCCATGCAGACAACAGCTGCACTGCCAAGGAACAAAATTACAGAGCCAGATGTTCCTCTTGGAAGCACATTACACTGAACTTGGTGGATGAGTGCAGTAGCTGCCAAGTGCTTCTCTTATTTGGTCATAGGTAATGATCCCTCTATCAGGGAATGTGGAGGAGAAAGACCACACAGAATGTCCTCATCAAAATGCTGTAGTTGAAACATTAACTTCTCGTGGACCAGAAAGATTTGGGAGCTCCATGGCAACCTTCACATCTTGTTTGAAGGATAGTGTTGTTTACTACCAGGCATGAAGTGAGAAACTTACAGCTACTGAAGCCAAATGCTTTCAAGGCATTTGCTACTGAAAGGTGACTAAGAGACAATTTTTATAGCAACCACAGTTGTTTGTGGGCGCTGTTGTAGTTCTCGGCTCAGGCTGGAAGCGAGAAGGAGAGCTGCTGGTTCTGTCTCTGAAGCAAATACAGCAGGTCGGGTTTCTGAGGACGTGTTCGTGCTGCAGCCCCGGCCTCAGGGCAGACCCAGCCGAGGTTTGAAGAAGCCAGCTGGGTGTGAGTAGGGACTGGGCACGGCAGTGCTGAGCACCTTCATCAGCCGTGTCTGTCTTCAGAACATGGTGAAGGCTGCGTTTCTGTCCAGAGCTAACACTGCCAGGGTCCGCGGTGCTCTGCAAGGCAGCATTTAGGCACACAGATTCCTGCCAGCCAGCTGAATGCAGCTCATAAAAGTGGCTGACTTGGGGCTTCTGGTTGCCAAAAGAGAAGGACTGATGATTCTTTAGGGAGATCCACCCCTCCACAGACCCCAAGCACCCCTGTAAGTGCTTATCTGATGAGAACTTGGCTGACTGCATCTTTGGAAAGAGGGAATATTGGCATCTCTGAGATTCACGTCTTGCATCTCTTCAGTCATCTTTCCTAAACTCTCTGAATCTGATAATTCTCTCCTAGGAATGATCACAAGCTGCAAACCTAGTTCTTTTTAAAAGTACCTTCTATTTAATAAGCAAAGAAATGAACAATAGTCCAAATCCCTCTGCCAAATAAATCTATCAGTAAGGAACTCACCCCTAAAAATTACTTTGGCCCAACATTTCCTGTACATAAGATTAAACTTACTCCCGCACCATCAACAAATTTAAGATTCTATATCTCAGGGATTGAAACAAAATCCAGAAAAGCTACAGATCATAAATGAAACCTGCAGATCATACTGAGAGTTTTTTTTTTTTTTTTTTTCCTTCTAATCACATCGAGTTCATGGCCCCAGTACTCACCTGGGAAGGGAGGGAAAAGGTCAGGTTAAACACTGAGGGTTTGGAGCGAGAGCACACCGTGCTGCCTGTGTATTTTCCATGGAATTTAAGGACAATAAGTTTCTCTCCCCACCTAGTGGTCACTAAGAGCTTTTTAACAGAACAGCAGCCTCAACCAGGGTGCTCAGCAGCAGATCCATTTTCTGATTTTTCCACAAAGTGGGAAAATCAGGGAGGAGATGATTGCTCCCTTTGCTGTAGGTTATCTAGCTCAGATGAAAGCAGAGATGAGGATCCCTGGAGGATTCCCTTTTTTCCCCAATACACTCTTAAAATACAGCAAGGGAAAGAAACTGAACTGATGGTGGGAAATGACTGTGAACCAATGATTGGGCTGTGGCCACTGATTTTTCCCTCTGTAAACCTCCTTCTGTGGGTTTTGTGGTGAGTGAGAGCAAGTTTGAAATGTGGCAGGCACAGAAACATCTTCATTACTCAACAGTGTGTTTGGCGTGGCTGTGGTTAATTCTTTCTGCAGATAGCGTGGCACTGGGTGAGGGGAGAGGAACGTGAAATGAAAATGAATATGGATGTTAAGCAAAGCTGATGCTGACTCGCCTAAATATGAATAAGGAACTCAGGAGAGTAAGCAGTGAAAGCAAAGTTTGAATTTTTCTCATTCCAATGCCCTAAGGTGTTATCAGCAACATGAGGAAAATATATGTGAGGCAAAACCATGGTTGTAGTACACAAGACATTCCACTGCCCTCCCTGGGACTACTCATCACACATATCCTGTGGGGAGTGGTCCTATCTGAGAAAACTGCTTTTCTGTTTTTGCTACCCCTCTTTTAGAGCAGGTCACAAGTCATCACAGAGACCAGCCTTGGTGGTACTTTGTGCTGACTCTGGGTTACCCAGGGATGTCTCCCTGCCTCAGAACTAGATGATCTCCTGCTGTGTTTCCCAGAACTTCACTGCAATTTCGTTAATCTGTAGCTGTGAAATGAGGGTAATGATATTTTTCTTACTGTGAATAAAACTTCAAAAATGAAAGCTGAAAACTGTAATTAAAGACTGCAGCTATGCCAGAAGTGCTGACAGAGGGTTATCATTTAGAGGGCAGCTCGAGTGTCCTTCCCTCCAGCTAGAAAAGTCCCAGGGAGCCTCTGTCTTGTTCCACCTGTGGAGGCAGGGCCAAGGCAGGGGTCTGGATCATCAGCTCATGCCCCAACAGACAAACTTCCCAGAAGAATTTTGTAGAAAATGCCTGGAACTTAAGGCTGCACTGAGCTCTTTGTCCCTTACCTCTGAATGCAGACCCAGGCGATCTGTGGGGACACTGGGTGCAGGAGGGACTCAGGTTGCTTGCTCAGGGTGCTACTCCACCATCTCACCCTGGGATACCCAGTTCACTGCTTACTGATGAACTTTCTCTTCCTGCACACTAATAAAGGCTTTTAATTGAGATTTAAACTGCTCTCAGCTCCAGCAAATTAGGACAAGTTTCCCTGGAGAGAAGACAGACACCTCCCCTCAGACTTCCCACCACTTGTCTCAGGTGTCAGACTGACTTTGTCTTTAATAAATACCTAAACCAGGAAGAGAACCTGAAAGCCCATGGGAAGGGATCAAATTATCCTGTGGCTCAGATGAGGAGGAGAAAAAAGGTCTGGCAGAAGGTTTCCACAGGTGACACCACATTTCTGAAAGGTACAATGGGATCAGTTTGGGATGGAAGAAGTGCAAGTTAAATTCCTTCTCATCTAAAACCTAGTTATTATTTTCTCCACTTGAGTCTACAGAGACCTTCATGCTGTGCCTTACAGTGGCATAATAAAACAGATGGAGAGAAATGTGCATCCTCCCTCTAGCTTTCTTATCAATACCTCTGCTGAACAGTAAATAACAGGGAAATGGAGCTCGCTTGTCAGTGTTCCAGCTGCCGTCGCTTTCTCTAAACATACAGTCAGATATTTATTGCTAACTGTTCTGAAATATATAACAGCATGGGACAGGGCTGTGGACACATTGTCTTGCTTAAATAAGATATTACTGACAGCCAATGTTAGATATCTTGGGGTTTTTATATTTTTATTTTCAGCAGATGTTTCCCTTACAGAGGGTGCCAGAGAAGCTGTCAAGGCAGTGAAGGGTAGATTAACTGACTAATTTCAAATTAGGTTAGGTTGAGAGCTAACCCTAATTTACACCTTGAACACCTACAGGGTGTGTTTGTAGGGGTGTGTGGCTGATGATGCATGGCTGGTCTGGCACAGCTCTGTAAGCATGGAGGGGGAGTGCATCCCCTTCCCCACCAGCACCCCGACTCTTGGCCCTGCCTGGTCACACCCTGGTTTGTCTGTGGGCATGTCCTGCCCTCCTTGGTGGGCAGGACCCTCTTAACTGAGGCCACCTGCATCCTTCTGAAGCTTTAATTTGGTCATTAACATGATGAATGGAAGTACTGAGTGTAACTGAGCAGGATGGACCACTTCAGGGGCCCAGTGGCAATGTGTGCTCTCAGTCTGAGGACAGATTGTTGGGACACCTTTTTGCAAGCTCCTGGAAATCACACTTCCCTTGTTTCTCATCACTGAAATCAAGACATCCAACATCCACCACCTCCTGCTTTCCCACTCATCCTGTCAAAGAGGGAAATGAGTTTGGGTTGGGTACAACGTGTTCTTGACATTCACTCTAGCTTTTAAAAAAATCACTTTACAGTTCTCCTGGTGTTTATAAACAGATTGTTTAATAATTTGTGCCATTCTTTTTCCAGACTGATAGTTTTTTGGTTCCCTAGACCCTAATTTTCCACCTTTAAAAGTGAGAGGTACTCTCTTTACTTTCCTGGTGCACAACACAAAATATTTCATGCAAAGAAACAGCAAACTAATATTGCATTGTAGCAACTATTCTGAGTCATCCTGAGGATTAAACAGGTACAACAGCAGTGGTAGGACCTGAATGTTCAGAGAGATAACAAGGCAGCAGGGAAAGGCTGTGCCAGCAGCAGCATCCCACCTTTGCAGAGGGTGGGTGGCACCAGTGGTGGCTCAGTCAGGATGGGCTGGAGGGAGAAAAGCATCTGCCAGACAAGAATTGCACGTGCTGGAGCATCACCAGAATCCAAACATTTGGGTATTTGGCTGCTGGTGTGTTGATATTTTGGCAGAGGTGCACTGCTGTCCATCTCCCAGTGTGGAAAAGCCAAACTTGCCTTTTCCAAAATGCACTGATGGACTGAAAGAACTGGCAGGCCAAAGTCAGACATGTAACTTCTATCATACCCACATTAATCCTGGGTGTTGAAAAAAATGAAAGAACCTTATAGTTTAATAAAAACAACTAAGTTTCCAAACAGTTTATTTTAAAAGAACGTTTCTTTTTCTTTGGCAATCCTTGATTGACCTATTTTGGTGGATTAGGTACTGGGACATGATGCTTATATAAACTTTCTTAATAAGCTGTGCTAGACACAAACATCTCTTATGAAAACTATTCTCTTCTTGCTGCTGACAACTGCCTTGTTTTTATTGTTCAGAACATAACACAAGGCAAAAGTACAGAGATTTCAGAAGACCCTTTCATCATTAATAACTTCATAATTTTCCCTTTGCCTCTTTCCATTAAGGAAAGCAAATGCTTAAATCCAAGTGTACCATTGTTATCTTGGACGTGTGTTTGTAATTTCTGTTCCTCACATCTTAGAAAATGAAAATTTGGGGAAATCCCATCATTCTGTCACAATGAATTTCAGTTTCTAACACTCTTGATGTGTACCACCACATGAAATATTTTTTAATTTAACATTAAGGAGGAGTTGTGATGGTAATGCAGTGGTTCCTGGGGTTCTCTGTTTACAGTGTAGGGTTGTGTCTCAACCTTAGCCCCTTGCTATGAAATGTGAGTCCTGTTTGTGGCCATACAAGTCAACACTCTGAAGGAAGCAAGGGGCTGACTGAATTCCTGAAGGTGAGGGAATATTTTAGCCCAAAAATGAACCCAGGATTTGAGGTGAGGCCTCACCAATGCCCAGTACAGGAGATCACTTCCCTGCTCCTGCTGGCCACATTATTGCTGATACAGGCCAGGTGCCACTGGCCTCCTTGGCCACCTGGCCACATGCTGGGCTCATGATAAAGGTGCCAAATCAGGTCCCTCTTTGAGATCTACCATTGTGTTTCCTTCACACCACGAGTTTTCAATAACCTTTGCTGATGGCAAGTAGCTTTCTTTTCCCAGTGCCTGCCTGCAGTGCTTTCCCACGTGACAGACAAAATCATTTTAAAGTGATTATTTTTTTCTTAATAGTAAAGCAGCTGCATCATGTTCCCAAGTCAAATATCCTCGTTATTTAAAACAGATCTCTTCTTCATTCCTTCAGTGTTTGGTCAGAAGAAATTAAGTCAGCAGAAAAAGTGGTCACAAAGCCCAGTTGCCAAGTATTTCCATTACAGAGAGCTCTCAGTCAAGTGTCTGCAGACATAAGGAACAGGAACTGCAGCCAAGTTCACAGTGCATTGGGGACAATTTAATGGGAAGCTGACAGGACAGACTGCAGCTCACTTATGTAGGTATACCCCTTTTTCCCCTAAAAGAGTACTTAAAATGTGGAAGGTTTGACTGTAGGGTCACTAGCAGTATAAAGGAAAGTCCTTCAGAAAAACCTGTCAGTGCAGTGGGGTGCAATAAATGGTTGAGATCAGCTGCAAAGTACACTCACCTTGGTTCTTGGGGAAGCGGCCCAAGGGTGGCTAAGGAAAATTAACCCTGTGCTTTCAGTGAGAGCAGAGGTACTGGCTTCAGTACTTGTGTCCTGGTGTTCCCTGGTAATGGAGAGACCTGTGGGACCCCATGGTTAGCAAGGACTGTGGTCACAGCAAAGCCCTATTTTAACTTCTAACAAACCACAGCTGCGAAGACATCTCACAAGACAAACACAATCACTTTTTGTTTTTTTTTTATCTTTTGTGGCTGACAAAATGGCCCTGACTAAGGAAACATCTTGCATCCTAAGGGTATATCTAAATAAAAGTGAGATGAATGTGGGCAGTGACAATGGCGTTACTCCAGTGGCACTGGCGTGACTGGGTATTTAGGAATACCCTGGAGGTGTTGAACAGCCTTTGGTGCAAACACTCCTCTATTTTGGTAATAACCTCACTGACTTAGTGCTGCAACACTTCTAAAGCAACTCAGGAGAGCATCTGTCCCTGTCAATATGAAACATTAAATAAATAAATAGCAGAAATCAACCATGGAGTGTTACTTGAAGATGGTTAATTGACACCGACCACCCAGAAAGAGCAGAGACTGAGCAAATTACACTTTATGAAACAGGGTGTTGAAAAAGCTGGAACATGTGTAACCTTCTAAAAATGGTACAGAATCTGGGCTCACATCCTAAGTCAGTGAAAGGGACATGAGGAAAAGGTACACATTTCTTTTTCTCCTGGTTAATTGGCTGGCTTGCCCTATCTCATGGGGTTATCTTTTTAAATAAAACCTAGTTAAGTGATGTTTGAGCAGCCAGGCTGTCCATAATTCAGGCTGGCAAGTTGCTGGCCCTCTGAAGCCTGCTCTGAAGGTACAGAGGACATAGCAGTGACAATCTGCTGAGGAAACAGGGGATATTTCTCTTTGCCTTTGGGGAGACAGAGAAATGCACAGCTTCACAATAACCTACAAAACATATGAAAGCTGAAGCCTCCTCCTTTGTCAGGGAATGGAAATTCATTAGATACCTCCTAAAGGCAGGCAGCAAGATGTTTGCTAGGATTAAGGTTTTGCTTCATTTCTGCTCCCTTGGAAAGAGCTGATGGTGCTGCAAAGACCGAGGGAGACTCTTGGATGGGGAAAAAAATTAAAAAGAAATTCTAGGATATATTCAAATGTTAAATAATGTTTAATGTGTGATGTCTGAGGCAGAATGTGCTTAATTAGGGGAAACAGGAAATCTGTCTAAGAAAATAAATGAGTGTTGACTGAAGATTTGAGGGGAGGGGACTTAACTGACCCAGGGTGTCATTTTTGTGTTGTTCTTGGGATGAGTTTGGCACAAATTGTATAAATGTCAAAAACAGGTAAAAAGATAATTGTTGATGTTATTTGCTCTTAGCCTTGCCCGTGGTGGTGGATGCTCACAGCTGAGTCTCCTGAGAGGATTAGTAATACAACTAATGAAGACTAATAATGCAGGTAAATTAGTTTGTATCTGATGTAATGGACTATTTTTGAAACTCTAATGATGTAACTGGGAAATCTGTACTGACTTTCAAGTTCCAGATGGTTTTGGAGCTAAGTCTGATTTTCTGAAAAAAATGCCTGAGATGCATCATCTTCAGAAGATCTGTATTTAAATTATGTCTGTCTTGTCCTGATATGATGAGCAAGGTATGCATTTTCCTCTACTCTTCCAGGAAATGTGATTTATGGTTTTATACTCTACAGCAGAAATAGCAAAATGAGCATCCAAATTAAGCCAGGAAGAGGCAAGTGTGGGTGCTGTGCAGGAATGGGGTCCAGATTTGTTTAATTACCTCACACTGAAGGAATGACCACGTAAGAAGTGAAATCTCTGCCCTGCGTGTGATTTGGCAACTCTTCTAACAACCAGCTCCTAGCATGAACTGAACTCTTGACACTGCCTGTCCACCTATGACAGTGCAGTGGGATTTCTCCCTCTCAGTCCCTGTCTTCCACATGCACATGGTGTTCTTGGCTGGTGTTTGGGGGCTTGCTAAGAGTCAGGCTGAACTTGCTTCCAGCTGAGTTTGGATAGTTCATCCCCCTGGGAAGTGGGGGGCAGGCAAGCAGAAGAGATGAGTTTGCAGAGCAACACATCCTCATCTTCCTTCCTTCTTCATGCCAAATCTGGGATTTGGTATCCGGGGTTTGATATGGGGACAGGGGACACTCCCACATTGTTTTTCAGGAACAGTTTTTTTTCAGCACTTTTCATAGACAGTCACCTCTATTACTTCCTGTCAAAGTGCATTTAAATGCTCTGATGTTAGTCTTATTCTCTTCCTAGCCTTTGTGACTCTTTAGAAATGAATCTGCAGGCCTTTGGCAGCTCACTGAAAGCCACCAGCTGGAAAATATCCCATACCACACCTTGAAGCAACCAACACAGAGTCTGCAAGCCTGGCTTGTCCTTCCCTCCCCTGAACATCTTGCAACAGCACAGCAAATAAACCAGCTCTTGTGTTGTTTAGACTGTACTCTTACCTTCTCTTTGGGTAGGAAAAGTGTGGGCAGAGCAGTGTGTTTTGTTCAGGTGGGGTTTTTTGAGTGTGTGCATGTGAGGTCTTTATGGAAAACTCTTCTCCAACAGCCAGCAGCTCGTGTGTGTGTGACACACATCCAGGAAAGGACTTGGAATAGATTTCCTGGAGCTCTTGTTCGTGCCAGACACCCGAGTACTGAAAGAAGGGTTCAGTGGGAACTCTGCAAAATTGCTGTATGCTTTTTTGCCCTCCTGACTTCAGTTCACAGGAAAGCTTGTCGTGGCCCTCTGCAGCATTGGTGTTTTGGTTTGAAAAGACAGGTGTCTGCTAGGGAAGGCAGGAGCCTCTTTTGAAACAGAAAATGTAAACCCCCTCTTCCTGAATTTTTATAATTTTGAAATTAAGGGACTCTCAGCCAAAGATAGGGGAATAGGAACAACAGTTGTTTATTAGGAAAATTAAAATAAAAATGTAGTAGTACCAAAAAAACCCCAAACCACTGATAGAGTCAGAATACAACCTGACACCCTGTTGGTCAGGGGCGTTGGTAGCAGTCTGATTAAATCGTGGCTGGAGTCCTCTTGGAGTGACAGATGTGGTTTTGTTGGAGCAGAGATGATCCTGTAGAAAGGTGTAATTTTCCTCTGAAAGTCCAGTGGTGATGAGATAGATCCAGTCTTCCTCTGGGAATCCAGTGCAAATAGGCTGTCCTGGTGTTCTGAATCTCAGGTTTTATCCAGGTAGGAATGCTTGGCTCCCCCCGCTGGGTGGAGCATCTCCCAATGGATGATGGAATTTTATCAGCCATGCAGTGAGCCTCGATGGCCCATCGACAGAAGATCCCCCTGGAGGGAGGATGGGTGGTGGAAGAGATAAAGAACACTGCCCCATCTGGTTTGAACAGCTGGTAATAGAAAACATACTGCTGGTTACAACTTCCATTGCAACCCAAGGCAATTGGGATTGATTAATATGAGTTACCTGTGTGTTACTTCTAGTTTAATGTCTATCCCTAGCTGAAAACCAGAACAAATTATTGCAAGGAAACTGGTGAACTCCTGTGGTGTCACAGAACTGCAGCCAGCAGGTCACAGAGCCTTTAAAGCCAGAGTTGTGCTGATCAGAAGGTAAAACCTCATGTGGAACAACAAGAAAAATTTCTCAGTGGTGTGTTGTACCTTTGAATAATCCATGTAAGGAGTGCCAAAACTCCAGTAAAAAGGGTTATTTGATGGGCAAGAGGGACCTTGGTGGGTGAGTGGGCACCAGGGATCAGCTGGGTACGTGAAGCTGTGACACAGTTTGTGCCCCTTTCTAGTATGCCTGATTCTGTTCATGAACAATGACTACTGAACATCTTAATCTATTCTTAATTTTGGCTATTGTTAAATGCTTTCTTCTCTGTTGTTTCTCCAGGGAAATGTTAAATTATCCTTTTTTNGGGAAAATTAAAATTTTTTTTTTTTTTTTTTTTTTTTTTTTCCCCCATCTGTCTACTGCTGTTTATCTCTTATTGGAGGAAATCCAAGTTTAGTAATTAAGGCACTGGAACAGTCAGAGGTTGGATCAGTAGATAAAATGTAATTATAATAGATCTATGAATCTCTCTGCAGTAAATATTTTAACACCTCAGGCCAAACCCTCCATGAACACAAACAGAGGTTTTGGAGATCACACTGTCTTACACCTGGGGACCTGTGTAAAACTGCACTGACAGCTCCATTGTGGTTGTGTGGGAAAACTTAAAAAAAAACAACCAAAAACCAAAAAACCCAAAATATATATAACCTTAGGAAGATGATGAGGTGCAATGCCCTGCCCAACAGGCAGTTTGGATGAAATGTGTGATTTTGTTTCTCACATCCTGTGATATATGCTTGCTTATCTTTTTCCCTTGGCAGTTTTCAAATACCCTGAAATAGAATTATGTCTGTATAGGTAAAATCTTCAGTTGCAGTGGTGAGCAGTTGGATTACATGTATTAACTAGAAGAGGAGTGTAGCTTATTCTCTAATTTAGGTGCTTAGGTGAGGGTTTGTGGTAGAAATATTCCACAGAAAATAAAAACACAACAAAATCATTTTGGAGAACAGCAGCAGATTGCCTGAAAATTCCCCAAATCCCACCATTTATGGGCATCTTGTTTACCCTTCTGCTGAAGTCTGGAGCAGGTTTCCGTGCCATAGCTAGTGGCAGTCACTATTTCTGTCCTCCCTGACCTCAGGAAAGGCTCTCATGGGACATTGGCCCTGACGTCTTCCTCAGCTGAGAGCCCCAGGGAAATTGAGGTCAAGTGTTATCCACGGAACCTGCAAAGTGCCAGATGTTGTTCTGTCACCTTCTGGTGTGGCTCAAAGGCTGCAGAGAGACATGTGGGAAGGTTGCTGGCCACAGACACGGCAAGAGAAGGACTTTTGAGTGAACAACAGCCCCCTAGGTGATTAAAAGTTTTCCAAGAGATTGTATGGATGAACCCTAACAAAAGATGAAAAATCAAAAAGAAAGTGAATATTAAGACAAGGGAAGCTTGGTGGCAATTCCTGTTTGCCAAAACTGGGGGACACAGGTCCTGTAGGAGCAAAGGCAGCAGCAGTTAGGTGAGAACAGAGAGCTTAGTGCATAATGAAAGCAATTAATCCCTCGGTGTGTCTTCCTTCACAAGAGAACCAATAACCTCATGTCTTTTAAACAATGACAGCTCCACTAACTCAATAGAGAGTTTAAGGAAAGCTTTGAATAAGAAGGCAGCATTATTATAATAGGAAGAAAAACAGTCTCATTGAAATGTTAGGCACATGCTCCATCCTTTAACAAACAGAGATTTCAGGGACCTGAGAGTAGAATTTGAGTCTATGAATCTTCCTCTATTACTGTATAACATTACGTAACACAACACCAAGTATAACATAATATAGTGATACAATATAATAAAATAAAATTTAAAAGGCATCTGTTCTTCAAAACCAGGCTCCAAGGTTCATCTGGGTGGCCTCTTTCCTTATGTGGAATTGATATGAAAACTCTTACCTCAAGCTTGTGTCTGCACTGAGTGTGTGATCAAAGAAGAAACCACAACGATCTTTAAAGTCACCAGAAAGTTGCATGTCTTTCAGAGACATATTTCATTATGATTCAGGGATGCCAAAAGCATCTTTTTTCCTTCAAGGTTTGCCAATTCGTTTGAAAGCAGACGTAAAGGATGCATCTGTGCAAAGGCTTGGAGTTATACAGCTGGAAAAGGGGGAAACCAGTTGTTTATCCCTTCAGAAGCCTTGCATTTGCACAAGTAAACACTGCACAGGCTGGAAAGGATGTGTCCCACACCATCTCTGTGTCTAGCTGTGAGTGCTCAGAGAGGAAAAGCTGTGCCTGGCTCTGACCAGAAGCTTTTGGAAGCAATGATGAGCAAAGCTCGTGGCAGCACCAGCACATCTATAAAACACAGTGATGTTCCCACAGAAATATGCTACTGTGGTTAAGTGCGCACCCAGAGAAAACATACCCCGTGCAGATTTCTTGGTCAGTTGGCTTCTGGCAGGGGAAGACAATTAGAAAGAGGAGTTTTCAGGCATAAATCAGCCTTGTTTGGGCTGAGCAGCGTTTGTGATGTAAGAAATGCAGGCCCCAGCAGTGGCAGATGCTCGGCTGTCCTTGGCTCTTTCGCTGTGTCTCAGTGGCTGTCCCGGGAGGAGTCAGGAGTTAGGGGTTACCTGGGTTTTAGGGAGCTACACCAAATAAATTCGTTTTGGGAAAATGTGTTTTGCAAACAGTGAATAAAGATCAAAACCCATGAAGTGACATTATCTCTGACAACCTTCATTTCTATGGGATATTTTTGTCCTCTGAAACAGAATTTGGTTGCAATGATTGAAATAGAGTGCTCTTGTTGTTGTTGTTATTGAAACTAAAAAAAGCAAATACTGTCTGCAATTAGAATTTTCAGTTGGGGTGGAGTTTTTTGATTTTTTTTTTCCAGGAGGCTCAAGGATGTTTATTGCAAATTACCAGTAGGAGCTACAAAAATTGTCTTGCTATGTACAACTTGTCACTTGTACATGTAAAAGTTAGCTCTTTGAGAAATGTTTGTTGTTTAGGTCTGTTCATTTTGGTTTTGTTTTCCTGGAAGCCAAGTCTATGAATAAAGAATCAGAGAATGGTTTGGGTTAGAAGGGACCTTAAAGATCATCTTGTTCCATCTCCTATCATGGGCAGGGACATCTTCCACTATCCCAGGGTGCTCCAAGCCCCATCCAGCCTGGCCTTGAACACTGCCAGGGATGGAGCATCCACAGCTTCTCTGGGCACCCTGTGCCAGTGCCTCACCCTCACAATCAAGAATTTATTCCTAGTCTAAACCTGCCTTCAGACTGCCCTGACCCATGTGCAGGATGTTGCACTTGGCCTTGTTGAATAATAAACCTTTCTGAGGTTTATTATACTTCTTGTAAGATTTTTTTTCTCAGAATCCGTCGTGATGGCAGCTGCTGCCCTGAGATTTCCTATTACAAACAAACAAAAAACCAGAACTTTTGGCTCAGGTATTTGTCTCAGTGTTCAAAGGGCAGCTAGATGAACTCACAGAGGAAGAAGCTGCCTGTTAAATGCAACGGAAACACCTCTGGCTTAGGAAACTCCTGGAGTGCAAAATATCCATTTTGGAGAGTAACTGTGGACTGTACATTCACATGAGTGCCAGGTGCTTCTATTCCTTCCCATACACCTGTTCTCAGTCAGTGCTGGGAACAGGACAATGGATCTTTTATCCGCAGCAGTATCTCAGCTTTTTGTCCTTGTGTTTTTATTCCATGTCATGAAACTGCAAAAATTTTGTTGCTTCAAAAATGTTTCTCAGCAGCAACAAACCTGATTTTTGGAGGTACTTTGGCTGCATATCACAGCAGAAAATAAACCAGCTTGTTGATATGGTAATCTACATTGCAAAGTTTGCATATGAAACAAAAAAACCCCAGAGTGTATTTAAACAGAAAGGTGCTGCAGTTAGGTGCTCCCCAGGTAACTCTGGAAACTGTCACAATTTGAAAGTAACCGCTACAAATTAAAAAGGTATGTGACAAAACCTCGTGGAAGTCCCTTAAAAGCTTAATACAAACTTCATTAAACAGCAGTCAGAGCAGTAAACTATTTGTGGTTTGCTCTGGTCATATGAGCTCATTTGTGGCTTGACGTTCTCTTGATGAAATTCTTTGTGAGAGCTGCTCTCAAAGGCAGGAAAAACAATGGGTTAGTTTCATATACCTGACTTAATCAGATTGTCCAAATTATCATCTTTCACTGCTGCCAGGGAATCAGAAACAAATTCATATTCTTCTTCTCAGTCCCAGTCATTTTGGCACCCACAGCGTGTGGACCAGGGAAGTGTGAAAGAAACACATGGTAGCAGCAGTCCAGTGGAAAGTTTCAATAAGTGGTTCAGGCCACTGCAGCACTTACATGGGGTCATCTGGATACAGAAGTCTTGGAGAACTTTGTACTGGAAATAATCAGTGGACCCCCAAGATGTTGTGACCTTCAGTGGTGACTTCTCCAGCCCCTGGGTACAGCCACCGTCAGGACAAAGTGGGAGCTCTTCCATGGCTTCAATTTGGTTAAAGAATTGCTGAGTTGTGTGTTAGAGAAGAAAAGGCCTCTCTGCAGATGCCTAGATAGTCTGGTTTAGCTGTGCTGAGTGCCTCTTGCCCTCCCCTGGTGTCATTTGGATTAGCTCTGGTCACCCTTATGCACTTGGAGGGTGTATTTGCACCATCTTATGGTAGCCTGCCTGGAAAATATCCCAGCTGTCAAAAATAAACCTATACATCATTCCCTTTTTTTTTTCTTTTTTTTTTCTTTTTTTTTTTAATCCCCTAAATTTTATACTCAGGACTTCAAGTTTGATAAGTGAAAAGCCATTTAATCAAAACACCTTTCAAAAAAGGAAACGACAAATTAAGCGGACATGTTGCCTTAACAAATGTCTTCAGTTAATTTGAACCGGACAGCTGCTTGAGGAATCCCAGAAGGATGTAACATAAGGCTATGCCTATTTTTCACCAGCAGCCTCCAAGAAAATGTACCAATTTTTCTATTATTTATTAAGGTCTTCTGTGTTCTTTTATAGAAATCTGGCCAGAAGGAAGCAGGACTCAGCTTCTGCCTCTGATGGCCCAGGCGGAATCGTGTGCTGTGTTTGACATGCTGGTCCCTCAGAGCCTGGAAAACACGAAGAAACATGAGATGTCCTGCAGGAATGTGGAAGACATCATGTGCCTTGGAGCTTGGTGAATTTCCAGCAAAATTTACTTTTGCTCCAGATTCATATTAATTCCTCAAAATCTGCCTGTTGAGATACTCTTATCTAAGAAAACTGGAGGAAATTGAAACTCAGGGTAGACCAGAGTCACCCTTGCACACAAGGTCTGAGTTACTTGAAAAGAACAGCTTCAGGTATCCCTGTGAACCTGGGGAAAATGTCTCCACAATGCAAAGCAGCTGTGGAAAGCCAAGAACATTATGGAAGCTGTGTTAACAAGGGGATAGGGAGTAATGCAGAAAGTCCAGGGGCTTGACAACTTAATCAGAGCTGGGCAGCAGTTTAAGAAACCTCCCAAGGATATAAACCAGAGCTGCTCAAATGATTTCTACCAAGAGCTGCTGGATAGATGTAAACACTGCAAGGTCGTTCCACTTCCAGAGGAATCTCAGGTTACACAGGAGTGCTGGGGAGAGGGATTTGCAGCACCGAAGGGAAGCCAGGGGTGATGCTCTGGGGGAGGTGAGTGACACAGAGCTCCTGTATGAAGGGCACCGAGGGGATGGAGAGGGATTAGATCACGTGGGGAGATGGCCAAGGGGGAATGGCTTTAAGATGAAGGAAGATAGATTTAGATTTTATATTAAATTCTTCCCTGTGAGGGTGGTGAGGCCCTGGCACAGGCTGCCCAGAGAAGCTGCGCTGCCTCATCTCTGGAAGTGTTCAAGGCCAGTTTGGATGGGGTTTTGAACAACCTGGCCTAGTGGAAGGTGTCCTTGTCCATGGCAGGAGGCTGGAATGAGATGATCTTTAAGGTCGCTTCCAACACAAACCATTCTGTGATTCTGTGATTTATGGGGCTGAAACAGAATTCAGAACATAAGGGCAACCTGAAGCTGCAGGATTTGAGAAATAAACTAGTAGCTGGAGTAAGAAAAAACATAGAAGATTTGAATAAAAAGAATTTCAGGCAATATTTTCTACACTGAGTCTCTGTTCACACTGCACAACATAGGATTAGTAAATCTTATTCATTAAAAGCAGAATTGTGTTATTTAATTTCCAATTAATAGGTGTATTTCATCCTCCTAGGCAAAGACAACAGAGTAACTGGAGACAGACCTGCTCATGCTGCAGATCAAATTGCTTCAATCTCTTTTAAGGGTGTTCCTTACTGACACAGCTCCTTGTTCCTCTCTCTGCTTATGCTTATTCACATTTCTGACATACATAATGCTTTGCCTGAAACCTTCTTAAAATTGGTGATGGGTAAAGATCATCTTCAGATCCTGACCACTATTACTCACTATGTGGAGCATGAAAGTGGTGAGTGTTCTTTTCCCTTTGCAAAACCATCCTTGGGTAAGTTTGGTGGTTCACTCCATTGCAGTTCTCTGAATCCATTGTGTTTGTTTGTTCTGAATCTGCTCCACCATTGGAAGGGGCAGGTGGAGGTGGTAAGTGTAAGAAGAGGATTTTAAGAGGCAAGAGATCAGGGTCATGAAAAGGAAGAAAATGGAGAGTGGTGAGTAGAAGCACAAAGTGGAGGGAGAAAGGAAAGGCTGCAAGAGGAGGGAAAGGCACAGATACTGGGTGTGAGCTGGATGTGGGAGCCAGGGGAGCTGGCAGAGGACCCAGCACTGAGCCTGAAATGCAGGGCAGAGGGGATCTGCAGAGCCTGTGGTTTGAACCATCAAGTGCATCCAACTTTCTTCTGCTCAGCTCATGGGACTGGGCCTGGGCATCACCTGGAAGGAGACTGAAATCATGGAAACACTTTGGTGTCAGGAATTGATGTAACCAGGACAAAAGAATGGTTTAGAAGGGGCAGGGAGTTTTGCTTCACAGCACAGAAAATTCTGATTGTATTATGTTTTCTGGTTTTGTTGGCAAAAAATCTGACAGCATGAGACAACAAATGGCTTTTAACTTATTGTTTTCTCTAAGGAAAGCATTATTTTTTAAAGATCCCCCCATTAAATCTGCATATACTTGGAGCCTGAAGAAAATCTGATGGAGCAAGGGGGAGGAAGGGGATGGGACAGCTGAAAACCTATTTGCTAAGTCCTGCAATGGAGAATATATATTTTAATGTGAAACAGCGATGACAAGGGAGGCTTTAGACAGCTTCAAAGCAAAAGCATCCAGGCAGGCAGTCCTGCAGGACTTCAAAACCTTGTGTGGAGACAAAGCTTTTTGTACATCAGAGCTTGAAATTCAAATTAAACAGAGAGCGAGCCAAGCCAACTTTGAGCATTTTGCATTTCACTTGATGTCCTTAAAGGCTGCAAGAGCTCCTTTATCATTTTTTGCATCACATGCCATTTTCAGCGCTGTTTTGCAGGTTTCTTTGCTCCTTTTCGTCCAGTTTCCTTGAGAGGTTACACAGATTTGTAGTGTATCACATGTGTTTTTTAAAGCTTTTGTTCAGCTGGATTCTCCTTCCCTCCATTCAGCCTCAAAGGCAGATTAACAGGAATCTTTCAGAGATATGACACTGCATTATTTTAAAAGCCTTGCTCTTCTTATCTTCATGGTCTTGGAGGTCACAGAGAGCTACATGTGAGGATAAGCATCAGGTTCCCCAGCATGGAATGAAGTCAGACTGGATTGCACAAACCCCTTTTCCACATAAATCCAGTTACTCTTTGCAGATACTCAGTGTCTCCCCTCTCTCCTATCACTGATGAGATTTCTTGAATTTATTTAAAAAAGACAGGAGGGGAGAATGCCAGGAAGAGCAAAAATATCCCCAAACCTCCATCAAAGGACCTGAAAAAAACATTTTGATTCCATCCAAAAAATGCTGCTTCAAGAGTGGCTCAGTAAAGATATTTTATGACAAAAGCAGCAAAGGAATTCTGTTGCCTAACTACTGATAGGTTTTATATTTCATTAGTGAATATCCAAAAAATCATCTAATATAGAATGTTTTCAAATTCAGGGCAGAGAGGAAATTACATTCGCTTTTGTTGAAGGAGCAACTGGATGTTGGAAAATTGTTGTTGGCTTTGCTGGATTTGATTCAAATAAATGCTTACAGCTTGGTTCTCCACTGCCTGTGTTTTATACTGTAATTTCAGCCATGCTGTGTTTCTCCATGTGCTTCTGCAATTAAGGAACCTAGATGTTTTATAACTTACAGTTCTGGCTCAGCTCAGCTGTGCCAGAGTTGGGGAAGACTTTGGGTATGAAAACTTAGGTTTGGCCACATCCAGAGACAACTGAGGTGACTGGAGGGGTGGCACCCCAAATCTTGGCTCCCAGGGTACAATATCAAAACCTGCACCAGCTGCCTCCTGATCTCAGTAGGATGAGAGCCAGGTGGTTGAATTAGCACCAACCCAGCCTCTGCCTGGGACAAATAATAAAAACTGGACAAATAAACCTGGTTTGGCCAGTGACACATGTTACCCTGCAGGGTACCAAGGGGCTGGGTGGCACTTGGGGGGCTCATGGGCTCCCATTCTGGGTCCCTGGGGATTTCAGCACCCCTGCAGTGAGCGGGTGCCACTTACAGCCAGGCAGGGAGTGAGGAGAGGGGCTTGAGAAAAGCTGTGCCCAGCCAGGTATGGAGGGTTGGGGCAGGCAGCAAGAAATAGCTCTGCAATGATTTAAGCAAGACAAAGGAGTGGTGCTGGTTTTGGCTGTGCCTGGGGTGGCTGAGGGAGATGAGGTTCATTTGGCCAGCAGTCACAAAATATCTCCTCATGTTCCCCTGCATTTCAGTGTTCTGTCTTTTCACAGAGAGTTTTCAGTTTGTCCCTCTTGCTCCTAACCCTGGTATCACTGGCATGCTTTTAATCTAAAGACAGAAATTAGGCTGTTCTACAAGGAGAGGTGGCTACTCCAGGAGCTAAGGCAAGGGAATGAAGTGAGATTTAAGAGGCAATGGTTTCAAACTGAGAGAGGGTTGGCTTAGATTAGATATTAGGAAGAATTTCTGGACTGTGAGGGTGGTGAGGCCCTGGCACAGGTTGCCCAGAACAGCTGTGGATGCCCCATCCCTGGAAATGTTCAAGGCCAGGTTGGATGGCGCTTTGAGCAACTTGGTCTGGTGGAAGGTGTCCCTGCCCATAGGAAGGGATTGGGAATAGATGATCTTTAGGGTCCCTTCCAACCCAAACCGTTCTGTGATTCGGTGATACTGACAGACACTTCAGCTCTGAACAGTTTCTCCATCTGTGTGGTGGACACCAGGTGTGTCCCTGGGGCGAGGCTGCTATTGCAGACACCCAGCCCTGGCCCTCCTTTCTCTGAGGAGCCCTGGAGTCTCTTGTACCACAGGCTCAAACAAGAGGGGGTGGCACAGGAATCCTCACAAATGTAACAACCTTAATGGTGGCATTTGCAGTAAAAAGTGAGAGATGGTAATTCCTGCTGTGTGCCTCCAATTCTGATGCTATTTCCTGGTGAGGACAAGAGGATGATCTTGCATTTTTGCTCTGCTGCATAGGTCTGAGCTATTTGTTGCTTCCATAACCTTAAAGGTCTTTTCCAGCTGAAATGGTTCTGTGATTCCATACTCAGTGGTGTCTTTCTGAGGGACAAGGTGCTCAGCCAGCCATGGAGGATTGGTCCCGCATCTCCTGGGAATGTGTCTGCCAGGTAGGAGGGACAGGGAGTGTCCAGCTGTGGCTAGCAGAGGTTCTTGCTGAAAGGCAGAGGTACAGAGAGGGGTACAAGCAGCCTCCTGGCCCTCACAGGAGTGATTCCTTGGTTCCTACCTCTGAAGATATTGGCCCTTACTGCTCCTGAGACCACAGGTAGCAGGAGTCTCTCAGCATCTTCTGCTGTGCAGAGACAGATGAGCCACTGTGCTCAACATTCACTCGACAGGAAAAGTGCTGTTGTGTCCTGGGGTGACTTTATGATGCTTGTATCCCCAAGTGTCTGCTCTGTTTGTGTTGGATATTACGTCCTGTACCTTTCAGGCTGGTTTCCAGAGCGAAGCACAAGTGCAAAGTTTGTTTGGAGAAACTGGGACTCCCACACGCTGCTCCCGGACTGTGCTGTCTACAGACACAGAGAGAGAGAGCTCTCCTTTTTTCCTTTTAATTAATTTTTGGCTAGCTGAAGCAGAGAAGCTCCCTGGACAGTTTTTAACCCTTTTTCTTGGGGTTGTTTAAGCCTGTCCTGGACTGAAAAAGCCCAGAGAGACACCGGGAGCTCGCACCTGCGGCCTAGCAAGGCCTGGTCCCCGAGAGAGACTGAGAAAGGCAAGGACACTTTCATTCTGGCCATCCCTCTTCAGACCAGCAACAGGTTTTATTGTTTCATATTATTCAATTGTTTGTGCTTGTGGGTACTTTGTTAAATAAATAGTTTTTTCCACTTTTCTCAAAGGAATTTTATTCCCGGACCAGCTGGCGGGGAGGGGCTGTTTGGGTTTGCTTCCCAGACAAAACCCCATTCGGAGGTTTCCTCCCAAATTTGCCCTAAACCAGGACATGTTGGCCGAGGGAATTTTGGTGAATAAACCTTTCACTTAATTTTGTGTATTTTTGTTTAATTGTTCCTAAGATCTTTTTCAAGGAAGCATAATTTCAAATTTAGGTTAAATTGACCACATAATACACACCCTGCTGGAGATGCTGAGTTTTCAGCTTGGAGGGCTCCTCATAAACCAGTGAAATGTGTTGTGGGAAAGCTACAAGCCCCAAGTAATTTTGGTTTTGAACACCTGACCCACAATAAGCCTTTTTCTAACAGGTAACATAAGCCCCAGGCTGTATGACTGCTGGTTGTTCAGTCAGGAGAACAGGAGAGTCGGGGGGGACCTTGCTGTTCTCTGCAAATCCCTGAAAGGAGGCTGTAGCCAGGTGGGAGCTGGTCTCTTCTCCCAGGTAACAAGTGATAGAACAAGTGGAAATGGCCTCAAGCTGTGCCAGGGGAGGTTTAGATTGGATATTAGGAATAGTTTTGTTGCTGAAGGGGTGTCAAGCATTGGAACAGGCTGCCCAGGGCAGTGGTGGAGTCACCATCCCTGGAGGGATTAGAAAGATGTGTAAATGTGGCACTTGGGGACATGGTTTCATGGTGGGCTTGGCAGTGCTGGGCTAACAGGTGGGCTCAGGGATCTTCGAGCTGTTTTATTCTGCAATTTCCATGTGCAGTGATAGAGGACAGGATATTGCAGGCTACTCTGATGGGATGGGCTGGCTTTGTAGGTACAGAAACATCTTCTATATCAGAATGTGGCTCTGAGCCTGTGAGGGAGGAGAGAAATTAATTCAGGTGAATCTGGAGCATAATCTCTGTGCCCATGTAAAACCTTAAATGTTCCGTGGGATGCTTTAGTCAGCAGTAGGAGATGAGGAGTCCCCGTGTGCACAGGCGAGGGTTTAAGCTGTATATAACCAACAGGGGGCATTAGGTTTATGCTTATTAAATGTGTATTTCTATTCTGAGCAGAGAAAAATCTCTGAGTAGTTTGATTGAAAACAGCAGGATGTGAATCTTGTACCCTATAAAAGATGCAGGATTCTGTTTTTGATTTGGTTTTTTTCTCAGAAGATTTAGTAACTGTATAAGTCTGCTTTTCTTTAGGTCGAGCCTGGATCTATTCTGAGACAAAGATAAGCGAGACAGATGTAATTAACCATCAGATGATTTTTGCATGATTTGCAGCTCAAAAAGCACTTGAAAGATATAAGTGTTTCTGGTACAAATTTGTTTGTATTGATAATTCCCAGTTTTCTAACCAGAAACTAACGTAAGGCTGCAATTATATCTTTCTGATGGAAATGAGATTCAGCAGTGCACAGTCAACTGCTGCCCTTAATTTTGGAGAAATCCTTGCCCTGAATTATTTGATTACTGAATGCAGAGGGCTTCAGTGAGGAGCTACAGTGCAAGCACAAATTGTGGTCTTTGGAAATGAAAGTAATATTTATTACAGAGATAATTATAATGGCTACAACCACGCATAATCCTGTACATGGCACTATTCATATGAACTTTCCTTTTATAGTTACATTTTGTATTCACAGCACTGACTGTAGGAGCAACCTTTTTCTCTTCACACATGAAGTGGAAAACTGTAGCCTGCTCTGCACTCCTGTCACAGCCCAGCAGCTGGAAAACTGGTTTAGGTGATTTCTACAATCTGTAGTTAACTTCAGCTGCATTTGGAAACATGGAAATAGATTAAGGAATTAGATGTCAAATAGTTAAGTGATACAGCTGTGACGTGCTTTCATAAAGCAATGCCAAAACAAATTATTGTCCCAAATGTTCACATGCTCTATGTTTCAATAAGTTGATTTAATTACCTGCTTTATGTTAAAATGGTTTTTACACCACCTAATAACTTATTACAAAGTAAAGTTAAGCTTTTGAAATAAAGACATGATCAACCTCCAGCAGTTGCAGAGTTTTTGCCTGGGGTACTCTCAGCAACTTTTGTTCTCCACTGTCAGAGAAGAGAAATTCTAATGGATCAGTGGCACACAGTAACTCCTTTCCCCTGAGCCCTCTTTAAACACCTGTCATAAAAAAAAAAAAAAAAAAAAGGCAAGATGAGTTCATTGGTTCATTTTTACCCAGAAAGAAGTTGTTTGGAGCCAATTAATCAGTGGCTTGAGTCTGAGGGATGCCTCATCCTAAGACTTTTTCCACAGCCCACATGTGCTGCAGGCAGTACAAGGTCTGTAGGCTTCAAGCTGGTCACACACTATAAACAGAAAAGTGTGTTTTATCTTATACTGTTTACCTGGCACGTTTGTAAGCACAAGGGAAGGAACCAGATCACTTAGAAAGATTTTTTTTTTTTTTGAAAGTTGCTCGGTCAGTGCCCTGGCACATCCTTCCTTGTCACAGAGCAGAATTTAGTGTCCTTCAATACTCAGGCTGAAGAGCATTTTAAACAGCATCTCACCTGCTGGGCCAGTTTGTGTTAGTGAAGAGTGGTGTTACTCTGTGTATCCAACAGAACAGCAAATTAGGGACACCTTTTCCGTGCTAATCAATTAGTCATGTAAGATGTTACTGCTTTGCAAAGAAGTGCTGGAGTAGCAGCTGTGTGACTTGTTCTGAAAGGTCTGCGTGTCAGCAGATTCTGCCTCTATGTTGTGTTTTTCTGCACAGCTAGCAGCAAATCCTAATAAAACTTAATGTGAGAAAACATTGCCAGTGAGGTGATAGGTTGAGATTAACTGCACTAAAAAGAAGCAATTCCACGCTAAGTCTTTTTTAACTTCTCCGAAGAGTCGCTATTATAAACATACCAATATAAGGGCTTCTTTCTGCTCCTGTGAAAATCAATATGAAAACTCACATAGAATTAATCTAAAAAAGAAAAAGCAGCCAGCCAGCCACCACTCATCCTAAACTTGGACAGCTAAACTTGCTGGCTTTCCAGTAACACAAGTTCTTACAAGTATGTTTAAACTCAAAATTAGCCCCATGCTGAGCTCTAATGACAATTTCTGGGAAAAAAAACTGCTGTAAGTAATTTCCTTCTGGTGTAAGTAATTTCCTTCTCAAAGATAATTCTTATAAACAAACGTATATAAATAAGTTTAAAATTAGAAAAAAATCCCCAACAACTTGGTCTTAACTGCATCACTGTTATTATAACATATTCCCCAAATATATAAAAAACTTAGATTGCCTGCATTAGAAGCAAATGTTGTGTTTAACACCTTTTTCTGGTGTCTGGGTTTTTAGGTACATAAGTTCCAGGACAATTTCATGTCACCCACTTATGTCCATCCTTCAGCTGCCAGAAAGTCTTGAGATTTTCTAGCGTACTTGAGGCACAATCCCCAGGCTCTCAGAGGTAACAAAAAATGTGTAGAAGCCCCTGTAACATAAAATGTGGTGAACACAGTGGGCTTTTAGTTCTGGGGACGTTTTTTTCTGTAGTTCCTGCTGATTTCACAAGATGCTCCAAAACTGGCACGATTCTCACATGGAGAAAGGTCCAGAAGAGGTGTCAGATGTGGGAATAACCTGTGCCACCTCTGGGGAGGAAAATGAAGTCTCTCACTTTGCCACAGGCTCTCATGACTGACTGGTCTGTCCCCCTTCCTGCCAGGGCAGCTTTCTTGTCTGCTTCCCACATGTGTGTGCTACCACCTGTGGAAGGACAAAAGTATTCATCATCCAAGAAAAAAAAAAAGAGCCATGATCTGAACTAGAGCTCCAGACCCTTGAGTCATAGGACCAAGGACTCTCAGCTTGCCCTTCTTTAGCAAAGAAAATTTCACTTTGGAATCCCTCAGAAAGCCTGAAAACCCTGTCAGACCACAGCCCCTGAGCAATTCATGTCTCAGAGCCTGCAGGAAGCCTGAAAAACAGCTCTGATGCAGAAAATGGCTCTATTCTCCAGCAGGGTGCTTGCTCTCCTCTCATCTCCCACCTGTGGCCATGGCTCCAGGACAGTGAGGGTTATTTGCTGCTGCTCCTTTCATACTCCCCCAGTTCCCCTGTGCTGGGACTGTGACCTTTGGGGTGCAAGGCAGGATGTCATGCTGTTTGGAGCTTCTATCAGACTTCATCCAGACTATTATCTACTCCTGCCTGAAAAAAATATCCCTTTCTGCTACTAGGATAGCATTTATTTCTGAGTTTCCTGCCCCTATGGTGCCAAGGATTTATTGCTGGTTCAAGTAGTCCAAAGACTCCCCAAAATACGGAACCCTGGAGTCAAGAGCAGGGTTTTTAAAGTGTATTGCAAATTGCACCCAGGAAGGACCTGTGAGTCTGTGCAGTCCTTGCCTCTGTCACAGATTTCCTCAGAGCATGCCTGCAAGGGTGATTTTGGGGTAAAAATCCAGGATTAGTCAAAAAGGCCAGGAGAAGAAGCAGAATATGCTTCTGTGACGTGTTCTTAGATGTACACTACTTTAAATGCAAAATGCTCCTTCTAAGATAAACCAGTGGATTGCTTCCAATTCTGAATCTTTTTTTGTGATGATTCAGCTATTGGCAAAAATAAGCTGAAGAGTATGATGTTGAAGCACTGTCATCCCATCTTCACATGATTGTTATTTCAGATATTACCTATTCAGGGTAAAAATATTTTCCCCTTAAAAAAACAAAAAAAAACCCCAAACAACCAAAAAAACCCACCCCAAAACAACAGCAAGAAGAAAAGGGCATGAGTCCATTTTTCTTGGTCCTCTGTAATTAATATAGTGATTTATCTCTGCAAAGCCTGCCAATAACTTATTGGTTGCTATCAACTTACTTCTCAGGATGAAACCCTGGGAGAGGAAGTTGCCAGGGACTTCATTAGAGCCCCCAGAGATGAACGTGGGTGCCGATATTTGCTGTCCTTATGGTGGAAGAACATTTCCTCCCCTTATCCCACACACCCCTTTGAGTACTGACCACCAGCCATTTACTTTTCACATTTGACTCTGACTGTGATTTGCCCTTGTCCCAAACGTTGCTTCCTGGGCATCTGCAAGCTGCCATCCTTTGGTACTGGTCATGCTGGGGTTTCAGGTTAAATCAGAGGACTCTTCTCTCCTTTCCAAGTAGGAGTTTGAGATTTCCACCTCTTCTCTCCTGAAAGGTCTTGAAGACATGAAAACTTTCACTCTTATCACTGCATGCATCCCTACCCACAAATGTGCTGCAGCATGTGTCAGGATTTCCTTTCAGGGTTAGAATTATGAGCTCTGTACCCTTGAAAACGAGGGGTTTCCCTTCTTCCAGGGAGAAAGTACACATGAGTCTTGGCTTGGACATTGCAGCACCTGCCTGATGCTGTGATAATGGACTTTGAGAGTTTTGATGCTGTTCAATTCAAGGTGTTATTTTAGGTCGTTTCAGAAGCTTTAATGGCTCCCTGTGACTGCACAGCTAGACTCATGATAACCGAAGCACAGACCTTGCAGGTGAAGGAATATGAAAAACAACATTAATAAAATGATAATGTTTTAAAGGCTCTTTCCCCAAGTGTCTGATTCTGGCTTAAGAAAAGGCTGTGGAAAAGAAAAATTGGGTTTCTAGGCACTCCAAAGGGAGGCACTGCCCATACAATGGCTGGGCTGCTTCTGCCCTTATGTCTGTGCATTGCAACACAGTCTTCAGTTACATTCCCCATAATATTTCATATATGTGTGTGTATAAACCTCCCCCACTGACTTCTTCTGACTTGTGTGCAACTTTGGCCTGTAATATCTTTGGTGTGCCCGCTAGAGAAAATGAAACTATGAAATAATAATGCAAGGGCTATAAAATGTCATGTTGAAAGCAAGCAAGAGCTGTTCTTGTTAAATCTCCTGTTAAACAGGCATCTTCCATGAAGCTGTGCAAGTCATTCAAACTTGGGTCTCCCACTGCCCATTCTTCCTGTATTTTTCATAAGCTCATGGGGCATACAGAGGTTGTGAACTGGAGAAGTGCTTTGCTCTCACAGCTGGAACCAAAGCCTCCAGATACTGAATGCATAAACTTCAGCTGAACTGGGACACCACTGCTAAAGGATCCTGGATGCCTCAAGTTGGACACTGTGATTTCCCTGACCATTTTGACCTTAATCTCCCTGTGCCCCAGTTTCCTGTCTGATCCTGGTGTGACAAGGTAAAATGCAGAAGATATTCAATGGTGCCTACAAAGCACCAGCAGATTAGTGATGAGCACCACGAAAAAAAAAAAAAAATTAATCATGCCATACTTGAGCAGAGGTTGGCTGAGGTCCCAGGAATGTGGCACAGGGCCATGCTGAATGAGAAGTGTAAAAGGGAAAGGCTTAGCCACTATCCATGCACTGAGCCATCCTCAGTGCACCCCAAGTGCAGGATACACAGGGAGCCTTAATTCTTCTTAACTCCTGTGTGCTTGACTCAGCTGAATGCTGTTGCCTCCTGTAAGTTCTGCATTCCTTTGCTTTGTACTGCCAAAGGGACTGAGGGACAGGAGATTTATAACCTCCAGGTCTAGTTGTCCAGACTTAACTTGCCCAACACAACAGAGAATAAAGAATTCTCATCGGTGCCAAATTAGAATCCAGCGAGTACTTTAGGTCTGAGGTTTCATCAATACTTTCCATCAATTTTTATACCAAAAGCAGCGACTTTTGTCAAGTTTTTATTGATTTCCTGTCTGCCAAAGTGCTTTTTCAAATTTGTAATGGGGTAAGTAGCAAAACCCCCCAAAACAGGGAAGGAAAGAAACTGCAATTTTTTATTTTTAGGAAAGAAAGAGCAATTTATTTCCTCCCCCTCTTTATTTTTTGTCACCTAAGTATTTTTTCTGCTATTATCAGGTGCTGCTATGAGCAGAGGTATTTCTTCCTTTCTCAAGGCTAGGGTCTGAAGGCAATGCAGAAATGCAGATCTGATGCCATCCCCTCAGCACCTTTCTGACTCAGATTCCATCTTTATGGTGAGTAGGATGGTGGGCTCAGAGATGCTGCTGTGCTTCCTGCAGATTTCTCACCCCCTCCCCCCCAGCTCTTGTGTAGTGTTTTTGGAGCCAGTAAAAAAACCCCTGACCTTATGGTCCTCCCTGCTGAGGAGAAGAAGTTGCAGTATGAGCTCCCCCATTGTCCCGTTCCAGTATCTGACAACAGATGTACTTTACTCATGGAGAAAGATTTATTAAGGGTGTGATGCCTCTTAGCAGAAAAGTCTCTCCTGTCACATTCTTTGGTGCAGATTCTTTGGCCTTTAAGGAGAAAACTCTACCTGCTTTTCCACCATTGAACATCCTTCAAATGTCTCTCTCTGGCATGTTTCCCACTTGAGCTGTTGTTACAGTAATACCTGTAGGTCATTGGAAATCAAATATTGCTAATTCAGAGTTCATATGTACAAATCACATTGTTCATAACAAAAGCCCACGGTCATCTTGATGATAGTTTATAGAATGGGAAATCTTCTTTGTGCAGCTGGGGTAGAAAACAGCTCTGAGCCTTTCCAAGGGTATCCCATGACTCAGTTCTGGTCACAAGATTTTTAGACCTATGCGAGTGAGCCTCATTGGGTCCCCAGGGTGGTCCCAGGGAACCTGACTCACCTTGTTCCACACAGCACTGAGAGCAAAGGAAATGTGGATGTGTTCAGCAGCTTGGATGTTCCAATGACTCAGGCTATTGCATTGGATCAGTGCCTGACCTGTTTATGTCGGTCTGTGTCTCCCTCCTCTCCTAGGAGCCCTGGGAGCCATGATTCTTCAATTCATAAATTCACAGAAGACACATTTAAAGCTCTGTGCTGTGAATAAGAACCAGTTCTGAAATGTTTAATAGTCCCTGAAGTAAAATAAGCCTCTCCTGTAGGTTTAGATTCCAAGGGTCAGCTCTTCACCACATGCAGCTGAACTTCATAGTGTGTGCTGTCTCCACTCGCTGTGGGAGCTCGGTGCTTGCCCGCTGCTGGGTGGATTTGGGGTATTGTGCCTTTTGTAGAAATACCAGAAAAAAGGTAAATCACCCTGAGCAGGTGCTTCAGATTTCAGAAGAAAAGAAATGGTGAAGCAGAAGAGGAGGGAATCATGATTACTTTTACTCTGGTACAGCGCTGTGCTCATTCCCTTTTTGCCTTTTTCCTTTTAGGAAAGGAAAACTAGTTTCTTCCCTTAAAGAAATAAAGTTTGCAAGCCAGGAAGAAAGAAGAACTAGGAATGCGCTGATCATCCATCGTGAATGTTGTTACATTTAGCTTAGACTTTTTCTTTCTTTTTAATGTTTTAACGATTAACTCATTCATTAAAATTGAAACTGTTTTGACTTACTTATTCAGGGGAAAAATAAATGCATTTTGAGTCACAGTGGGTTTTCCGCCACACTTAAGAACAGCTGGTTGAGACTGGGGTATTTTTGGTGTGGAAAGAAGCTGCCTAGTTGTCTTTTTCCTACTTACACTGACCTCAAACCTTTCTGACAGTTTCCTGCGTGGTGGCTCGATGCTGTTTCCAAGCATAATTCGAAGACTCGGAAAAGAAGACAAGAGTCTCTTTGCAGTTCCCAGTTTGCTTTCTTTGTCAGACTCCTCTTTTCAAGGTTATCTTTAGCCTCATCCAGCATTCCAGGAAAAGAAAGAAGTGTCCTCTGGAGTTTTTTGCAACCTTGCTATAGAAACATCCCACCACGTCTTGCCATTTCTATCTGATGTCTGTGACATTTAAAGATATGTTTTTGGAGCTTGCCCCTCTCCATAACCTCTTGTTTAATTAGTACCACTGGAAATACAGCACCAGAACTTTGAAGGAGGGGTCTGAAGTTGAGGAGATGGAGCAGGGAGGATGGATAGACTCTTGGGCATGGCTGCCACAGAACAGAAAAAGTTTATTGGAAAGGGTGAACAAGGAGTTTGATGAAAAGGCATGGAAGGGCAAGTAGCAAGTCTAGGTTTCAAAATGAGGTCGGGAAATAAGCAGAAAAATTCAGATTGGTTGGGAAGGAGGGAACTGGGGAGCAGAAGTCCTGGCAACACTGTCCAGACAGATCAGTCACACGGTATTTGCCTGTGCACATCTAGTTTAGGTGAGCTACAGCTCACTTGAAACAAACGAAGGTGTTGCTCTCCACCCTCCAATTTCCGGGAGCAGTAATTTCCCTGTACCTCGGGGCAGCGCTCAGCAGGAGCATCTTTTAAAACCCCACGATTCTAAGGAAAGCCCTGAAGATGCCAGACCTGGGGGGAAACAATGAATGTTTGACAAATCGGGTGTGGTTCACACCTCAAACATGTTTTCTGTCAGCATTTCCACGCTGGTTGTAATTGAGCTGCTCCTGATGTGCATTTGTTTAAATGAAAGGAAATCCAAACATTTTCCAGGGACAGCAGCACTGGCACCCAAAAAAGAGCTGCTCCAGCAACAGCTCCTGGAGTGGTAGAGATTTTAAACTTTAAGCCGTGGAGTGCAGGTGACTGTGAACTGACTTGCTGGACCAAGACTCAAGCACAGGAAGGAGCAGGTGCTTTAAGCAGGATGAAAAAACAAATAAATTGATTTTTCCACAGTGGAATGATGTCCTCTGGGAGAAGCACTGCTGCTTGTGCCAACCAGGGCAGGAGCGTGCGGCACACCGGGATGTGCTCTGCAGAGGATGCTCCTGCTCTGGACAAACACTGATTTTCTATGTCTTAGTTCCTTCTACGAACCTTTCCTGTCTGCAGCAGCATGCAAAACTAGCAGAGGCAGAAGCAGTAGGTGGAGAAATTCCTTCCAGGATTTTACTGTCCATAGCTTTAAAAAATACTGTCCTAGTCAGGAAACGGCTGGAGGGAGGACGGCGGCTGGGTCAGGAATAGGGCAAAGCTGACCCAGAAACTCGGGTGTGGCGTCTCACGGCACTGACTCACCTGCAGCTCTGGGGCTCCGGCGTAGCAAAGCCTGCTCCCTGACTATGTGGAGAGGTTTCCAGCCCCAAATCCTCCTCCTGTTGCCTCTCAGGGAGAGAGGGGGGGAATCCTCCAAGAAATATCTTGATGGCTTCAGGCAAGGCTAGTGGCATTTAACACTGTGCGTTGCACTTTGCGTTTATCTTTTGCGGTCAAAGCGCGGCCGCCTTCCAGTGTGCCAAACAAGCTTTCCCTCAAACCCGACCGCTGGGGAAAAAAAAAAACCCCAAAACCCAAACGACCCCAAAGAACAACCACAAACAAAACAATGTCTAGATGCAAAACCAGGGGTTGGGTGAGTTTCGCTCAGGGCAGAACTTCGCAGGGGATCAGCGTAGCCGGGGAGGGGATGCTCGGGGGATGCTCGCGGACTCCGCGCCGTGCCTCACCCGCATCCTCCCCATCCCCCGCCGTCCCCGCTGTCCCCCGCCGTCCCCGCTGTCCCCCCCGTCCCCGCTGTCCCCCGGCCCGGCGGGGCGGGCGCGCGGGCGCAGGGGGGGCGGGCGCGGCGCTGTGTGCGCGGAGCGCGGCGC